>OZ021726.1:62070060-62467560 GCA_963978545.1 Linyphia triangularis
CGCCCTGTTGCTGTCAGCTCCTCTCGGGTATTTAATCACCTGTGTGTTTGCCTTGCGTGGATACCCGTGTCCCTGGAAAGGGGTTTCCTGATAGTTGAGGAACGACATACTGTGCCGACACACTACTTCAGCCTTTGCTTCAGATAAGGTGCATATTGGTCCTGTGTGCATCAATTGGCTGGTCGTTTGACTTTGTCGGCCTTTAGGGATCAAGCAAGTTATCCGTTTTCAGGGAATCTCGTTAAGGGAGTCGACTTCACCGGGGCCGAATCGCCTGCGTATAGACCCTGGACAACCTGGTAGTGGATAGTCGAGCGTGCTTGTTTAGTTTCCCCTTTTGTTTCTTTATCTAGTTTTTGGTGCTTTCTGGCATCCTCTATCCCTTTCTTTTCTGGACTCCATGGTGGGTGGGACTCCAGAGTCTGAATTTCTTTCCCTTACTTTCATGGCAACTTCATCTATTAATTCTCCTCCTTCATTGGAGTGACAAATGTTTAAATCTTTCCCTCACGCTTGTTTCATTGTAATGAAAAGATCTGAAGGATCTTTTCTAAGTGTTTCTCCTTTCTTAATCAAAAAGGGTATTACTAGTTGTATTGATGAAACCAAATCTATCAGCAAAATGCATACTGGAGATCTTCTTATATATTGAAGTTTCTTCAGATAAGCAAGCTGCATCCATAATTAAATGAACTTATCTTGCCTGTGACTGTTTCTCTGCATGGTAACTTAAATTACTCTTATGGTGTGATCTCCTCTTCAGATTTATTGTATGCCTCGGAAGAGGAAATTTTAAAAAATCTACGTGATCAAAAGGTGTGCAAGATATATCGAATTACAATCAGACGAGATGGTCAGGTACAAACCACCAAACATCTTATCCTGACTTATGAAACGCCTATTCTACTGCAACACATCAAGGTAGCTTATTTACGATATTCCATCCAACTATACATCCCAACCCCCTGCACTGTTTCCACTGTCAACAATTCGGCCATTCAAAATTGACCTGTCGCAGTAACCCCAAATGTGCTCGCTGCGCCAATGAGGGACACGACAGTGAAAATTGCAATGCCCAGGAAAGGTGTGTTAATTGCAAAGGTGACCATCCAGCCTATTCTAGAACATGCCTGATGTGGAAAATGGAAAAAGAGATCACAGCCACGAAGTTTAAAGACAACATTTCTTATCCCGAAGCCCGACGAAAAGTTACATCTTGTACACCACTGCCTGGGAAGAGCTACTCAGCTTCTATACAGGTAACAATGAAAAGCTGCAGCACTCAAACAGACACATTTAATCAGTTTTCAAATTCGTCATCTACCAGTACTACTAAGCCATTTTTAACTAAACCTGCCATATTATTTTCTTTAAATAACTCGCCAACGGTCAACAAATGTCCATTATCGATTCCAAAAACTGCGAAATCTAAGGCTTTAAAACTTAAATCTGCGAGGGAATCCAGCTCTCGCAAACTGAGAAATCCTTTCAGGTTACCCACATTAGATGAAGATCTGATGAATCTTCATGCATCTGATGATGAAGAGGCATTGCTGCGTGGGATCCTGTTGATTGTTCCATGTCAACTCCCCCCATTAAATAATGGCCTTTATTTCTGGGAACTGCTATGGTTTGCGGTCTAGAACGGATGACTTGAAATCCATCATTTCAACATACCACCCAGCATGTGTCACGCTTCAGGAAACTTTTTTGAAGTCCACTCACTCTGTGAAGATACTTAGATATAGTTGTGTGCGAAAAGATCTGGATTCTGGCTCTACAGTGTGGCAGTGTATGTATTTTTACTTCCCATGAATATCCCAGCACTGTAGTACCATTGCGTACACCTTTACAAGCAGTGGCTTTGAAAATTCACATCCAGTCTCTTATCACAGTCTTACATCAACATGATTTGAACAATCTTTTTTATCAGTTACCTGCACCTTTTTTGCTTCTTCGTGACTTGAATGGTCACATTACATTGTGGGAAAATGATGACATGAACCCTCGTGGGCAACAGATTGAGCACATGCTCTCTGATCACCACCTTTGCCTGCTAAATAACGAGGAGAAGACCTATTTTCATCAGCCCACACAAACTTTTCACTCAATTGACCTAGCTATCTGTTCACCTGTACTTCTACCTTTTTTAAATTTCGCTGTTGATAGTGACTTGCATAACAGCGATCATTTCCCTCTACTTATCACTCATGTTAACAGTTCTCGTAGTAGGCTTCACCCATCTATGTACTTATACAAACGAGCGGATTGGGGTGTATTTGGAGAAGAAGCAGTGATAACAGAAAGTATGGTAACTGTTGATGATATTAATCATGCTGTGCATAACGTCACCTAAAGTATCATAGGGGCAGTGGAAATTGCGATCCCTAAGAGTTCATCCTGTGTGATTAAGCACTACAAGCCATGGTGGAATAATGAGTGCTAAACTGCATACAAGAAACAGAGGAAGTTGTGGGGTATCTTCCGACAATATCCAAGTACCCAGAATCTCATTGCATTAAAAAAAGCCAAGGCATTTGCATGAAAAGTCGAACGGCATAGTCAGAAGGAGTCATGGGTGAATTATACAATAACATCTTCGACATCTAGTAAGCAATTGTGGAAGAAGGTCAAGGCAACAAACGGTTTATATTCGGAATTTTCCTGTCCGATTTTAGAAACCAGTGGTGCCACTTATTCTTCCGTAAAGGATGTAGGATGTAGCCAACGTCATCAGTGAAGCTTTGAAAAAGGGTCTATCTCCGAATCTTACAATCCAATTTTTTTGGTTGTTAAAAATCTTGCTGAGCAGACACCTAACAACTTCAAAAGCAAACTCTCCCTACCATACAACTTCGACTTCAAGATGTTCGAATTGAAACGATCTTTATCAAAGGCACATAACACTAGTCCAGGTCCAGATCAAATTGGTTACGACATGCTCAAGCATTTAAAACAAGACTCCATCTCAAATGTTCTTGTCCTCTTTAACAGTATCTGGAGGGAGCAGACCTTCCCTTCTGCGTGGAGAGAAGCTGTTGTTATTCCAATTCTGAAACCTGGTAAAGATCCCAAAGATTCTCGGAATTATCGACCAATAGCTTTAACCAGTTGCCTCTGCAAGACCTTTGAGCGCATCGCCAATGCTGGTCTCATTTATGTCCTGGAAAAGAACAAATGCATTTCTCCTTTCCAGAGTGAGTTTAGACGTGGCTGGTCCACTTTGGACAACATTCTGTTTCTGGAAACAGAGATTCGTAATGCATTTGTAAGGAAAAACCATTTAGTTTCAATTTTCTTTGATGTCGAGAAGGCACATGATCGCACTTGGCGATGTGGAATTCGGCGTACCTTGTTCGACTATGGTTTTAGACATAACTTACCTGTTTTTATTTTTAACTTTTTAGCCTCGCGTGTTTTTAGAGTCAGAATTGGTTCTACCTTTTCCCGTTATTTTATTCAAGCTGAAGGCGTCCCTCAAGGAAGCATTTTAAGTGTAACTCTTTTTAACCTTCATTTTAGCCAAATACCTCACAAACTTCAGCCATCTGTTCGCGGAACACTGTATGTTAACAATCTTCAGATCTCATGTCAAGGAACTAACATGCTTCTTATTGAAAGGCAACTTCAAACTGCGGTCAGCAATCTTGTTCAGTGGTGTGATCAGAAAAGCCATACACTTTCTCCTATGAAGAGCAACTGTGTCCATTTCTGCAGAAAAAGGAACCTCTATCCTGATCCTGTTATCTATATTTGCAACCCCCCCATCCCTGTAGGTAACGAGATACGTTTCCTTGGCGTGATTTTTGACTGCAGACGGACTTTTCTTCCACATGACCTCTCTCTACGGAAGAAGTGTGAAAAGTGATTAAACATCCTCAAAGTGCTATATAATACATCTTGGGGTGTTGATCACTCATCCTTACTCCGAGTGTATCAGTCGATCATTGTATCTCGTATTGACTATGGAAGTATTGCGTATACTTCAGCTCGAGGCTCCGTCTTGCTCAGATTGGACACCATTCACAACTCGGCCATGAGGATATACTCTGGTGCATATAGAACATCACCCATTTCTAGTCTGGCCATAGAATGCTACCAGCTTCCTCTTGATCTCAGAAGGAAAAAGTTTTCAATAAATTTTTATTAAAGTTTTATCCATGTCCTCTCACCCTTTAAAACCCATGACCCTTGCTCCTAATTTGAATCGCCTTTATGTTGCTTGCCCATCCACTTTTCCATTTAGTGAACGGGTTAAAACCATACTTAACAATACAGACTTGAGTGATGTTATGGTGCAGATAAACGAAGGCTTATGGTTCCCACCAATTTTTAATCTTTCCCTCATTTTAACCCCATCATTTCACATTATAAATCTGATACTGCTCCAGCTATTTATCAACAATTATTCCATCAACACAGCTGTCAGTATAGTACATACTTGCCAGTATTTACAAATGGGTTGAAAGGAATGGGATACGTCGGCAATGGTGTCATTCTTGATAACACAACTCGTAGTTACAGGCTTTATCCTTCCTGTTCTGTATACACTGCCGAAGCAGTAGCATTTTCCCAAGCCCTCCAACTAATATCTAGGAGTCCCCATTGTAATTTCTGCATATACACGGACAGTATGAGTGTATTAAAGCAGATGGAGCACTATGACACCAACTGCCATCCAGTAGTGTCAGATATTTTGACCATTTTAAAATCCATTAGAAATTAAGGCTTTTATATTGTTTTCGGTTGGGTGCCGAGTCACGTAGGTATTAAAGGTAACAAGCTTGCTGATAACGCTGCGAAAGCAGCTTCTGTCACATTGCAACAAGCCGTTCCTCTAGTTGACATCAAGACATATACCAAAAAGTTGTTCAACTCCTTGTGGCAAGAGTCATGGAAACTACAACTCAACAACAAGTTGCACTGCAATAAACCTATCGTTTGTCAGTGGGCTATTGCACCAATACGGAGGGTTGATGTTAAACTGACAAGACTCTGCATTGGACACATTCGTTTTACTCACCGTCATCTTTTATTAGGGGAAAATCCCCCTCTGTGTCTTTCATGTCAAACTGATTTTACTGTTTTTCATATTTTAATTGTCTGTCCTGCTTTTAATCGATATCGCCTTAAGCATTTTAACAGCACAATTTTAAACTTGCAAGTTTTGATTGGAGAAAATCCACATTCAAATCTCTTTTTATTTTTAAATGACATTGAATTTTTAAATTGCATCTAGTTTACTCTTTTACTGTACCTTTTTCGTCAAGTTGCTGGTCTACATCTTTCGTCCTTTTTTTTTATATTTATACCTCCTGTTTTTAGTGATTTACATATAGTTTTTATAAAGATATTTTAACTGATTTTATTATTTTATCCTGGGCTTGGCACAACATGTCCGAAGTTGGACCTTGTGCCATAAAAACCAACATCAAATTAAATCAATCAACTCGTTAGTGTACTCCATTAAGTTTATAATAGTGTCTTTATTTTGTTTAAGTAGTTTTATTCCTAATTTAGTTTAATTATTAATTTATATTTTGAAATAGACTGTAATAAGCTTGAAAATACCACTCGCCACTGGTAGATTAAATGGTATGAAAAGGAAACTAAATAAACCAATCAATTGGCCACCATTTCCCCCCACGCCTCCTACGATTTTTTTTTTTTACTAGTTGTACTGAATGATTTTAAGCAAACAATTATTAGCTGTTTTTACATGATAATCAAGCCATGTTTGCAGTTTACTGTGTTATGTTTCAAGTTTCATATAAACTATAAGAATAAGCTAAAATACATATTTTTTTCTTTCACTGATAATATTCATTATTTAGTTAGTTAGTTAGTAATTAATAATTATGCTACAAATTTTCTTCATAACGTATGTGTTATTCTTTATATGACATATTTATTCTATGACTTTATTCATATAAATTCAACTTAATGTAATTCTTAAAATCTTTTCTCAATTTTATTATTGATTTATTTTAACATGTTCATTTGAGCAATTCAATAACAGTTTCAAAATCTAATATCTAAATTTCATGCATAGTGTTTAATAATTTCTGCAGTGGAAATCTCTGCTTAAAGCAGTATTTTTTTCTGATGCTCAGTAATTTACAATTTAATTGCTGTAAAAACATTGTCTTTTGCTCTCGTGTTTTTAAAATATTTGATTTTATCTTAAATCTTGATGTATTTAACTTGAACCACTTTCAAATACCCTTTCTTTGCAGATGTGTGATGAAGATGGACCATCACTGCCCTTGGATTAACAACTGTTGTGGCCATCGTAATCATGCCAAGTTTACATTATTCCTCATTTCAGCTGTCTGTGGATGTATTATATCATCTGTCCTTCTCTTTTTGGGAATTTATCGAGCATTTAGAGTTGTAAGGAGTTAGTTACTTGCTATTTGAAAATTTTCAAATTGATTGAAATCTATTTTTATTGTAGGAGACTTTTTCTTGAAATGGTCTTTAGCTACTTCAGATACTGAACAACTTTTACAGAAGCTATCTTAAATTCTCTAAAGAAGTAATAAAAAGTTGTTACTGAACTTAAAAACATTTTGCAATATTAAAATTTTAATCTAAAACAGTGTGTAAAGCTACAAGAAAACCATAAAATATTAGAGAAATTGACAATTCTCAATGAGACTATTTGAAGAAATACAATTAATTAAGAGAATTTAATTATTTATTTTCCTTCCTTTGTAAATAAAAATGAAGAAAAAAAAAGACATTTAACAACAGCAAGAAATATTACATTTCATTAAGAACTCTAATAATTTAGGGAATTTAAGAAAAAAAATCACTCTTTATGCAGTTATTTTTTTTAAAAACATTATAAAATTATGGGTAAAAGTATTTTTCTAAATTCTTGAATGTATACTGTTACAGAAGATTTTTTTTTTTTTTTTGACAAATCTTGTTTAATTTTCTAGAGCTGGTATTTCCATTACGATGATCGTCAATACATAGTATATCTTACAGTTTACCAGCTTGCTTTCACTGTCTTCAGCTTTGGGTTAGCTCTTGGTGTTGTTCTTGCTGTTGGTGGATTATTTTATGTACAGGTGATTGATTATTTTTAATTTCTCTATTATATATATATTTCAAGGGCCATTTCTTTCTACTACCTTTATAATAACACAAGTTGGAAGTTGTCAAAAATGACATTTTATATTAATGTTTGCTGTTGTTTAAAACCTATTTTTAATTAATATCTCATGTATTATTTCTATCTCACGATTTTTCTATCTATTTTCCATCAATTATTCTTTGTTTAATTACAGATTTCTTACAAGAAAAGTTTAAGCAACTTCAACTGTTCAATAAATTGTACTTTAGTATATATTTAACCTTCTGTTTTGGCCTTTTAAGTGAATTGCCTTCTTTTCTTGCTAATTTCAGATGAAACAAATCATTAAAAATGAAACCAGTATTGAAAATTGGATTGTAATAAAAGTAGGTTATTGTTGCTTATTGTTATCTTACTTGATGTTTTCTAGTATTTTGTTTTATTATAAATGTGTTGACTTTTAATTACACTCACTTTAAAATAAATTTCAACTAAATCAGCATTCATTATATATGCTATGCTATAATTCCTTAAATTACGATATGATTATAAGAAGAATTATCAAGTCTGAGTATTCATATGTGAAATGTTACATTCCTGAGTGTGAATACTAGAACTTCTTTGTCTATTTTCAAAGGATTTATTATTAAATATGCTTATATTATGTATTTATGAATTATAGTTTAGTAAGCCAAGATCATTTATTTAGGAACGTAGTATAGTAATCTGTAATATATATATAAATGTATATAATATATATATATTATATACATTTTTTTTTTTTTTTTTTGCTTGTAAATTTTAGTTTTAATGATGATAGTTAACATCACTTTGTTACATCATTGTAAGTTTTTTGGTATTTGGTATACCTTGAATTGAATACAGATAAGTATTTCCCCATTTGTTAACAATATTGTACTAGTGTTTTAAACTATAATAGAAGGTTCATTTTATAGTAACTTCAGGGATGAGTTTTTTCCGCCATGTGGCGGAATTCCGCTTTTTTAAATTTTAAGAAAAAAAAAACAATTCCGCTTTATCAAAGAAAGCTCCACTTTTCTTAATTCCTAAAAAAAAAATTAGTTTTTTCCCGATTTTTCTATCCCACAGAAAAATAACTTTTTCTGTAAGGCTGAATCACAAAGCAGCTTCCCTTCCGCCTTATCGGGAAGAGTGGAAAACTTACGGCATTCCTGAAAAATCTACAAAAATCTACTGGAATGCATTTTTTTAGTCAGGTTGGCGCTTAAACTTGCATTTTAGACTTTTTCAACTGCTCCGAAATTTGATCCTTTTGTGTAATTTCCTTCATACTAATTCACGCGATTAACAAAATACAAATAATGTGCTTGCTTTCAAGTCTGACATCCACGGAATTATCGTTTGTTGTACGTCTAAACGTACGTTGGTATGTAAAGCTCGTTTTCGCTAATTTTTACCTTGATGTAATGTCCACTCTGCTCAGATTTGTGTGGCTATGACGTGTGTTATCACTGGGATTATAGTTGTTGTGGTTTTCATTTTCGCAGAGTATTATGCCAATACAACAACACTATTGTTGAGAATTGTTCCCGTATATTTGGCCCTAACACTGATATTTACGTTTATTTGATAGTCATTTTCGCTGAGTGCTACCTTGTTGTAAAATCTGAGATTTACACCGATGTTACCGAAAGAATGTCGATATTACCGTGATGAATTGCGCTCTCGTTGATGTGCATTATTGATGATGTGCGATGAGATTTGTGCTGATATTGTGGACGCTATCGCCGTTATGCACATTGTGATATTCGTTTTTGCCGATACCTATATTTTACGCCGAGATTTACGTTGTTATGATTGTAATTTTCGTCAAGTGTTACGCCAATACATTAGCGCTATTCTTGAGAGTTGCCCTGTATATTTGGTTCTAACTTTGATATTTCTGTTGGCGTTAGAGTGATTTTCGTCGAAAGCCTTACTGTAGTAACATCCAATATTACCGAAATTTGCACTGGTATTACCAAGAAAAGATCGATATTACCGAGATTTGTGCTGATATTGTGGACGCTATCGCCGATATGCACGTTGTTGTGATGTTCTTTTTTGCCGATACCTAGATTTTCGCCGGAATTGTAAGCGATATTGCTTATAGTACTTTTGTTAGAGTGATGGTCATTTTCGCCGAGGTTTACGCAAATTCAATATCAGCTATTACCGAGATTTTCAACACCGAATTGTAGCCATTCATCTAGACTTCCGTTAATACGATAGCCGCCATATTCGTGATTAATGCCTGTTTAAGGTTATATTTTGCCGTTTGATTTGAATCTATGCAGAATTACATTTTTATATCATTTCGTATAAAAATATTCTGAAAATTAGTCCCAATTGTAATTTTTCTAAATAATCTATGCTTAAAATTATTATTTTAACTGCAATTGTTTGTAAAATTGTTTGTTGCTTTTTATTTTATTGAACAAGCTTAACAATATGAATAAAAATTTAGATTTTAAGATTTTTAGTGCTTGTAGCTTAAAATTTTAGAAAACTGGATTTAATTAAATTTGGCCTGTTTGACAATATGGTATAATTGCTTAAAGTTGTCTGACTTGTTGAAATTTTGAAGTTTTTGCCGGTTTTCATCGCTTTCACAGGAATTTTTTTTTTTTTTTTTTTTTAATATCGTTTGGAGCTATACCATGTCTGATGACAACACTAAGTGTATCCTTACGTCTAGGTGCAGCTAATTTAAGCCATTTTTGTTCACAGACGGACATAGATGTAGCAGTGTTGTAAATGCACTTGGAAAAACACAATTTTTTTTAACATAACTTAAAATGTGTTTCACGCATAAAATTTTTGTTTTCAGCTTTTTGATTTTTTACCAAACTCATCCCTGAGTAACTTCAAGTGCTCCACTGTACTGTTGAAGTGGTTTAAATGTTTTTTATAACAACATGCCAAAAATAAACCTTTTTTGAAAAAAAAAAAAAGTGTTACAAAGATCAAAATTTTAGAAAGAATTAACACAATTGCTGATAGTAAATTTATAATGAAATATAATATAGTCCCTTGTTTGAATTTATTGTATTACGATAAACTTGCAGAATCAAATTTATTTTCAGGCAATAAGCAGACCTAGACTTGAAACAGATGTATTTGTCTACCCATATAGTTTGGGTTGGTGGAAAAATATTAAACAAGTGTTTTGGGAACCTCAAGGGGATGGCCTTCTTGATTGGCCATTAGTTGCTGGTTGTCATCCATATACACTCACAGTTAGTATTTTAATATATTCTCAGTATACTAGAACTTAATACTTCTAGAGGAAGGTCTTAATGTAAAAAAAATATAATTCATATTGACTTGAAACATTTATTTTTATCATAAGCATCACACTTATTTTGACCTATGTTTCACCAAGTATTGAAAAAGTTCATAACCTTTCTTCATTTTTAATAATACAATGGTAGGACATAAGTATATAGGAACATCACTTATATTCATTTGTTTATTTCAATTGTTACTAAACCACATATGTTTGAATCAAAGGCGTAGTTTTGTTTTGATCAAATTTTGTTTTCTTTTGTCATTATGCTGTGTCTGAAAGTTAGAAGTTTAAATAACTGTTATAATCCCATTATTTACATAATTCAAGTTATGTTTCATTCAAATGAATCAAATAAAAATCTGTTTGAGACTCAAAATGTGATCTTCCTAATGTCAGTACATTATTTTCTTATGGGTCATACATTGAATCCATATTGCCAGCTGTTCAAGTTATCATAAACTGATAGAAGAGTCAATTTATTTTAGGAATGTTTACATACCTATTGCCACATATTTTAATCTACATTAACTTATACTATTGCATTTGAAAGATGTTAAAGCTTTTGCTAAAGTTATTTGCTTATTATATTATTGGTTTTAAATGTAAACAGATTGAACAGCTGATACAGAAAGAAGATAAAAAGGCAAGAAAAAAGCAGTATACAATTATCAAAGATTATAATGGGTCTTGGTTTCCAATATCCAAGGGGATCAGAACTTGTTTATCACCACCCTGCAGTGATGAGCACCGCATTCCATTATCTGTTGGCGATAAAATATTTGTCACAAGGTGGCGGAAGTAAGCAGTTTACACTTTCAGTGCTTTATTTTTAAAGTTTTTATCATTTATAATCTCATTTAATGCAAAAATTTATTTGATATTTATTGTGAATCATGCAAGCTTAAAACCAAGAAAGTCTAACCTATTTAGTGAGTTCTGAAAATAGTGTCGACTTTTCTTGTAATGTGATAAACAATGTTATATTCAGATTTTTAATTATGCAATTACATAAGCGGAAGCTTATGTAATTGAAATAAGCTTTTTTAATAGTTTGACTTTAGTAAGATGGGTTATATGAGGAGAATATTCCTCTAAAATTATAATGTTATATTTCTAATCTGTGCATAATTTTGAAGGAATAACTGCTAATCTGTGCATAATTTTGAATTACCAAGATTTCCGCAATGCTACTTTATTTCAGTCGTTTAAATAAATTGCTTTTTTTAACATTTAGTCAAGTAAGACACATTCCTGCGGATGTACAGTACATATTTGAAACAAAAAGATTAATTTTCAATTATGTGAATAGGGGGTAATTTCTACTTCCTTCTGAAATGTTCTCAAACATGGCTCTTCTCCGAGGATTTCAGAGTTTTTTTACCGAAATTTCAATCATGCCTGAGATTGATCGAAATTTGCTGTGAAATTTCCTGACACCCACGAAACCTGCACACGTTCAGACTTCTCCTATGTCATAGCTTCTATCTGCATCATTTATGTTGATGTGTGATGGGCATTTTGCTGAACGTTACAGTGAGGAAATGGCCTCTTTTCTCCTGATTATAGCGAGCGATGTCGCCGTGAATTACATTGTTACGTAATAATCATTTTCATAGGATGTGACACCGATATAATAGTTGTTGATGCTATTGCAAAAATTTGCACTTGTCAGACATGGTACTGTTCAGATAAAATGCGGATTTCAGCTTTTTTTTTACTATATGGCTACTTTCAAGTTTGACAACCACAGAAATGGCTTACATTCAAACTTTCTCGAACCTCTAATGTAATATCTACTTTTTCAGCAGATTGCTTGCTTCTCTATCAGCATTATTTACATTGGTATGTGATGGCCATTTTGTTCAGCGTTTAAATGATCAAATGGATGCTATTCCTGTGATAATGGAGGTGGTGTCACAGAGAATTGTGTTGTAGCGGGATGATCATTTTGTCGTGTTTTACTCTGATATAATAGTCACTGACACTATTGCAGATATTTGCATATGTCAGACATGGTACAGTTCAGCTGTTACACGGATTTCGCTCTTTTCTTGTTGAAATTTCAATTATTCTTGAGATCAATAAAAATCTGCATTACAATTTTATTGAGCTTGTAAGTCTGACAGCCACGGAACGCATGTGCATTCTGACTTCCTCAAACTCCTGATGTAATGGCCAATTTTCCTGCAGATTATCAAAGTCTATCGCTATTATTTATGTTGGTGTATGGTACTAGTTTAGTTGAGCGTCACACCTACTTAAGGTCTGCAATTACCGATATTTGCTCTGCTGCAGCGGGTGTTATCTTCGATATTTACGTTGTTGTGATGTTCATTTTCAGTGAGTGTTGTGCCGATATACTAGCTACTATCTCGGAAGATTTGCCCCTCCATAGTTGCCGCTATTGCCGAGATTCACGTAGCTGTGATAGACAATTTTGAAGAGTGTTACGTCAATGTGATCGGCTCTAATTCGCAGATTTCGAACGATATATTGGGAGTTAACACTGACATTTACGTTGATGTGTTTGTTTGAGGTTTTATGGCGCAAAGGCAGCACTAGGGCCTTACTGCTCCAAATTACGTTGGTGTGATGTTTGTGTTTTCCGATTGTTGCTTCAATGTAGTTATACAGATTTTTGCCTGTACTTTACTTTGGCCGCTATCGCTGATATATACGTTAAAGTAATGATAATTTTCAATTAAGTTTTAATAGTTAGTAGTTATTGCTAAGATGTGACGCTGTTTAGTTGTCATTAGCCTAAGCTTCCGCTTATGTGGTAGATGCTATGTTCGAGATTAGTGTCTGTGTGAAGATTGGTTTCGCCTTTTGGTTTGAATAGATGCAGAATTTTATTATATTTTTTTAATTTTGTGCAAGAAATTAGTCCCAATTGTCTAATTTTATTGTATATTCTTATTTAAAATTGTAATTTTACCTGCTATTATATGTAAATTAATGTATTTTATCATAAAAAACAATCTTACATTTTAGCTAAAGATATTAAAAATAGTTTAAAAATTAAAGCATTTTTTTCTATAATTGTTTAAAAATATATATGATGCGTGCAACTGTGTGAAAATTTTAAGTTTTTTGCTTTGCTTAGGTACTTTACTATGTCAGTTACATGCAGAACCTCCCTCCTTTATTTCTTAGCTACTGAAATGTGTGTGACAAGCAGTTGTGTACAAAGATAAAAGTAGTGCTAAAGAAAACGGGGGGGAAAATGCGAAATTGCAGATAAATGTTCGTCTGGAAAAAAAATCCTAGGTCTCAAACAATCCTTCAACATCTGAATCTTATACACAAAATGAAGTAGCTTGTTCCAATATGTATGATGCTTAGCGCAAGCTATTAAACTGCATGCTTAGATTCATTCCCTATATTTTTTGTCTGATTTGGGTTAGACCTTCATATTTATAACTTGGTAAACAATTTTATACCTTTTTTTTCACACCCTCAAGAAAGAGCCTTAAAAAGTCCTCTCTGCCTATTTTCAAAATAAAAACCCTATTCTTATATGATAATTAGCCATTTCTTAATTTCAATTGAGCTAATTTTAGACTGTTTCTAATTTCTAAAATTAGCTCAGTTTGGGTGGGGGTATACTTTGGAAAATATTGTGATAATTGGTCGCAAGAGTGGTCCTTGAATTTTTAACAGAAATTTTGCTTGTCTCCATGGTTCATGCCAGTGGTTTAGTGTCTAGTTTTAAAAATAATATAGATCAATAACATGAATTACAGTTAGCCATTACACAAGCCAGTAAATTAAGTTGCAAAAGACAAAGTTTTCGATCATCGTATCATAAAGATAAAAGTATTTGATCAACTACGTTTAATACTTGTTTGGTCCTCCTTTTAACCAGATAACTATGTTCAAGCATTATAGGATTTTACTAATGTGTGATATACCATTTGGAGAAATTTTGTTCCAATTTTTTTTTATAACATGATGTATTACCTCCACATTTCTATGCCTTTTCTTAGCAATATTTTCTTCAAGGTGTATCCAAATATCTTGCAATGGATTGAAGTCTGGATTATTTACAGGCCAAATAATTGGCTTTATTGAATAATTCCCATTAACATGCACACTAAAAAAAGTGCTTGACCTTTTTGCTTCAATAATACTTCAGTGTCATTTTAAAAACTGAAATTGAAGGAGTTAAACAAATGCTTTTTCAAAGTTAAAAATCGAAAACTGCTCTAAAATATAGCAGTACAAATTTGAGATTTGTCAGTAATAATATATTTTATCTATCACCAAAACATCTTTTTTGCTTTTTGTGCAATTAAGGGAATTTTTTTCTGTTTTTTGGTCATATACGGTTTAATTTTGCCTTTGCAGAAGTGATATATTTTGTAATTTAAATGATTTGGCATGACATGTTCACACACCTTTACTCTATACTTAGACCACTCAGCTTGGAGTTGTTTGCCCGTACAACATCAATTAGATTGTACAATTTGAATAACTAGGGTGCTCCACCCCCTGCTCGCCAACCCCCTGGATTGCTATGCAATCCCCTTGGTTCGCTACGCGAACCAGGCTCTCTCCGCTCGCTTCAAAATGAGGCATTTAAAATATGCCCTAGAAAAAAGCTATTTCAGCTGCATAATCAATAAAATCCATGAAAAGTGATATTGTGCCATGAAGCTGAAAGCGTTGAATTATTTATGATAAGCTACATTACTTTGGACGTTATTATCTTACTGCTTATGTCGAGACACGTTAAGCAGGGACAGTTTGGCAACGTAGCAGAACGTTTTTGAAAAATAATAAAAACAAACACTATTGTACATATATATTAAAAAAATATAAGTTATTTCAAAAAGCAATTTAAATTTATGGACTGGTTTTGTATGAAGCGCCAAAATAATTAAAATTGTTCATCGAAATTTCTTAACGAAGCATTATTAGCATTCATATGTTTACATAATCCTTTTAGCGATACTTAAAAAATACACAGTAAAATTATTTATCCGCAATGCTGAAGTATGTATTTATTCAATCGGTGTGAATATGAGCATGGAAACCTTAATATTCTTAAAGGAAATTCCGTGCTCAGTTTTTATAGCCATGTATCCGGGAAACGTTCATAATAAATTTGTTGTGGTTATTTGCCGAATCCAAACAAATCTGGCTTGTTTTAATTGTATATGAAAGAGTTCCCGGAATTCTAATCCAAAAGAAATGTACGCATCTTACATCATTGTAAACACTAAATCAATAGGTTTTAAATAGGCAATAATTTGTTTCTGTAGACTGCAATAAGAAAAACAAAATTTAGCGAATCCAAGTTGTTTTCTGTTGCCAGTTGTTTTAGTCAAATTTCGAAAGATATATTGTGATTGGCTGAATTTGAAAATTGGTGCATAATACATTTAGAAGATTTTATGATTGGATGTTTGAAGTCGTTGCCATTATGGTAACAGCAGGGCTGCCACAGGCGACTAAAAAGGCTACTAAAGCGACTATTTTAGTGACCAGGCGACTATGGCAACTATTTCAATGAAAAAAGGGCCCAAAACGACTATTTTGAACAAAACCTTCAACTATTTTTGAGCTTAGGCGACTATTTTTTAAAAAATTGGATACTGTCCGATAGTAAGATGAAAAAAATCGACACTGAGGTACTAACAATTTTGTCAAAATGGTGAATTTTTTTTAAGGGGGCGGGACAGCGAACTCTACCGAAGTAGTTGTTCATATTCGTGGGTAGAAAGGTCACTTTGTTAGTCTGACGATAGTAACCTCACGCAAGATTGTTGTTTTGACAGCAACCGCGGTCATTTTCGCCTACCTGTTAGGCTCCAATGTTTTATCTTTCGCTGTGCCAGGCAACAGCATACACAATTATATTCTCAAATATAAAATTATTTCGCTTTATTTACTCTAAGCAAAAATGAATTTTGTGGAATTTGCCCTGAACGCTGGAAGAAAGTACCATCAGTATGGACTGGACAGTATTAAGACTATTAGACGTTATGTACGAGATTTGTGCCGGTGTGATGAACGATTTCGCCTGTGTAGGTCAATCGATGCAGAATGATTAGAATTTCAATGTTGTAGCTAAATTTATGAATAATAAAATAATTTAAATTTTTAAGTAATTTATTTAATCACTTTGAATGTAGCTTAAACAGGGTGGCGACAGAATCTGGAATTCAGGGAAATGTCAAGGAATTTCGTAAAATTACTCTTTAATCAGGGGTCGCAGACGTCCTATATATCCTATAAATCCTATATTTTTTTAAAAATCGGAAAAAACGTCCTATATTGTCCTATATTTTATAATTGTCCTATAAATCCTATATTTCTGTGTTGATTCGACCTATATTTTCTTCAAATTCGTAATAACGGTGCCGATTATTGCGATTTTTTATATTCCGGATTCTTTGCCGCGATCGTAAGTGAAAGAGATCTGACCAAACCCATAAAAGCGATGTTAGTTAGCGGCCGCGCCGTATCTCTTGTGACGTCACGTGTTGCATTGACTACTCGCTTCCTTTCCACTTGACCATAGGGAAAGCGCACGTCGACAGAGGTAACGATGACTTATTCCTACAACTCAACTGTACTTGACCGACAAAAGTTGTAAACAAGTGAACTTTTCCATAGCACGCGTAGTAAACTAATTGGTCATAATGCAAAAAGAGAAGCGAAAAAGCTAAGATTAAAATTCCAAGTCAGGTACGGATTCTACGCTAAGGTGATTTTTGCCAAAAAGTAGCAGCCTTGAAAAAAATTTTAATCACATGTGAACTACCTATGGTTGCCATAATTTGGCGCGGCTCTATGTAATCAATTCTTAGCGCACGATCCGTACTGGACTTGGAATTTTAACCAAAGAAAGCGATGCAGAAACAAACTACCTCAGGAAGAACAGAAAAACAAGAAGAAAAAACTTTATTACACACTTGCAGGACTAAAATCGACATTTTGAGTGCCCAGTCAATGACTGATGAAGGAAACAAAAGGGTTAAAATTTGCTATACAGTGTCAGAATTCGGATAGCGACTTTTCAAAAAAGTCAAAAATTGAAAATGACGTCAAAAATCTGTGCTGCTAAATCTAAACGCTCACAAGGATTACGAGAAAACTGAGTCAACGGGTTGCCACATTTGGCCAGTCCGTCCGGCACCGTAGGATAAATCTATACCAACAAAAGACTGCTAATAGGGATAAAAAGAAATAGGGCAGCTCAAGCACATATACATGCTAGAAACAAAAGACTCAAAATTGAAAATATAGCTAATATAAACTTGATTTATTGATGAATACCAAGTACGAAATATTGAGGTAATAACGAATAAAGGATGACATATTCAGGATCAGGCAATTTCTTTTTTGAATGTTTTTTTCTTTTTTTTTTTTTTCTTCTGTTTTCTTAAATTCAATACAACGAGTTTTAAAGGGAGATAGTAATTTTCTGAGTACTTTTTATTAATATTCCTCTATTAAAAAGAAAAATTTATGGGAAGGAAAATTAGTGCTGTGTGAAAGTCCTCATACTTCAAATAAGTATGTCTTATATGTTCATTTTAGTAATTTTCATTTAAAGTTTTAATTAATGAAATATATAATGAGTTAAAATTAAAGTTCTGTAGCAACTGTGTGCAGTTATTTGATATTTTATATTGTCCTATATTTTTTTTTCAAAAAATCCTATATATTCTTATTTGGTCACTTTGACCCCTGTTTAATCAGAGAATTTTGAAATTTTCGAGTTTCCCTTCTCGCGTACCCCAGGTGTGTGCGGATATCTATCCCGAATTGCGTCCTACGATATATATAGATACAATTATTATAGTTGGCCGATTTGGATGTATGAAGTTTCCGAACTTTTTCTACTCTCAGCAGCTAAGCCAAACCGGCCAATCCCCCTCCTCTGTCCACAACAACATGTTCATGTTCCTTTTTTTTCTCCTTTTCTTTTCTTTCTGAAACCATTGTTATGCTTGGAACCATTATTTACACATTATTTCTGTTAGATTTTTGGTTATCCTATAACTTCGTTTCCGCCGGCGTCTTATTGTTAAAAAAAATCTTAAAACTTCAATCTGTCTACATCCTTTAGAGACATGATATTTTCTTCTTCTTGCCTTGCGGTTTTTGTCAACAGAATATATTAGAATCCTTATTATTTACGTATTATTTCTGTTAGATTTTTAGTAATCTTATTATTTAAAAGCGCGAACACCAGTAGATTTATTGTTTAAAAAAAATTTCCAACTTAAATCTAACTGCATCCTTTACAGACATGATTATTTTTCTTCTTGTCTTGTGTTTTTTGTCAATAGAATATATTGGAACCCTAAATTCCTTAATATTTCAAATTGATTCCATCATATTTTTTCTTTGTTTTTATTAACACTTTACAGCACTGTGTTATAGATGTGCAACAAATCTATAGGCATTCATAAGCAAAATGGGTTAGATCCTGTACTTGATTTTTTTTTTTTTTTTTTTTACTTTAATTTTGACATTTTATTTAACTTAATTAAGTGAAAGTGATATGTGTTTTTTATTTATATGTTTAATCTAAATCAAACAAAGAATTGAAGTATCTTCCTCACCCTCAAAAAAAATTTTTTTTTTTTTTTTTTTTTTAATGTTCTACTGCATACATTCAGGCAAAGGGTCATGGAAATTTTAAAAAAAATCCTTGCATATTTTCCCCCCTGCCAAATGCTGTGCTTGTCATGTTTTATGAAAATGATATTTTGCCTCATTTAATATGTACTTTTGTGGTTTAAGATAGTATTTTTGTTGTACAACATTTTATTTCTATATATATATGGGTAATTAATTTTTATAAGATGCTGTTAATTTCAAGACTTTCTTTCAAGCATTATGTGTTATTTATCTTTCCTCAATTTCAAAATCCAAAACACATAATTTGTCATGAAATATAATGTACTTAGTGAAATTTGTGACTGAAAGCAAAATGCTAATTATTTAAGTTTCATGCTCATGCATGCCCAAGTTTAGTAAATATTTAGGATACTGTTTAAAATTTATGTTATGAACAGGATACAGCCTATGACATATATTAAAGAAAATAACATGTGTTTTTTTGTTATTTTTTAAATTAAAAAGAAATATACTGTACTAGTTTTGCTTTTCCTTGAAGTTAGCAAGTATGGGTGTAGTTTGTAATTGGTTTATGTGAATTTTGTATTTTTTTTCTTGATGTTCTCCATTTTTTTTTTCATGCTCTAAAAATGCTTGTTTTCATTTTTAGCCCAAATTTATATTTTGTTCCAATTATACTTTGATAAGTAAATGTAATTCTAAATAGTCAAATGTATATATTTTTAAATTGGCCATTAGTATTATTATTATTATTTTTTTCTTTTTTTTTAAATGATAACATCGACAGAGATGCACATCAGGGAATTTTCTGGAAATCAGGGAAATGTCAGGGAATCTTGTTTTGAAAATTTTGTAGCCATTCTGTTAAAAATTGGCCTTAATGAAATTCAATTGTCATTGACAATATATAGTATAATTGTTTAGACAGGATACTTGTTTTTCTGAAAAAAGTTGTTTGACTTCGGAAGTTTAAAAAAGTTATCTTGTTTTGCCAATCGATTTTTGTTGTCACTTTTGCGTGAAGTTTAGCTTTTTTTTGTTGCTTAGGTGCTGTCTGGGAGTAAGGTTAAGTTGCCAACTTCCATCGCAGTATATAAATATGATAGCACCTCCCCCAAGACACATGCCATTTACCGTATGGGATGTAATGTTTTAGACACTATTTTGAATCGAAAGAAGAGTGTTTCTGGGTTTTCGTGTTTTATGTGAATCAAAAGTTATTTCTTATTAAAAGTTATGAAAAGTGAGGCTACTATTTTCAACACCCGAGACTACTATTTTCATTGTGTGAGACTACTATTTTAGCTACTATTTTTAACATCTGAGGCTACTAAAGCAACTATTTTCAAAGCTTATAGTCAGTGGCAGCCCTGTAACAGAAATACAGCCGAATTTGGGCGGCACGCAAGAGATATATAGATTGTCTTGTCTACTTAGCATTGCATATCGACGACCTTTTCAAGGAAAATTTTTTACACTCCCCCCACCCCCTTCTCCACTTGTTCGATATTTTTTCCAATTATGTCACTTGTAGTACTTTAGGCACATGTAAGTGCAACATATCTTTGGGACATTACGTCTTTTAAATATTTCGCAATTGTTTTAGACCATTAGAAAATTCCTTAACCGGAACTATTTTTAAGTACCTGCAAATCCTTTATTTCAAACTTCCAAGCTACAATTCCACAATTTATACTATTTTCTTTAATTTTCACTGAATATGTAGTTAGTTAAAGTTTGCAAGTACTATATCATAAAATTAATACCTTTTTTTTTCAATGGTAAGGGACTTTTTTTCTCTTACAATTCAACTTTCCTGCTTGTGTAATGGTTACTGGTATGAATTTTTTTACTAAATGTGTCGTAGTTTAAAATATAATTCCTTAGTTTATAAAATATATTAAGTTTGCAAAAATAACAATTTTTATGAACACAATATCCACAATCCATTAAGTGATTAGAAATTTTTTGCCAAAGATTCTTTGATGATTATTTCTTGAAAAATAAATTGCATAAAAAGCACTTTTAGATCTATCTTGAAACACTGTATTACATTTAGTAGGTTGTATCTTTGTTAAAGGAAGAAAAAACAGATAACAGTTCTCCTTGGCGGTTGAAAAAAATTTTGAGAAACAAGGCCTCTAATACATAAATTTAATATTTCAGTGTTATAAAGTTTGTAATTATAAGACTGCTTTTTAATTTTTTATGATTCTTTTATGATTTCATAAAAAAAATTTAAATTTAAATATGTAATTATGTATGTAATTTCATATGTAAATATATGGCAGATAGTTTTTCAATTGGCTATTTCTGTTTTCCCAATTAATTTTAAATTGTGAATATGTAAAATATGTATTTTGGTAGTACATAATAAAAAAATTTATAACTAAGTATTAAAAAGGAGAACCTTTAACTTTTTAAAAATTAACCTAAAGTTTGTATTCTATACAATTGATATTTCATATTATGAGTTTCAAGTCATTTAAGATGAAAATTTATTATTAGATAATTTTTTAGACATCTATTATATAATTTAAAAAATAACTTTTTTTCTTTATCAATAGGTATTGGCTTTATGGCGAAAAGTGTGATACTCCAGTTTTCATAGAAACAAGTAAGGATTTTTTTATTATTATTATTATTATTAATTTATTTATTTTTTGTTAATGGGTATACTAAAAACTGAAATGAATGCTATAGAAAGCCTCATTTTATTTACTGGGTTTCTGCACTTATAAAAAGTCAGGGAATGCCATGAATTGAGGTATTGGATAAATTTTGTCATGGATTTCGATAAAAAAAAAAAACTTAAGTCATGGAAAAGTAGTGAATTTCATGGATTTCTTTAGTAAAATCACATGACTATGACTTCATAAATGCTGATCGCTATTCATCTTTACTTCGATGAATCATTTTATTTACTTTTTTGATAGAAACCACAGTCACAGTTAAAAACCACAGCCAATGAAAAGAATTTCTGAACTCCAAACTTGTGGCATCACACAAGTAGGTCTCTCTGAAAAAAAATTCATAATGTAAGAACTGAAATAAACTGATTTGATAATCTCTACTTTTGATTTATTTGTCTCAGGGTGGCTACAGAACCTGGAATTCAAGTAAATGTCAGGGAATTTCACTCTTCGGGAAAAATCTGGGAAATGCCAGTGAATTTCGTAAAATTACTCTTTAATCAGGGAATTTTGAAATTTGTGAATTTCCCTTCTTGCATTCCCCGTCGGGTGCGGACATTTTATCATATTACTTAAAATCCCGGCCGCCTGCACCTTATTGATCAAAAATACCTTCAAACTTCAATCTGACCTCATCCTTTACATACATGATTATTTTTTTTTCTTACCTTGCATTTTTTGTCAACAGAATATTAGAACCCTAATTATGTACTTTTTATTTCTGTTAGATTTTTAGTTATCCTATAACTTAGAAGAACGGCCGCCAGCGCGTTATTGTAAAAAAAAAATCTTGAAACTTCAATTTGACTAGATCTCTTATAAGCTTGATTTTTTTTTTTTTACTTTGCCTTGCTTTTTTTTGCCTACAGAATGTATGAAAACCCTAATTACTTACATATTATTTCTGTTAGATTTTTACTTATCCCATAACTTAGAAGTGTGACTGCCTGCATCCTAATTGTTGAAAAGAAATCCTTTAACTTCAATCTGACTGCATCCTTTACAAACATGATTATTTTTCTTCTTGCCTTGTGTTTTTTATCAACAGAATATATTAGAAGCTTAATATTTCAAATTGATTCCATCAAATTTTTTTGGTTTTATTAACCTTTTACAGCGCTGTGTTACAGATGTGCAATAAATCTACAGGCATCCATAAGTGAGAAAGCTTAGATCCTGTACTTGATTTTTTTGTATGACATTTTATTAAACACAATTAATTGAAGGTGATTTTTTTTATTTTATTTCTACGTGTAATATTTTGTTTCAAAATTGACTATTATTTTCTTTTTCGTTTTTTGAATCATAATATTGACAAAGGTGCACATCAGGGAATTTTCTAGAAATCTGAGAAATGTCATGGAATTTTGTTTCTCAATATTTTTAATGCGATTTCTTGAATCATGGAAAGTCATTTGCTTCAGTCTTGAAAAGTCATGGATTTGGGACATTTTATTTTGGCAGAAACCCTTTATTTATCAAGTACTAAAAGCATATATTGTTGTGGTTATCCATGACGAATATTTGTGATGTATATTTGTGGTGTATATTATCCATGATGATTGTTAAGTGGACACTGTATTTAAAAATATGGTCAATATGGTTATTTTTTTAGCATAATGATAGAACATTTTATTGGTATGTGTTTGGGAGGATAACCAATTCCATTCTTTCTGTATGTTAAAGTGCTAAATATGTCCTGTAAGTTGTCGATAAAAATTTTATGTATTGGTTTCCACACATAAGATAAAAATTACAAAAAGCTTCAATCAAAAAAAATTATGAGATAGATTGCCTTCAAGAAATATGATTTATTTTGGGATTAATTTAAGGAATATAAAGAGTGAGTGTATGAAAATTTATATTCAGGGAAAATTATGTCCCTGGATAAGGCTTGGTCTAGAGTTTTAGAGAATTGCTATGAGATAGCTCTCTACATGTAAAGAACAGAAAAATAATCATGAACACAGCTGAGATAATTAGTCTTTTTTTTTATTTATATATATACAGTCTAACGCCACTATAGTGAACTGTCTGCGGACCCAATAATAAGTCCACTATATCCGATTTTTTAGAAAAATATTTTTTAGTATATGAGAGTAGTATTGTTGAATAAAATGATTGTGATAGTACGTAGTTTGCTTATTAATTATTAATTAATTGAATAGGTAATTAATAAAATCTTAAAAGAAAAATAATTACATAATAACTCAAATTTGATTTTGCTTACAGTTCAACAATTTTCTTATCAACAATTATTAACAAATTCATTGTCCACATTTTCGGTATAAAAAAAATTTGCAGGATATTCACGGTCGATTTCACTTCCAAGGTAGATGATGTCGAAATTTCATATTCTTCTTCAACATCGTTCTTTTGTTAAACTTTAGACACAATGTCATCAATTGTATAAGTGTCCAAACTTCACACTTCGTCATCATAAAATTCAAATTATTCAATGAGTTCCCTTGAAAAATAATCTCACACTATACTTTTCCAGCCCCAGAGCTATTGGTTGGTTTTTCTTCATCTCCACAATAGCGTCCTCTCCTTCCAACAACACATTCTTAGAAATTCTAACATGTTGGAAACAATTGCAGATTTTTTGTAATGCAGGGTTTCCATGCACCTGGAATTGTCAGGAAAAATTAAAACGCCTAAAAGAGGTCAGGAAAAATGAAAACGCCTCAAGGAGGTCAGGAAAAACTAAAAAACGTCATATTTTGTGGAAAAGTTAGGGAATATCTTTCAGATTCGAGCTTTCTTCCAAGAAGTTCAGTAATTTTATTTCAAAATGCACATCTACGTTCTGTAAATTTGATTTTTGAAACTTGAAAATTTGAATTGCTTCCACTGGAAGTAAATTGACTGAAAAACAGGTGAAAATATTTCGCTTTTACGCCAATTTTCACTTTTTTATTCTGAGAATTTTCATTTTTTCTACGATTCCATTATTTTTAATGAACTTTGTAGAGCTTTATCAGACTAAACTTGCCTAAATCACCCCTCAAAAAAAATTTCTAGCTGTGTCACTCTTCTGTTCACACGTTAGTACACAAATATATTCTTATTCAGCTATTTTTTTAGTTCAAAATAACGCTGCATACATATTTCCCTCTTTTTTTATATTTTGACTGTTTTCACCTTTGCGAAAAATAAAGGGAGATGCACAGTTTGCTACTTCTACCATCTAATCAATTTATCTTCGTGTGCAAATACATCTGTGTTTGGTGAAAAAAATTGCAAATATTTTACATTTCCACAAAAAAGTGGATTTCTACAATTTTTTTAACCAAAATTTTGAATAATGATAAAAATATACATTAAAATATTCTAAAAAAATTTTCTGTATAATCCCTCTTTAAAATTACAATTTTAACTGCAATGGTATGCAAAAAAAATTGTTTACTTTGGCTTGAAATGAACCCTGGAAAATTAAGAAATTGTCTGAAAAACCTGGAAAAATCATGACATTTTGTTTTGCATTTTGTCATGGTTGCCATGCACCTGGAAAACAGAGAAAACCTGGGATTGTCAAGAAAAATGAAAATGCCTAAAAATGGCCAGGGAAAATTAAAAAATGCAACATTTTCTGGAAAAGTCTGGGAATTTCTTTAAGGCTAAAGTTTTCTGAGAAGTTCAGTAATTTTTTTCAGAATGCATGTTTGTGTTCTCAAAGTGTGATATTTCATTTAATATTGTTTTCTAACAGCATGTAAAAAGCACCTGCAGAAAGCTAATTGGCTGAAAAGGTAAAGAGAGATGTACAGTTTTCTACTTCTACCAGCCAATCCAATTTATCTTCGCGCTCATACGTCAGTTTACGGTGATACAAATTGCAGACATGGTACAGTTCCTCGGAAAAGTTTTTTTAATGAAAATTGGATCAATTGATGAATATCCACATTCAAATTTCGTATGCCAAATATTTTATCATCATCGACATTTATGTTTGTGTTGCAATTTTCACTATGTAACGCTAATGAAATAATCGCTATTGAAGATATTTGCAACAGTATGGTCGGCGCTAATGCCAATATTTACATTGGTAACGTTATATTACATCTAATTTGAATAACCCAAGCTTACGACTTCATAGGGTGTGAAATTCTAGATGGTTTTAGTAAGGGGAGAAGTATCTTTGTCTCTTATATAATGCATGGTCTGTTTTTCTTTCATACATGTCTTTTACTCTGTTCTTTTTGCATTTTTATTAGTAGTATTTGTAATCATTGTTATTATTTTAAAACAAGAATTAATTCCTTTTCTAAAATAGATTTAAATAACAGCAAGACACATCTACCTTGGATTAAATTAAGAATTTAAATTACTACTGAATTGCAGCAAGAAATTTGTATTCTTGTTTAGATTGCCACTGACATTTTTTTGCAGTTAAATACTTTTTTTAAAAAGTCATATTGCTGGAAAAACTTTTTTGTGTTTTATTAATAATTTGAATTTTCAAAGAGAGCAGTCTTGTTTTGAAAAAACATTCAAGCTATGAATAATTTTGTGTTAAATTCTCTTATATTTCTGAAAGATGAGCATCTTTCAATTTAATGTTCTCGTGATACAATTATTAGCTTGTTCTAGAAATATCAGTTGTTAATCTGTTGAGAAATCATTGTGTGGAAATTTTGTTAAACTTGGAATTTAAAAAAAAAATTGTCTGGAAAACCTGGAAAAGTCGAGGAATTTTGTTTTGCATTTTGAGTGGCCACCCTGAATGCATTTGAGTAATTCCATAACTACTTAATTTTGGTATTTTTAGGCTAGGTTATAGTAAAGGATTAATGTATTTCATATATATGTTATAGAAATCCTTTTTTAGAACCAACATTAAATTAATTCCTCCTGTCAAAGCCCGAAATCCTCTTTAACCAATTCATCCAACAACTTATTTCGATGCTGCCCACGCACAGTTAAAAGTGTGAGAACAGCAGTGTCAACATTTTTTATATCAGAGTATCCCATAATTAGTATTCCGTTTTGGCGTCAATATGCTTGCCTTCTCACTTCGATGGTTTATTAAAACATCCTTGCTAAATCAGCGTTTCTCACGCTGCCTGATTTTGTTAGATGATACTGCTCTCTGTTTAACAATAATAAGCATTACATTCTATTTCCTATCATCATGTAATTAAAACGTAATTTTCACGTTCTCTCTCTCTCTCCGGGCTATTTTAATAAATGTATTCGATTGTTCCAAATTGACTCTTCACTGTTCCACGACCACACTGCAAAAACTTTAATTAAAATGTTTTAGTACATTACATATATGTAATGTACTTTTCCATTTTAATTTAAGTTATTGCAGAGTGGTCGTGGAGCCGTAGTGAAGAGTCAATTTTAAACAAGATCTATCAGTTCTAAAAAAGGATTTCTATTACATATATATATATACAGGGTTTCCGTGCATATGGAAAGTCAGGAATTTGGACATTGGGTAAATTTTGTCATGAAAAGACGGTGAATTTCATAGATTTCTAAACATTTTAAGTAAAATCGTGTAACTGTGACATCATGAACACCATGATTGCTATTTATCTCATCAAAAATTCATCTATGTTTTTATTTACGTTTTGACAGAAACAACGGTCACAGTAAAAAAACACGACCAATGAAAACATTTCTGAACTCCAAATTTGTGACATCACACGAGTAAGGTGTCATAAGGGGAAAAAATTTCATAATATGGGAACTGAAATGAACAGTTTTGATAAGCTTGTATTTACATTTTCTCCCGATATTCTTTCTTTTGTTTTGCATTGTTGATATCAAAACATTTGATTTTTGATGATATAATTTATTATTAATGACTTAGTCTTTCTTTAAATATTTCTTTATTATTAAAGATTGATCAGGTTTTTTAACACTGAAATATCAAAGAATGAGAAATTATTTTTCCCTTTTTCTTCTGATTTGGAAATTACTGAAACAAGGATTTTTTTACTTTATTTAAAATAAAACTTTATAAAAATCATTTTATGGTACATTGATTTGCTTACTGTGTTAGTAAAATACATATCGGTTATTATTATTTTGTGATTTGATTTCTTGAGTCATTGAAAATTATTTGCTTCAGTCTCGGAAAGTCATGAATTTTTTACATTTTATTTTAGCAGAAACTCTGTATATATAAGGTATTATTTACTTTTTTTAAATTATACTGTTTTGTAGTACAGCAGTACTTCGATATCTCAAACTTCGATATCGCGAAAAACTTGATATGTCGAAAAATAATTTTTTCCATTGATATTGCATATTCATCTAATGTTAATTTCAATTCTTATGTTGAAGAGTTTTCACTCAAAACCTTGTTGTGTCGAAAAATTTTCGAAGTAAGAAATGAAGTTTTTCAGAAAAATTGCCATTCAGTTATATAGAAGCAAATAGTATAATCATTTATCAGAATCAGAACACACAATTCTTTTTCAAATAAAATACGCTCATTTGAGAAACAGATGTCCTTCACGAAGCATCATGCAAAACAAAACACCGTTCGAGTTTTTTGGCAGAAAACCAACTGCATCGTATCTAAAAATCTTCAGTCAAAAAGCTTTCGTCCTCAACAAACGCCACAAGTCAAAATTCGAACCAAGATCACAAGAACTCATTTTTATTGGTTATTCCGATGAAGCAAAAGCCTATCGTTTTTGGGATTCAAAATTTCCCTTTTAGCCAGGCCACGATGCTAGACTTTTTTAAGTAACTAGTAGTGAATAAATTCATCCTTGTACATTTTATTTAATATGTACATTACTATAGTGTAAGTACTAACTCTTTTCAATTTCATGTACTCATTTATTATTTTCAACTAAAAATTAAAATTGCTGTATTTAGACTTTTTCAACTATAATTACATATTTATACTTATTCTCATCTACCATGACTAATTTCTAGACAATTATTCAGTATATTAAATTTTTAAACTGAATTTTTAAATTTTGGTTACGACCTTGTTATCTCAAAAACTCGCTATCTCAAAATTTTTTTAGTGTCCCTTTGACTTTGAGATATCGAGGTAATACTGTACTATTATAAAAATATATCTATCCAGACTTAGTACAGCTGAGCAGAAATACTGATTCAGCTTGTTTGCCCAGAGTTTTCAATACTTAGAAAGTAGTTTAAAAAATAGAAAAATAAGTTTAATTAGATTCACCTGTTAGTTAATATAGTATAATTTTATAAAGTTATGTTTAACTTCTGAAATATTTTGAAAATTCAAGAGTGGGGGGGGGGTCTGCTTTTCTATCCTTTTAGGTGAAATTCATTTTTTTTTTTTTTTTTTTTTTTTTTTTTTTATGCTTAGAAGCTGTTTCATGCCTATCTATCTTCTTATGCTCTATTGATTTCTGTTGTTTACTCCCAGTCTTTTGCTATCTTCTTTTCATTTTAAATACTTAGTGTAAAATATCATTTCTTTTTGTTTTTCTTGCAGCTATAATTTACACTTTTATTTAGAATTTTTGTTTTGATCAATTTAACTGGTAGTAAGTTAATAAACTTTTTTCCAGGTGGCAATGAAAATAAAGGGTGGTTTCCCCGCTGCTGTGCTGTTGAATTCATAAGTGCAGAAGAAGAGGTGACAAAAATAGCAAAAAAGTTGTCATGATTTTTATATTGCATCATAAGTGTGATACTCATGCCTATGCTCAAGTTTGCAACAAGTTGATTACATTTGTGATAGAATGGACATTTGTTGCAATTTACACATGTGGAAAGTACAAATAGAGACTTTGAAAATATTAAACCTCTTTTGAAAGATTTGAAAGGTTAAAAACGGGACTGCCAAGCTTGTTTATAAATAGTATTTACTGATATTTATTATCAAAAAAGACATTGAGAAGAATGAAACACAAAGTCAACACTATGAATAATATTTTATATAATTAAAATATAAATGAATCCTGAATTCCTTTTTACTCACACCTACACTATAAACTACTGTTGCAAGATTTTTAGGTAAAGTAGCTTTGATAATAACTTATATTAAATGTCTGGTGCAATAAACATCAATATATTTAATCACATGCACAGTGGAACATCTATGGTTCTATAGAAGAAACTATTAAATCCCCATAAAAAAAAGATGCTCTGTTACAGTCAGTTGGTGTCACAAGATATACAAGTAATATAAGTGTTGTAACAAAATTATTGTCTATGAAATAATGAAGGGAGATACAGAACAATTAAAGTGGTCTAGTCTATGACTTGTATGTGATCACCATAGTTAAGAATTTAGTATATATACAGAATATTTTTAAATAACAAATACTTGTATTCAAATATAAATAGAAATAGCTTATCCAAATGGTGTATATTTTAAGTATGTTTGGAAATGAAGCACTAAAAATTTTAAAATGCATTATTTAATAATGTAATACAAGTTTAACAACATTACTTTTTATTGTGGTTTAAACATTTCAAAAGCTGTGAAAATACAATTGAGTATTGTAACTGATATCTCCCAAAATTATAACTCTGGCAGCTTCTTATTAGCATTTCCATTTTTCCCCCCATTTTGATTTTTCTTATGACTTCCGATTTACATTTAAAATCATCACACATTTAAAAACTATTCTCGACCCACTAAATATTGGCTCATGGCAGTTTGGAAAGCGCTGATCTAAAGGTTGCAGTAAAACACTTTGAATACCAGTGTTGCAAAATTTCTTCCATAGAATGTCATCTACTTGTCTTTAATATTATGAAACAAATGATGTTACCAAATCCAGAAAAAAACTTGTTCCCAAATGGAGAATAGATGTATTCCCAAAACATTCTCCCCTTCAAAGGTTTCTCCCAACAGAAGCTTTTAGTATATTCCATTTTTGAAGAAAAGAAAAAAAATATCACAATAAAGTATTACGAATTTGTCAAAGAAATGTTTTGTCTTCATAGTTTGAGATCATTTTGGAATGATGTGAGTAACTGGTTATGAAACAAATTTATAAGAAGAATCACAACTTTCTATAAATGAATAAGTAACCAGGGTACATACAACATTTCTAAAACATAAATGCATCAATGTAGATTGAAATATATTAAAAGTAAGGTTATTCCAAACAATGGTCATATTTATTTTTATTATTATTTTAAAATTATATTGAAGTTATCCTTTGGGAATTTTATTTAGTTTGTGTAGTTCCTAATACATTTTTGAAATATAAACATTTACCTCTGTTTTTCATAAATTTACAGTGTATTTATGCATTTTCTCATTTCAAAAATTTTCAACCTAACAGAAATATTTTATACAGTTTTTGTATTTTTACAAAAGTAATTTATATATTTACATTTGTAATGGTGTTTGTTTTTCCAACATTTTGTTTTATTAAACAGGGTTCCCACGGTCATTGAAAGTCATTAAAAGTGCTTAATATTTTTGAACTTGTTTTCAAGGCCTTGAAAATGCTTAGAGGTCCTTAAAAGTCCTTAATTGCACCGTATCAGAATTTTCCAACAAATTTGTATTACGCATCCACCTACTTGTAACTTTTTTGGTAGAATATACTTTATCAAAAATTTAATTATAGACATGATGTCTAAAAACGAATTTTCATAGGTCCTTAAAAACATTAATTAGGTCCTTAAAAGTCATTGATTTTCATTCTGTGATTTGAGTGGGAACCCTGTTAAACATAAACAGGTTTCTTGCCTTGTATAAGTTTATTTGTAAAAGTAAATACTTAAGTATATGTTATAGTGAAAACTTGAATTAACTAAAGAAAAAACGTTCCGAGTTCTCTTGTTAGAATCCATTTTGACAGAGGTATTTCAGTTGAAACCCATTCAAATTGAGAGTGCTAGGAAAAACCTGTTTTTATTGATTAATTTTAGTTAAAACTAGAATTGACAGAATACTATTAATAAAACAAATAGTATTTACTAAATACTATGGAGTGAACATGTTCTTTCTAAAATCTCAATCTATTAAAATTTTAATTTAGGTAAAATTTGTTCTTGGACAATATTATTTGCATGTATCAAAAATTATTGCATTATTTGAACAATATGTTTTATAACAAGTTCTAACTTAAATCTAACTATACTTAGTAAAACGCTGTTGTGTAAAACGACCAATAATTGAACGGAAAATACATAATTTGAATATTGTTTCACTGAAATAAATCAGTTAAAACATGTTTAAACTAAAACTCTCAAAACTTTTATTACAAATAAAACAGTTCTGATGCATTTTACCTATAGCCCTTAGTTAGAACGTAATTTCCCTAACTGATTTGTGTTTTCACTGTAACATATCCATATTTAAGCAAATACAATGCATTCAAATTATTTTCTTTTGGATTATTAATTTTCTTTTGTGAACCAAAAATATGAGTAACTCCATCATCCACTTTTATTTGGTGTAATAATAACAATTTCTAAAACTAGTTGTATTATTATTGTGTTTTATTTTTAATCCATTCATTGACATTGTAATTTTGTATCAAAAATATAATATTTTATAAAAATCACAAACTTTTGAGATGGTTTTTATCAGAAATAAAAATTTCCAGCGTCATATTGCTTATTATCCTGTTGCACGCAACATTCTCAAACAACACCACTTTAAAGCGAATATTCATGCCTTAGTTGTATGATAAAGCTGGTTGTTTCAAATAGCTCATTTGAACACCAACCACATGACACAATCTATATATTATTTTTTATATATAATTATTGAATTTATAAAAAAAAAAGTGGAAACATTTGATAATATATTTTTTATTAATTTGTTATTTTAAATAGTACTACCTAATAACTACATGAGCATATATATAAGGATGTTTATACTGAAGGGTATATATTTTTCTAATAACTATATAGAAAGCTTCTCACTCTAGGCACCCCATTCGTGGATTGCTAACACAATCTTTGTAAATCACCTTTGAGACTGCTTCACATACTCGCAAGATTTCCTAAAATATAATCGAATTAATGAATCTTAAAATGTAATTATTGTTCAAAACAAATTTTGGGCAATAAATGTAACCCCTTTCATTTGCTACTCCAGATCATATGAGATAATGTCCCCACACATGAAGAAACAAAAGAAAAATAAATGGAATTTTTAAAAAATGCTGCAAAAATAAAACTTTCACCATTCATTCTTGTTTCTGGATGCAACACCTCCTCCCCCCCCCCCCCTCCATCTAGTCCCTGTGAAATCCCAATGTACATTCTGGTGGACACTAGCACAAATATAGATTATTTACTAATTGTGTTTAAAATTTCAAAGTTGTTATGAGTACAAAATACACAATTATCACTCCCATAGGATTTTCATTACGTATGCATTTCAGAAAGTAAGAATTAATAAAACTCCCCCACAGCATAGCCAAAACTCAGTATAAAACTATCTTTGAAATTTCAATGCTGTATGTGAAGGAAGGTACTGAAAATATCCAGACAAAATTTGATTATTTACTCTTTTTTTTTTTTTCTAATCTGGGCAATAGTATTAACATCATAAAATAAAAGAATTGGTTCATTCTATTTTGCTTGAGCTTATTAAGTCGATATCCTTAGTATCTAATCTTTAAGAAAGTTCTTAATAATTTTTTTTTTTTTTTTTTTTTTGTAAACATAATACTCTTCCGAGAATTTGCTGAAATAGGAGAAATTTTTGCTTTGTATATTAATTTTTTGTTTGTTGTTTTTAAGGTGCAGTACTTTTATTTAGGGTAATATCACAAAGCAGTTAAATAAAAGTTGTAAAGCAGATTTTGGTTTTCTGGGAGCACAGATGGCACCCAAAGTGGATTTTTTTTTTTTTTTTTTTTTTAACCTTTATTTTTAATTGCCTATCTTAATAAAATTTTAATAATAGTTATATATTAAATTTCTTATGAATTGAATATATTAAAGCTTAGGTATCATGCTTCTATTTCCAATGAATCACATAATTTCTCTGCACATTATTTTTAATTTTAAAAATCCTGTGGGGTATAAGTGCACCCCTATGTACTTCCCTGGCAGCTCCATTAGGTGCAATATTGCCAACATTGGCTCTTGCGCCATAAAAAATCAACCAACCCTTCACTCGCAGGAGGGTTAAAATCTCCAGAATATCACCTACTAACCTTAACTTTCTATCTGGTGTAATGCATTTCATTCTACCCACAAAGTGAAAAGTGTTCAAGATATTCAATGTTCAAATCTTGATATCAACGTTTCAAAAACATGTTGAAGGCAGGTCCCTTCATTTACTTTTAGCAATCCTGCTCTTTTAGTGGCTTAGTGCATTTAAGTTACGAAATCTCTAAGGTAATGGGAGTTCACCTTACGTCATTGTGAGAGCACAAATGCTATAAGCGCTTCTTCATTTTTGAACGAATTAAAAGAATACAACAACGAGTTAAAAGATAGTATTTCTATATTGAAGTATCACTCCAAGCTTGTGAAAAAAGATATAAACTTAAAAACTTAGTCATTCACTTAAACATGTTTGCCTTATTTTTCAATGTACTTGTGGCGATCTCAAATAACAGATTAAACTTCTGTGCAATGGAGTATTCTTTTGCCCAACGGTAAGGTATCTCTCTCGAGTTCCAATGGTCTTGGGATCGAGCCCCGTCGCCCACAGCGAAAGTTGCATACGCTTTATTGGCGATATCGGACTAAAGCTAATCATGCTGCCATCTATCGGCACTTTCTGAAAGGAGACACTTCATCGCAACAAGCAATCCCATACGCAACACCGCAACAAGCGGACACAACGATGCAACAAAAGCATCCCAAAACCTCCAACTCCGATCAGACGTTGATCAACAGCATCGATTCTTCGTCGCTGGGAGGAGGCTGCATGGTGACCTCAAATAACAGATAAATCTTCTGTGCAATGGAGTACTCTTTTGCACACCGGTAAAGTATCTCTCTCGAGTTCCAATGGTCTTGGGATCGAGACCCGTCGCCCACAGCGAAAGCTTCATACGCTTTAACATAAAAGTAGTAGTGATTGAGAAAATTTGATTAAATTAAAGTAATTATTATAACAGTTCAATTCTTAAAGTTTATAAATATATTAAATATGAATATTTAAATAATAAAACACGTTAATTATTAAATTTAATTATTGGAATTATTTTATTAAAAATAATAATCATAAATATAAAATCACTAGGCCTATTTTTTGTCTCAGTAAACCCCTGTCCCACCCCTACAACTATTTAGAAGTTGGGATGTCTTTCTTTGAAAGTAGAGAGGACATATATACTTTCTGTGTGTGGCCGTATAGACACATTGTAATTGGTGAATACCTTGTTGAAATTTTGATGGGAGGAATTTCGATGACAAAACTTTGAAAACCTTATTTTTTCTGTAAGTTTTAAAAGTAAATTTATAATTTTACTTTAATATGTAAGTAGTATATCATGTTTAAATCTCTTCTTTATATTTAATTTTATTGTTTGAAAAAATTAAATCAAGCAAATGACAACAGTAGAGCTGTTAATAATCTAGTAGTTTCTCTTTATTTAGTTGTTTCTTCAATATTTTTATTTTAAATCGATTAAAGGTACCCATTAAATTAAAAATTCATATTTGGAAATTCTATTGAAAACATACTAATACTGTCTAATAAATGGGGCAACTGATCACAGTTGGGTCTTCGAGGATGATCTATCTATAAATTGTTACCTGTTTGTCTTTTTTATTTTAGCTTGTAAGTAAGAAAGAAAAAGAAAAAAAAGTGGTGTTATATACAACAGCTAAATTAGTTGTCTAATGAAGTTAATCGCTTTCGATATGCAATTGTAAAAGGACTTTCACCCACAAAACCAAGAATAATTTAATATGTTAATATATAAGAAAATTATAATTGTTCATAAATAGTTAATTGAGATTCATGTCAAAGAATTTTAATGATTTCATTTAAATTTTTCGATTTTTTTATTAATTGCATTTTAAAATTTAAATTGCGTTCCATTTTTGACAAGTTATATTTATTTATCTTATTTTAAGGGACTGAAACAGATTTTTTTGATAAATTTACCTATTCATACTATTTCTTATATGATTATATACTTCTAATTTAAAGAACATGAATTAACTCCTTCAAACTCTTATTTCTTTTTAATAAAAGTTGCGATGTATATATTAGTAGATGAGGAAAACGAATAACAAATTTCAATATTTTTTAATTTATTTTTTAATTTAATAAATTTAAAAAGAAATAATCAAATTTCAAATTTTTTTCTGCTTTTGCCGACTAATTGCTAATTTTCGGCATATTTTTTAATAATTTTAATGCTTAAAAAATAGTTTGCAATTTGCATAGAACATAAGTCTTTAAAAATGATTGAATTCCGAACTATACAAATTGGAAAGAGATAACAGTTTCATATTATTGGGGGGGGGGGGGAGAGGCACTCGGTGGCTGTACCTTGACTCAACGATGGTGAGATTTAGTTGGTTTGAACAGGTGTTACTTTTCTCAATTGTATATTGCGCAACTAATTTGCTATTTATCGGAGAATTTTTTACTTACAGTAGAAATTCCATCTTTATTTGTGATTCTAGTTTACATTTAAGAAAATTAATAAAATAAATGAAATAAATAATCAAAGTTGACTAATAATTAGTACATTTTAATTTAAATTAATAATTTAGATGCAGAGAGGCTGTACTTGCTGTATCCCAAGAGTCTCCATCGGGGTAATTGAAAGTAAAAAAGTATGAGAGCGTCGTTGGCAACCCATATAACTTCATATTCATACTTCTGTGCCAAGGTTATCTATGTGCCTTCTCGTGTTTATTTAGTGTCTAGTGTGAAAGTAATAAAAATAACAAATTCGAAAATTTATCAATTTTAACAAAAAATGTCTTTTAATGAACGAGTTATGCATCTTTCTATTTCATCTGACGTTTATCCCATTGCCACCAAAGGCCCTCACCTCAAGCATCTACTCGAGGGGCACGTGACCTCATAGAACCGATTATGCGCAACGATGCCAACCAAAATCATCTCTTTACACTGCAATTTCCTCAAAATTTGATCATTAAGAGCCATTTATACTTAAAAGCTACAATTTAACCTTAATCAAAATATATTTACAAATATATAAAATCCATTTAGAAACTCTGATGAATAAATTAGCCTTTTTAAACTTGATTATTTATCGTTTAATTGCAAGACACACGCAGATTCCTATTGAGACCTATGCTTTAACAAGCCAGCCTTCTGCCAACCAAAAATGCCCTGGAACTGGTTTAAGATTCTCCTCCATAGCTTTGTTGGTAAATATGTCTCTCGCCTATAACTTAGATTTAGAGTAACTGAATTTTGTGTAACTGTTAACCGTGTATCTTTTCCAAATCATCGTGCCGCGCTCTTATTTTGAATGAACGGTTGAGAAATTAAAATTTACTGACTTTTTTACCGGTAAGTTTCAGCTGTTTCTAAAAAAGAATTATGTTCATTTCAATTGTAAAAGATTAAAAATACAACATTTAAACAAAAGTTTTTGTTATTATTCTGTATCCTGTATATTGTGTTGCAATGATCTCGAAGAAAATATCTTGTTTTTATTGATGCATGTGTTGTGTGTTTTCCCAAGTCGTAAGATTTGTTTTTGTGTCTAAATTGACGTTTCACTTTCTAGACGAACTTTAAAAAGTATTTGTTTCTAATATAAAATGCCTGTAACGGTTTTCAATTGTCATCATTTTCTGGATTTTAAAATTTGTCGAGATTCGACTATATTACTGAATGTTTCCTTAAAATATTTTTTGTTCTTTCATTAAAAAAATGGAATTTAATGAGAATGCCTTTGATGAGGCAATGTGTGTAAAATGTTATGAAGTGAGGTTATTGTGTCATAAAAGTCTGTATCTCCAAAATTTTCCAGATTTTGTCATGGAGAACTATATGAAAGTAGAGAAAATTGGAGAAGGTAAGTTGACTTTCATACGAAAAATCCTAACAGATTATCATATTATTATTAATTTTTTTTTTTATTAAGTTTAGCCTACTATTTTGTTTTTAGTGTACATCTGCATTATAAGTACCTTGTTGATGAGGGAACTTATGTTTGTTTCAAAAGTAGAATATTTGGTTAAAATGCATTATACCCCCTCCCTGGTGACTTTTCAAAATGCTGCCAAGTTGAATTGACACTACTACTGAATTGAACTACAGGTTTGCTAAAATGGATGCCAAGTTGTAATGGAATCATATAGGTGCTGGGTTACCATACTTGCCAAAAAATCGCCAGAAAAAAAGTAGGGTGGCTTATAATGCATTCTAACCGAATATTTTTGTCTTTCAACCCTCTGAAGTTGAATTCTTGCTTTCTTTAATGGTGCTCAGATTTCTTTTGACTCCGAACAAAGTTATCTATTGCAGTCATATTGAGCGATTTTGTTTCTATTTTAGCCAATTTTCTCACATGCATAGAATTAGTTTTAAGGGAAATTAATGTTCAAGTTGGGTTTTTGTATTTTTAGGCATTATAGTATTTGAATGTTTAAGAAAAATGAACTTGTATTTTAAAATGATAATAATCTTTTTCTTGAAGAATGCAAAAGAAAGTTTGGTTCATAGTATTCAGTTGTATTTTAGATGGAATTAAAGTTAGCAAACAACACCAAATCCTTATTGTTCATCTGTACTCTAAATAGAAACATATACTATTTATGCTGCTTATTAGGTTAGGATCTGAGAACTTCAGGGGTCGCAACAATTTTTAAAATTTCTAATATTCTTCATAAAAGTTCTAATATTCCTTAAATTTTTGCATCTCTCTAAAATTCCTATGTCTGTACTTAATTTTTTGATAATTCCTTAAAAAAATTTAAAATCTCGAAAATTCCCCAATTTTTCTCCAAAACCTGCGAAAAAATCCAGATATTCCTTCATAGGAGAAAATCTTTTCCGAGATTTTAATTATTCAATTTTTCGTAAAAATTGGCAGTTTTTTGCCTGTATTGAAACATACTTTGAAATTTTACTTCTTGTTATCCATACTTGTTTAAGTTTAGTTCATTTAGGTTAGAAACTTATAGCAATTATAATCATGAAACTCAGTTATAAAACACAATAACTTGTTTTTCCTAAACTTGATCCTTAAGATAAAGTAGTTTGGACAAAAACATTAATTAAATAAAATTTCAAGTGGTATTCATTACCACAGTATTGTACAAATAAAATAAGTTTAGAAACAATAAAAATTGTTAGTCCTCATATTCTTTTAGATGTAGAAATCCAAAATTACCGAATAGTTTTAGCTTGAATATACCAGTGATCTAGAGAGAAACTTTTAAGTTTTTTGGTTTTATGTATCAAGATTTTTTTTTCTTCTTATTTTTATTTCTTTTGCCCTTATAAAAAAAATTTTGGGAATTAAGGAGTAAAAAGTGATTACCTATAATCACCCTAATCTACTATGGTAAGAATATCCAGTATTTTCCATTTTTTTCAGCTGAAACTGATTTCATTTTGTGATTTGGGATTTGAGCAGTATTTTTTTATGTGACAGTAGTGATAATATTTTATATACCTTACTTCTATTCAATTATGTAATACTAGAAAATATTCTATTCATTATAAACCTCTATTTATGCTTCATTGGTATAGGTACATATGGTGTTGTGTATAAAGGAAAACACAAGAAAACAGGCAAAGTTGTTGCCTTGAAGAAGATCCGGATTGAAAATGAAGATGAAGGTGTGCCATCTACTGCTCTCAGAGAGATATCTTCATTAAAGGAACTGCAGCACCCAAATATTGTTGGGTATGATAAATATTCAAATTATTTTTTTGCCTTGTTAGTAAAAGGGTTATTAAAAAAAAAACCATCCGAGTACATTTTATGTGTGGAGTGTTTGGGTGTTTTTCAAGTTTGAGGTATTTATAAAATTAACCATTGTTGGTGATTAAAATTAGCTCTTGCATTTGTCTTGTACTTGTTTTCTTAACCAACATTAAATTAAAATTTAGACCCATGGGCTCTTTTAAGTTGCAATGAAACAAAAAATGTCTGGTTTGTTACTGGACAAATGCTTCAAATTTTTATTTGAAATTACAACTCTTTGAATTAGTAAGTTTGCTTCCTTTAGGTAATTAGTCTAAAATTGAAATTTTTTTCTTTGTAGTTTAGCAATGGGGAAATATTTAATATTTTTTTTTAAGTATTAAAAAATGTTAGGTTGGTTACTTTAACTTGTTATTAGTTTTAACTTTTCTCTAAAATGTATAAAAAGGATGTGATATGCGGTATATATTCAAGTAATATCGTAAATATTGTTGTAACTTTGAGTCAAAAACTTTATTTTTAACAAATATTCTTTTACTACGTAACAGATCTGACATGATTTTGAAAAGCAGTTGTTAGCAACCTTACTAAAAGTGACTCAAGTATTTATTCATTTAAAATTGTGGGATATTCAGCTTATACCTGAGCAATGAAATTTATGATTGTAAATGCAGCAGATAATAATTAGTTAAAAAAAGTGATATTTCATCCTATAATGGTTAAAAAGGATAGTTTAATTAGAAACATACAATATATAAGCCAAACTCATTTGGAATGTAAACTTGTGAATGAAGTCATCAGGATTGTCTATGATTTTGCATTGCAGTTAGTCGAACTTTTTATTGGGATTTAAATTACATGTGTTGTATAAATATGTTAAATTTTTCTTCTAGTCTTGTTGATGTTCTTATGCAAGAAAGTAGGCTGTATCTTGTGTTTGAGTTCCTGTCAATGGATTTAAAAAAATATCTAGACAGTATACCCAATGGACAGTACATGGATAAAGCTCTTGTGAAGGTAATATTTCAGTGTTTTCCCCTCTTCTTCTTTGAAATAAACTGTTATTATATATTTCATTATTTGTATTAATTTGTAGCATCTGTAACTATAGTGACAATAGCGTTAACATTTAAGTTTTCAAGCAATAAAATTGTAAAACTTCACAAAAGCAATATAAAGTTAAAAGATTGAATAAAATAATTCTATGTTTCTTTGAACGACATAATCCTGATAAATATTTTAAAATTAATTAATAAAGAAAGCATTGAATAAAAGAAACCATGCAACATTATGACAAATGTAGACCTTTTGTAGTAAGAAAATGATAAGTCAACTAGAGCAGAATTCCTATTCGAGCCAGTGAAAAATGTTGGATGTTAAATGATGCAGTTTATGGCCAATTCTTTAATTTTAGAAAGGAATTCAAAATTAATCCAAATGAAGTTAAGTGAAAAATGGATCAACATAAAACACTGTTTATTACAGTAAACATGCACATTTCATGGTATCTAAAATGCAGTTGGTCTCAAAACTGCCGAAAAATTGGATGTTTATAATGAGGCACTAACTCAGCATTCAGACTGAATCATATTTGAACATTCTTTTCAGTTCTTAACTTTTAACAAGATTAGTGATATCATCAGCTACTAGAAATAATTCTGTTTACCTTGTTTCAAATTAAATAAATTCAAAAATTATTAAATAAAAATCTATTTACATCTCATTGTGATGTTTTGATATACACTTACTTACAAATCTGACAAACATAGAACCCGCTTGTGTTTAGATTTCCTCAAACTTTCTGGTGTACTGATAATATGTTTAAAGAGGCTCTTCTCATGGATATTTGTGGCTTTAAAATGTCTAAGTAATTCAACTTAAGAATAAGCTCAGGGCTGCCACAGACGACTAAAACGGCTACTAAAGCGACTATTTTTGTGGCCAGGCGACTATGGCAACTATTTCAATGAAAAAAGGGCCCAAAGCAACTATTTTGAGCAAAACCTTCAACTATTTTTGGGCTCAGGCGACTATTTTTTTAAAAATTGGATATTATCCGATAGCAGGACGGGAAAAAAACGGCACTAAAGTACTAACAATTTTATCAAAATGGTGATTTTTTAAGGGGGTTACCACTCTACCAGCGAAACTGTTCATATTCGCTGGTAGAGTGGTCACTTTGTTAGTCCGACGATAGTAACTTCACGCAACATTGTTGTTTTTGGCGGCAACCGCGGTCATTTTCGCCTACCTGTTAGGTTTCAATATTTTATCTTTCGCCGTGCAAGGCAACAGCATACACAATTATATTCTCAAATATCAAATTATTTCGCTTTATTTACTCTAAACAAAAATGAATTTGTGGAATTTGCCCTAAATGCGGGAAAAAAGTGCCATAGTATGGACATTATTGCTGTTATTAGACGTTATGTCCGAGATTTGTGCCTTTGTGATGAATGATTTCGCCGTGTAGGTCAATCAATGCAGAATGATTAGAATTTCAATGTTGTAGCTAAATTTATGAATAATTAAATAATTTAAATTTTTAAGCAATTTATTTAATTACTTTGAATGTAGCTTAAACAGGGTGGCGACAGAACCTGGAGATCAGGGAAATGTCAAGGAATTTCGTAAAATTACTCTTTAATCAGGGAATTTTGAAATTTTCGAGTTTCTCTTCTTGCGTACCCCGTGTAGGTGCGGACATCTGTCCCGACTCGCGTCACATATATATATATATATATATATATATTTTTTTTGGTTAACTTTTGGTTCCGAACTTTTTCTACTCTTGGCAGCTAAGCCAAACCAGCCAATCCCCCCTCCTCAGCCTACAAGCACAAGTTCATGTTCCGCTTTTTTTTTTTTTTTTTTTTTCTTTTTTACTTTCTGAAATCATTGTTATGTTTGGAACTTACACATTATTTCTGTTATTTTTGGTTATCCTATAACTTTGCGTCCGCCAGTGTCTTATTATTAAAAAAATCTGCAAACTTCAATCTGCTTGCATCCTTTACAGACATGATTTTTTTCTTCTTGCCTTGCATTTTTTATCAACAGAATATATTAGAACCCTAATTATTTACTATTATTTCGGTTAGATTTTTAGTAATCCTATTATTTAGAAGCGCGACCACCAGTAGATTTATTGTTTAAAAAAATCCCCCAACTTAAATCTGACTGCATCCTTTACAGACATGATTATTTTTCTTTTTATCTTGTGTTTTTTATCATTAGAATATATTGGAACCCTAAATTCCTTAATATTTCAAATTGATTCCATCATATTTTTTGTTTTTATTAACCCTTTACTGCACTGTGTTATAGATGTGCAACAAATCCATAGGCATTCATAAGCAAAATGGGTTAGATCCTGTACTTTTTTTTTTTGTTCCTAAATTTTGAAATTTTATTTAACGTAATTAATTGAAAGTGATATGTGTTTTTGATTTATATGTTTATGTAAATCAAACAAAGAATGAAAGTATCCTCCTCCCCGTCCAAAAAATTAAAAAAGAATCTGAATGCTCTACTGCATACATTCAGACAAAGGGTCATGGAATTTTTTAAAAAAATCCTTACACCCCCCCCCCCCCCCACCAAATACTGTGCTTGTCATGTTTTATGAAAACGATTTTTTGCCTCATTTAATATGTACTTTTGTGGTTAAGATGTGTTATAACTTCAAAATCCAAAACACATAATTTTTCATAAAATATATGTACCTAGTGAAATTTGTGACTGAATAGCAAAATGCTGATTATTTAAGTTTCATGCTCCTTCATGCCCAAGTTTAGTAAATATTTAGGACACTGATTAAAATTTATGTTATTAACAGGATACAGCCTATAACATATATTAAAGAAAATAACATTTTTTTTTTTTTAATTAAAAAGAAAAAATATTGTACTACTTTTGCTTTTCTTGAAGATAGCAAGTATGGGTGTAGTTTTGTAAATTGGTTTATGTGAATTTTATATTTTTTTTCTTGATGTTTTCCATTCTTTTTCGTGCTCTAAAGATGCTTGTTTCGATTTTTAGCCTAAACTTAAATTTTGTTGCAATTATATTTTGATATGTAAAGGTAATTCTATATAGTCAAATGTATATATTTTTAAATTGCCCATTATTATTATCATTTTTTTTTTTTAAATGATAACTTCGACAGAGATCCACATCAGGGAATTTTCTAGAAATCAGAGAATTTTGTTTCGCAAATTTTGTAGCCATTCAGTTAAAAATTTAAAAACTGGCCCTAAAGAAATCTGATTGCCATTGCCAATATATAGTATAATTGTTTAAACATGGTACTTGTTTTTCTAAAAAAAGTTGCTTGACTTTGGAAGTTAAAAAAAAATTATCTTGTTTTTTCAATTGATTTTTACCTTCGCTTTTGCGTGAAGTTTAGTTTTTTTTTTATCTTAGGTGCTGTCTGGGAGTAAGGTTGAGTTGCCAACTTCCATCGCATTATATAAATATGACAGCGCCTCCCCTAAGACACATGCCTTTTACCGTATGGAATGTAATGTTTTAGACACTATTTTGAATCGAAAGAAGAGTGTTTCTGGGTTTTCGTGTTTCATGTAAATCAACAGTTTTATTCCGATCTTCTGAAAAGTGAGGCTTCTATTTTCAACGTCTGAGACTACTATTTTGGCTACTATTTTTAACATCTGAGGCTACTAAAGCAACTATTTTCAAAGCTTACAGTCAGTGGCAGCCCTGTAAGCTGAAGTAATAAACCATAACAAATTTGTGCTTTATTTGGCTAAGAGACAGTAGACAAATTCCACTGCACAATACTTCCTCATCACTTCTTCAAAGAGGAATGTTGATAACATGCTGTATTTGTATTCATAAGCGTATCTTTTTGAATGGGTTATGTATTAAACAGGTAAATAAACGTATTTTCGACATACACAATACCTGAACTTATAAATTCATGTCGTGAGTGAATGGATTTTAACGGCAAGTCTATGCACTTGATTTTTAAAAAAAAGGGAAATTTTCATTAAATTTAAAATTTTCCTAAAATTTCTGTACTTTCAGTAAATTTTTTTTTTATTAAATTAAGAGTAAAAAGGAAAGGTGGCTGGTTGATTAGTTTATTTAGTCCCCTCATTATGCTATTTAATCACCCAGTGGAGAGTAGATATTGTTATGTCTATCCTTGACTTCGTCCAAAAGGAAGAGAAAAACTGATGAGGAAAATAGGGAATTTAAGAAAGAAATTGGACTGAATTGTATGCTTTAATTCCAATTAAATATGGACTATTGACTTGTCTCATCTGCCATGATTTTTTTACTATAAAATTTTATAAAAGTGTTTATGGTTAAGAGCTCATATTGCGGTTCTTTAACAATTGTGTGATGCTGATTGTTGAATGTTTGGCTCTTAGAGCAGGAAAGTCTGCCGACCCTTGGAATAGGTAGTTTTCTGTATATTATAATGTATAATTAAAATAATTTTCTTGGTCATCCAGTAATATTGTAAAAACCAAAAACATAGGTTGAGGATTACTATTTTCCTATTCTAATCTGATTACATGCAAAAAATAGCCTGTATTTCACTCATAAAAAAAAATGCCTATGTGATACCTTAACTACATTTAATTTGTGAAAGTATGTCTTGATACTTTATCTTATGTAAATTATATTACAGAGTTATCTGTATCAACTATTGGAAGGTATCCTGTTCTGCCACCGCCGAAGAATTCTTCACCGTGATTTAAAACCTCAAAATCTACTGATTGATCAGAAAGGAGCAATCAAAATTGCCGACTTTGGTCTTGCACGAGCCTTTGGGGTCCCTGTACGTGTATACACACATGAAGTTGTCACACTTTGGTACAGAGCTCCAGAAGTGTTGTTGGGATCTCAGAGATATTCAACTCCAGTGGATGTTTGGAGCATAGGTTGCATATTTGCAGAAATGGCAAACAAATCGCCATTGTTCCGAGGTGATTCCGAAATTGACCAACTTTACAGAATTTTCAGGTATGTTCTTTTAAAAAGTTTTTATATTATAACTATTCTGAACAAGCAAGGAAAATAATTTGAAATGATTATTAAATGGATTTGTTATATTCAAAAGGTATGTAACTGAGAAAATATGGAATCGTTAGAAGAATTTGCAAGGCTGGAGATTGGGGATTTAGAAATAACGAATCAAAGCATTAAAATTTTAATTTTATTAAAAATGTCTGCTTCAAGGACACTCCCAGGTGGTTATTTTAGCATGCAAGCTTGTGATACGACCAGAGATGACAGGTTTCCTCCTTTTTGGTTGTTAATGTTACATTTTCCTTCTCTTTGTCCCAGTTTCGAAGATCCGCCTTTTTCTGATCTGAACCATTTTTTTTTTGCAAAAAGTATACTTTTCCTTGTTTGTCAACAAAAGATTTTCCCTCCTAGCTCCCCTTTCCTCAGAGATTACTTCACTAACTCCTAATATTTGAAATGTAACTATTATAGAGTTTGAGAAATTTTATTATATCTTTGAAATTATTGAATCATCCCTCCTGCATACCTTTTTTGTGTATTCCTTCCCCAAACTTTTTAACGAATTTTTGGATTTCCTTCTTTTTGTTCTCTGATCACTCATCCCGGAATACGACTCCTGTCCCGATCAAAGGTGCTTTTTGCACTGGGATTAACTGAAACAAGGTTCGTACGGTCCTTAAAAACTCGAAAAAATTTGAACTGGCATTAAAAGTTCTTATTTTTTAAAGAAGTACTTAAATGTACTTATTTTTTCCAATAAAACCAATATTAGCAAAATACAGAGATCATCTAAAGTGTTTCCTTCCTCCCTGCTTTTTTAAAAAATAGCACTCTTCCTGTTCTTTTCTGGAAAAAAACATAGTTTTTGTTTTTCCCAACGGAATGCAATATGCAGATCATCCCTACCGAAAATGCCTATTCTGCATGCACATTCATGTTCAAAAACATACCACGTACAGAGCAGTGATTCACTGAAGTCTGGTTGAGTGCAAATTTTCATACCTTATTCAATGTCGTATTTTACTCATTCACAATGTCACATTTCTTAGATCTTTAAATATCCAATTTCCTTGTTTTTTTAAAGGATTACAGGGGTCGCAGACGTCCTATAAATCCTATATATTTTTAAAAATCGGGAAAAACGTTCTATATTGTCCTATATTTTTTAATTGTCCTATATATCCTATATTTCTATGTTGATTCGACCTATATTTTCTTTGAATTCGTAATAATTGTGCCATTCGTTGTGGTTTTTTATATTTCGGATTCTTTGCCGCGATCGTAAATGAAAGAGACCTGATTAAAGCAATGTTTGTAGGCGGTTGCGTCTTATTTTTTGCGACGTCACGTGCTGCACAACCTAAACCTACAACTCAATTCAACTAGACCGTGAGAATTGTAAAGTGTAAACATGTTCATAGCTCGCTGGGTGCGGGCTTGAATTTCTGATCTGTTTTCTCCTTCAATATAGTACATTAATTGGTAATTATGCAGCAAGATAACGAAAAAGAAAGATAAGCAGAAACAAAACTCTGCTCAGGATGAACGGATAAAAATAACTTTCAGGACTAAAAGAACGACATTTCAAGTGCTCAGTCAAAAATTGATGAAGGAAACAAAAGGGTTAAGATTTAATGCAAGGTGTTGAATGGCGATATTTTCAAAAAAGTCGCTAAAATTGAAAATGACATCAAAACGTTGTGTTGTCCAAGTGCCGGAAAACCAAGTCAACGGGTTGGCACATTCGGTGCTAAATCTCCCACTTTCCGCAGCCAATCCATCCGACACCGAATAGTAAATCTGAACCAAAAAAAGGACTGCAAAGCAAACAGGGGTTAAGATTTACTGTTTGGTCCCCCTTGGCAACTTTTTAAAAGTTGGCGATTCGGCGCCGAATGTGTTTTGACGCCATTTAGGATTTGGCGACGCAGCCTTTTGATGTCATTTTCAATTTGGCAATTTTTTTAAAAAAAAGTCGCCAAGGGGGACCATACAGTAAATCTTAACATAAATAGGAATAAAAAGAAATTACTTAAAAGAAATTGGGGCAGCTCAAAGCACTTATAGATTCTGGAAGACTCGAGACTGCAAATAATGTAATTAATAAAACTTGATTTATGGATGAATACTAAGGACGGAATATTGAGGTAATAACGAATAAAGGATGACATATTCAAGATCTGGCGATTTCTTTTTTAATGGTGTGTTTTATATTCTCTTAAATTCAATGTAGCGAGTTTGAAAGGGAGACAGTTATTTTCTAAGTACTTAATTATAGATACATTCCTCTCTTAAAAAGGAAGATTTATCTTATTTGGTACTGTGTAAAAGTCCTCCTAAGTTCATCTTATATGTTCATTTCAATAACTTTTCATTTAAAGTTTTAACTAATCAGGGTGGCCACAGAACTGGGAAAACCTGGAATTCAGGGAAATGTCAGGGAGCTTTCTAATTCTGGAAAAAATCAGGGAAATGTCAGGGAACTTTTTAAAATTTCATGAAAATCAGGGAAATTTTGTATTGTTTAAGGCACGTTCATCCATATTTTGGCGCTTTTACATGAAGATTTATGGTGGTAAGCCATTAGAAGTTTAATGTTACGGAATAATTTAAACTTTTCATTACCAGAAAAACTATTTTTTTAAAAATTGCATATTATCTCTTTAGCATACATGTTCTATTTGATCAAGGGGTTTAGACATCTGGAAAACCTAAGAAAATTGGAGACATTTGAAAAAAAGTTTGCCCTCAAATCAGGGAATTTTTTAAAAATCTGTCAGTGAAATCAGGGAACTTTTTTTCCTTAATTTTGTGGCCACCCTGCTAATGAAATATATAACGAATTAATTTTAAAGTCCAGTAGAGACTGTGTGCAGTTATTTGATGTTTTATATTGTCCTATATTTTTTTGTAAAAATCCTATATATTCTTATTTTGTCACTTTGACCCCTGGGATTACAGCAAAATTTGACCTATTTTTTATCCATTTTCAACTTAAGACTCTTCCACTTAATCTTAACACTTTATTAAAATATAAACTTAAATAATTTTAAATAATAAAAAAAGTTGAATAAAATGTTTTAGCAAGCAATAATAGATTTGAAAGAGTGTGGATTACAAGAGCAAACAGAACATAACTGCTTTGAAGAACTTTGTTGTGGGGGAAGTTGATTAAGTTTGAACAAGAAGAAACATGTTTCTGCTTGAGTGAGACTCAGTGGGCTGTCAATCTTCTACTTGCATGATCTTTGTTCATTTGAAAGTTTTGTTTTACAAATGGTTATTTTAATTTAACGTTCTTTTTAATTAATAATAGCTAGCCTTTTATATTACGCAAAGTATTATTATATTAATCACTAATTAAGTTTATTGTTATTTAATAAAATAAATAAACATAGCATATTGCAGACTATTATTTCATCTGAAAATTGATATTGATTTACATGACTAGAAAACAGTATTTTTTACACAAATAGGTCACATTTGGTACTCAAATTGCACTTTAACAACATGTAATTTTTTACTTTCAATTACCCATATGTATTACATAGGGTAATAAAAGTATATTATTCAATAAAAAAAAATTATGATTTTTTTTATTTTTTATTTCTCCATGTTTTGGAACATCCTGATTTCCAAAAAGTGATCAAGAAAAAATGCCTGTCCGTTTGTGTGTCTGTAGTCACAGGGGTCGCAGACGTCCTATATGTCCTATAAATCCTATATTTTTTTAAAAATCGGTAAAAACGTCCTATATTGTCCTATATTTTGCAATTGTCCTATATATCCTATATTTATACATTGATTCGATCTATATTTTCTTCGAATTCGTAATAACGGCTCCGTTTGTTGCCATTTTTTAATATTTCGGATTCTGTGGCGCGATTGTAGGTGAAAAAGACCTGACAAAAACGATGTTTGTAACGGCGGCGCGACGTTTTATCTCTTGTGACGCCAAGTGCTGCATAACCTACAACTCAACTCTACGGGACCGGCGGGAATTGTAAACATGTGAACATTTCCATAACAATCGGATTTGAATTTCTGATCTGATTTCTCCTCCAACGTAATAAATTAATTGGCCATAATGTAGAGAGAGATGCAACAACAAAACTCTGCCTCGGGAAAAACGGATAAAAACAACTTGGGATTGACTTGCAGGACTACTAAAGAACATTTTGAGTGCTCAGTCAATAATTGATGAAGGAAACAAAAGGGTTAAGATTTACTGTATAATGTCGAATGCCGATTTTTTTATTCCGAATCCTGTACGGATTCTGCGCCACGAATTGTTTACATCAAACCGCTCCACTCGTGTTGCTGACGGCGCCAGATAATCTGAATACAACCAAAACGCTCCAAATTATGGCAACCATAGGCAGTTATCTTGCTCTAAAAAAAATGGCAGGGCTGCCATTTTTTAGCGAAAATCGCCTTGGCGCAGATTTCGTACCGGATTCGGAATATTAGCCACGATTTTTTCATAAAAGTCGCCAAAATTGAAAATTACATTAATACGTTGTGTTGTCAAATCCAAACGATCACTAGGGTTGCTTTAAAACCAAGTGCCAGGTTTGCCACATTCGGCAATAAATCTCCCACTTTTCGCCACCAATCCAGCCGACACTGAACAGTAAATTTGAATCAACAAAAGACTGCAAACAGGGATAAAAAGAAAATACTTAAAGAAATTGGATCAGTTAAAAATGCTGGAAGCAAAAGACTCATGATTGCAAATAATGTAATTAATAAAACTTGATTTAGGGATGGAATATTGATGCAATAACGGATCACATATTCAGGATCAGGCGATTTCTTTCTTTTAAAGGTGTGTTTTCTATTCTCTTAAATTCAATATAACGAGTATATAAATCTATAAAGAGTTAATTTTGAAGTTCAGTAGCAACTGTGTGCAGTTATTTGATGTTTTATATTGTCCTATATTTTTTTTGAAAAAATCCTATATATTCTTATTTTGTCACTTTGACCCCTGTAGTCAGCATAACTCCTGAACAAATTGACCTACCATATGCAAATTTGGTGTGCGGGTTGGTGATGACACAGGGACCTACCATTAATGTTTTTGTCAAAATCGTGCATGCATATAAGGTTGCTGACATTGCAAAAATCATATTTTTCAGTAATAGCTAAAAAACGGCTCAAACAGTTTTGTCCAAAATCGCTGTGGTAATGCCTCTTAAAGTGTTTGAAATATCCGCACCTCCGAAATTTCTGTAAAAAATACTTTAATGGCGTAAAAAGTTAAGGAACGAATGCCTTTAATACAGTTCTCTTTCCTTGACCATAGCTCATCTATGATAACTTTTTCTTCTCTCATCAGTTTCACTTATAAGAAAGGATAATATAAGAATTATTAAAAAGTATATCGCCAAATTAGCCATTTCTTTTTATATGAATGATGAAAATATAGAAACGGTAAATGACACAAATTGACATCAGTATTATAGTGTAATTGAAAACTGTGCAATTTTCAACACTCCTAGTTTTAATAAAAATTGTACAAACATTCATACAGAAAATATTTTTTTCCCTTATGAAACCATGGCAGTACCATCTTAAAATTTTGAAGAATGTTTATAAGAAATGGTTAAATGTAATATTTTTTTTTTTAAATTAAAAAAAAAAAATGTGTTATATATTTTATCAAAGACGATAAAAAACAGGGTTCCCACGGTCCTTGAAAAAAGGATAAGGTCCTTGAAAGTCCTTGAATTTTTAAGTGATTAACAACAGTGGTGTAGTGTAAAATAAAAAGGTGTGGGAATGCTACGTTGCGTCGTTACAAACGTATATATATTTTTCTGTGGAGGGGGGGGGGAGGGGGAGAGAGAGAGAGTGAAAATGACAACTTTAAATAGGTTTGTTAATATTACTTTAATAATCTCAAAATAGCTCACGAGCACCTCCAAAAATTAAAAAAAAAGAAGAAATAATAATAATAATTGCGTGTTTCGACTTATTCTTTTATACAAATAATTTTTTTAAACTATTAAGTTATATGGATTTTAAATAATTTGCTTTGCACAACCCATTTTAAAAGATTGTTTAACACTTTATAAGGAATTATAACACATTTTCAAACATATTATTGACACAAATTTTTAAACATTTTTTCCAAAATGTCAGAGATGCCTTACATGCAATGGGTTCGGATAAATTTCCAGATTCTGTTGCTCCTCGAAATCTGTTTTCAAAATGAATGAAAAAGATTGTGATTGTTGCAGAAGTTGAATGAAAGTTTTAGGCTTTTCTCCTTCTCAAAAAGAAAATGTAGAGAAGTTCCTCTTTCTTGATAGATCCTTCCTTTCTTTTTCCAAATTTGCTCCATTAATAAAATAATTGGAAAATTCAAATCCATCAGTCGATTTCAAATTTCTTGATAAAATATTAATTTGTGTACCATCTCAATCATCTCTAATTTTAAGCGGGATATTTCAATATAGACTCATTACTTGCCAGATTTCACATCCCAATTTCAATGTATTATACCTGAAGTGTGCGTGCTTGTGAAATAAACTTTTTGAAGGAACGGCTTTCATATGTACATTTATTTACAAATTTAATCAGACTGTTGATAGATACAAATCATAGACAAGTGTCTAGAGTGGTGTCGGCTCGACTCATTTATAATAAAGGGAAAAAGTAATTGCGTTGCCACTCGCTAACATATCGAAAAAGAAAAATAAAGGTAGGCCGCAAGGTGGTATTGAGCCTTTCTGGCGGTCATGATCGTCCATACTCCGCCTCCGTTGGACAGCTCGTCCAACATTATTTCTGTTCTGGAAGGAGACAGATACGAGTGATGGGTCTTTTGTAGATTCCAGAAGAGGTGCGGACTTCTACCACTCTAACGTAACCATCAGGGCCAGGGAAGACCTTCTCTATTCGAGCAAGACTCCACTTCAAAGGTGGCAGGTGGGAGTCCTTAAGCAATACCAATTGACCGATCTTTAAGTTTGGCTTGGCTTTAGTCCATTTGGATTTGGTTTGGAGTTCATTGAGGTAATCCAAGCTCCATCGGGTCCAAAATTGGCGTTGCATCGCTTGGACTAAGTTCCACCTTGTCTCTTCCGGATTTGAACCAATACCTTTGTCGTATAAGGGATAATGTAGCTTGCGTCCCTGCGTGAAGAGCTTCTTCATGATAATGCTTGATAACTAGGTTAGTCAAGTGATGATCTTTAGGGAGCAAGATTTGATGCTTCTGTTCGTTTGGAAGGGTTGAATGTTCTAGTCGACCTCCAACTCTTATAAATCCATCATCATCGAGAAAGATGCTCCAATGTGCATCCTTCAACTTTTCATGTATTTCTGCTACTCTGTTCGCAACAAAGGTCTTCCAACGTGTAGGAGGTGCTCGGAGCCAGGCGAGTACTATGGTGGAGTCTGTCCAGGCGTAAATACGGTCTGGTACGAGTCTTAGATCTGTAAGAACTTGAGAGGTTAATTTTGCAGCCAAAACTGCACCGCAGAGCTCCAATCTAGGAAGTGATACCGGCTTTAGAGGAGCAACTCGAGTTTTTGAAATTAAAAGACGCGTAGATTGCGTTTTCCCATTATATATACTTATGTATATTGTTGCCGCATATGCTTGTATCGAACTATCACAAAAAACATGAATTTCAACTTGTTGAATTGAACTTGTCAAGTAACCTACCCAACGTGGAATTTTTATTGCTTCCAGCTCGTGTAGCTGTGAAGCATAGCGTGTCCAGCGTGCATGAATATCATCGGGAATTTCATTATCCCAGTCGAGACCAGTTAGCCAAAGTGATTGCATTAGTATTTTACCAACAATTGTGATTGGAGCAATCCAACCTAAAGGATCATATAGCCTGCTCACATCAGATAGTATGGAACGTTTGGTAGGGGATTTTATCTCGGGAGTAAATTTGAGCTTGAAGTAAAAATAATCCTGCTTAGGGTTCCATTGTAAACCTAAGGTTTTAATTGAGGTTTCGAAGTTGATAGGTTTATTGTCACTTATTTCTCGATGATGTTGTGGTATGTCTTCGAGTAGAAGATTTATATTACTTGACCATTTTCTTAAATTAAATCCACCTTCCTTTAGGATATCGATTATTTCCATCTTTTTCTCAGAAGCTTCATGGTAGTTATCTGCACCAGACATCAAATTATCAACGTAAAAGTCGTTGGTCAAAATCTTCGATCCGAGCGGGAAACTAGTCTTTTCGTCTTCTGCTAGCTGTTTTAGAACTCTTATGGCAAGATAAGCTGAGCAATCCATTCCAAAAGTTACCCGCAAAAGTTTATAGTCTTTGAGGGAATCGTACTTGCTGGATCTCCAAACTATTCTTTGATAGTCAGTGTGATCTTCTGAAACCAAGATTTGTCGATACATCTTTTCTATATCTGCAGTGAAGACGATTTTATGAATTCTCCACCGCAGTAATATTGCGGACATGTTCTCTTGAATGTTTGGGCCAGTGAGTAGCTTGTCATTGAGGGATGTTCCGCTTGTAGATTTTTGAGAGGCATTAAATACTACGCGTATTTTTGTTGTTGAACTATCTTCTTTGTACACAGTATGATACGGAAGATAAAACCCATGAAATCCCGATTCATCTACTTTTAGATCAATTTTGTGATGCTCTATTTCGACCATGTGGTTAAGTTGCAAGTATTCGTTCATACAATTAGAATAATCAGTTCCAAGGTGAGCATTTGTTTCGAATTTGCTTTCTAAATGTAAGAATCTAGAAGTTGCTATACGTTTGGATTCGCCAAGTGCTTCGGAGTTTTCTTTAAAAGGAAGATTAACTTGATACCTTTTATTTAATCTTACGCAAGTGGATTGAAATATTTCTTCGCATTTTAGGTCTTCGTTTGTTGGCTGTCTAACATTCGCTATTTCTTCCAATTCCCAAGAGGTTTGTAGTTGTCTATGCAGATCGGTGATGGTGTGCAAATTGGTTATTTCTATACATTTTGGATTTTCTTCGATTGAACTAACCGGACCGATCAAAACCCATCCAAAACGTGTGTTTTGAGCGAGAGGGGATGATGTCGGACCTCTTACTATACCTTCCAATAAAATAGCAGGAAAAAGGTCTGCACCGATTATTATATCTATTTTACCAGGATTGGCGTAATAAGGGTCAGCTAAATTTAAACCGTAAAGGTGTTTCCAATTGCTTCCTTTAACCCTTAAGTTTTGTCCGTAATGGGTTAAACTTCTTAAGACAAGGGCCTCTGCGTTTGAAACTATAGATTCACCGGACATTGACTTGATGCCGAAAGTGACGAGTTTATTACATTTATCATAAGTGGATTTACCTATCCCGCATATGCGAGCAGATATTGAGAATTTCTGTAAATGTAACATTTGAGAAATATTCTCTGTCAAGAATGTTGATTGGGAGCCCTGGTCCAGTAAAGCACGGGCTACAATCTCGTTTCCTTCTGGATTAAATATTTTCACTAAAGCTGTACTTAATAAAACTTGTTTACCTTGAGAGTTCTTCAGAAAGTGTGCTGCCACATCAGATGTTTCGGCTTGCATTACCGTCTGAGGTTCTCGATTACCAGCTTCATTGCGCTTTTGGGCTACAGCGTCGTGTAATTGAGTATGATGCTTCTTCTTGCATATCAGGCACGAGAACTTGCTTGAGCATTGCCGGACGTGATGTCTGGAAGAAAGGCAATTGAAACATAGCTTTTTATCGTACACAAATTTTAACCTTTCCGGTATCGGTAGCTCTATGAACTTGGGACAATGAATAACTTTGTGCTCATTATCGCATAGTAGTTGGCAGTTGTCAGATTTAAAGGAATGGTGAGCTTTAGTATGGGTTTGCCTGCAGAGTTCGGATCTTGCATAACCTTTAGGTGAAATTGCTTCGAGCGTTCGAAATCTACCGACTAAAAAGGTTTTCAATTCGACGAATGTTGGAACTTCTGTCTTGGCTACTAAACTTTGCTCCCATAATTGTAGAGACTCATGTGACAACTTTTGCGTCAAAATATGTACTAAAATAGCATCCCATTGATTAACCGGTATTTCTAGGTTAGCTAGAGATTGTATACATCGTTCCGAAGTGTCAATTAAACTTTTAATACTTTGCGCGGTATCGGATGTTATCTTAGGTTGAGATAAGAGAATTCTTAATTCGGAGTTAACCTGCACTCGTTTGTTTTCAAAACGGTCTTTCAAAACTTTCCAAGCTGTTCCGTAATTAGCTTCGGTGACTTGAAAGTGTTTTATTAACTGTTCTGCTTCCCCAGAAAGATGCGTTTTGAGATAGTACAACTTTTGAACGTTACTTAAAGAGCCGTTTTCACCGATTAAACATGAAAAAAGATCACGAAACGAACCCCAATCTTCATATTTGCCAGTAAAAATTGGAAGTTTGATTGTAGGTAATTTTTCCTCTGGTTTTTTGTCAGATGGTTGACGAATTTCGAATTGTTCTATAGGCTTTTCGGGAAAATTAGTATTTAAGTATTCTTGAATTTCTGCCATATTTGTGATGTAAAACTCCTCTATTTCCGAGGGAAGATCATTTTTAACGTAGCGCTCGTCTTCCGGTATATCTTCTGCCAAAAGCTTTTCATGATTAGCATTAAAGGTATCCCACAAATCAGCTAGTAGTTTCAGGCGTATTTGAAGATAAGACTTGGTCTTCCGTGACTCGGAGTCTTTCTTATAATTACGAACAGATTTAGTCATTCTGTCGAAGATATTAAATTGTTCCTTCAGCAAAGCCTTCATGATTACTTAATTTGGTAAGTAAGGAAAGATTTCAAAAAAGCACTAATCTTACCACTGGATTTCTTACTAATAACTCCTGCTCGACGGACCATATGAAGTGTGCGTGCTTGTGAAATAAACTTTTTGAAGGAACGGCTTTCATATGTACATTTATTTACAAATTTAATCAGACTGTTGATAGATACAAATCATAGACAAGTGTCTAGAGTGGTGTCGGCTCGACTCATTTATAATAAAGGGAAAAAGTAATTGCGTTGCCACTCGCTAACATATCGAAAAAGAAAAATAAAGGTAGGCCGCAAGGTGGTATTGAGCCTTTCTGGCGGTCATGATCGTCCAATACCCATTTGCAAAACCATTAGTACTTTTATATTAAGTAAAATCAAATATATAGAACAAGCCTTGGAGTAAAATGCTATGTGTGCAAGAATGAGTTTTGGTGCCTCTTACAATGAAAATGGGTATAGAAAACACTAAAAAAAATGGTAAGAGTGCTCTATATGGTATGGGTGCAAATTATTAAAATCGTAGCGTTTCAATGTATTATACCCATTTGCAAAACCATTAGCACTTTTATATTAAGTAAAATCAAATATATAGAACAAGCCTTGGAGTAAAATGCTATGTGTGCAAGAATGAGTTTTGGTGCCTCTTACAATGAAAATGGGTATAGAAAACACTAAAAAAAATGGTAAGAGTGCTAAAATCGTAGCGTTTTCTGCACTAAATAACATTATTTTAAGTCAGCTTTTATTAAGGAACCCACGGATTCAATTTTTTTTTTTTTTTTATAGAAAATTGTAATAAAATTATTTTAATAAGAATTTAATAAATTACATGTTATTAAAATTACTGATTTTTGCTACGTATTACTTTTTTTAGTAGTCCTGCTCTTAGCGCAAGCCTTGGAACTCCTTTGCAACCCTGGGTTTTGAAGGGCAGCATTTTGGCTAATGTAGCATTATCAGAACTGCCAAGTTAAAGTGAAACAAAGTTAACAACTGTTCAGTTCTGTCACAACAATGTAGCGGAGCGCTTGAAGCCAGTCTCTTTACTGTACATTCAAGCAACATTTTATGTGTTGAACTAAACATATTCAAATTCACAAACATTCATATAAAGGATTTAAAAATCAATACTATTTTGAACATATTTTTTCATGTTCAAACAAGTTATCAGTTTAATTTTCACAATATCTGGGAATAAAATAAATATTTCCCAATATCTGACAAAGTATAAATACATAATTCCGTGATCTAAAACACCTTAAAAGCTAATACAAAATATCAACATTCTGCTCTTACCTATCTTGATTTTTAGCACTAACCAGTTTATTCCGTCAGAACCACAGGTTTGTTTAACTTTTTTGGATTGTAAAAAACCCCATCTTTTACTGTCATTTGTTTTTTCCTCTTGAACGAATTCATTTCTTAGGTACGTTGAGAGGTTTACAAATACTTTATTAAATCCGTGATATAAAAATTAAAAAAAAAAGTTACGTAACTTTTGTTGATAAATCGGTTAGCGTTCCAGTTAAAATTAGAGGAGGCGAAATATTCTTCAAGGAAAGAGCGCTAAGAACTAAATGTGCTAGGTTACAGTTTTGTTCTTTAAAAATGTAGATATTTGGCGTGAATTTGCGTATGGAAGTTTTAGACTGTATATACGACGAACCATACAAATTTGACGCCTGGAATTCTTCCACAAATACAGATCATTCGTTGAAGAGGATAATTGCTATTGAATGAATCGTAGCTAGATGTAAACATATATGTCAGTTCATTTCTAATGAAGGAGAAATGGCCATGTGTGGGTTGCTGCGCCTCTTTTAAGTGTTTTATTAAAACTAGAACTTTCCTGCTCAGCTCTGAAGTTGTGGATCCCAGACACGAAAGCAATACTTTTTTGTTTGCTTTCTTGGCTTTGAGTTCAGTATTACGTAAAGAGAAAAAAAATGAAAATTAAAAAAATTTTAGATGAGGGAACGTCGTTCCGCCTTCTTAAAAGGTAAAGGATCGCCGTTGCCTCATGTTCTCATTCCACTACACCCCGGATCACCGATAATCTCCGTTTTGTAGTTTTACGTCTGGTGTATTTAAGATTATGATCCTTAAATTTTTCTAAAAAGGTCCTTGAATTTTCTAAAAAAGGTCCTTGAAAGTCCTTGAATTTTTTTCTTCAATAAGAGTGGGAACCCTGAAAAATGAATAAACTGACATAAATTCCAGCTCTCTAGTTTGATTAGTTCTTGAGTTACAACCATTGGATAATTTTTGCGCAAGGGCAACACGTGGCTCATACTGCGCTAAAGAAATTAGTGAACATTAATTTATAATTTAAGAAACAAAGTATCGGAGAAATTAATATAAAATTCAAAGTTGAAATATTTTAGATTATATGAAATATTTTAGTGGGTGGATGCATTCCACAAAAAATGACTCGCGATCTGTCAGACTGCATACAGCAGTTAAATTAAATTGGCTCTTTAGACCGGAATCATGCAAAATTCTGTGGGATTCATGTGCCGAGTAATGAAAGTTCTTAGTACCCATTTGAGTACCACTTGATTAAGGTGATGGTGATTCTTCCTTTATAAATGTTACATCAAAAGTGTAAGGTGAAGACTGGGATTCAGACGAATACACAGTTTGTATTTCTGGACATATCAATAATTCGCCACTAATATTTCTGTAAAAATCTGTAATGGTATGTTGTCCATTCCTTTTTATTCTCTCTAACTGCCTGTAAGTAGCAACAGCCTTTTCAATGTTTCTGCAAACAGAGCTACTCCTTTCTGAGTCAGGATCGTGCTCCTTGTAAATTGCCATCGCAGCTTCTATATGAGTCATAGCCTCTCGTAGCAAAGGAGGTGAAAGTGATTTGATAGGAAGTATATCCTCGTAATCTTCGTTCATAAATTGTTCTCTTGCTTTAAGTTTTTCTAATTGGAGTACTTCGTCATTGGACATTTCTTCATCTCTAGAAACCAGGAGTTCCATTATATCACATCGATCTATGTCAACACCAAGGTCTTTTGCAAGTTCAGTTATGTTTCGTAAAACTGTGTCAGTTTTATTGGCAGATTTGGAGTTGCCTCGTACACAATCTGGATATAGATTCTTCCAAAGCAAATTCATGGTAGAAGGAGGTACATCTTCCCAGGCACCTGCAATGTTGCTGATGGCTTCTTTGATATCATAATTGTCCCAAAAGTCAATGAGAGAGTCTGAAGCGTTTGCTTCAATGGCAGCTGTGGCTTGAGATAGAACCCTATGCAAGTAATAAGTCTTAAATATTTTTAAAATGGAAAGTTCCACAGGCCATATTAAATCATGGATGTCCTGTGGTAGATTTATTACTTGCACATCGTTGCTAAGGTCATCCAGAGTGGTTGGATGGCATGGATTGTCATTTAAAATAAGGAGGACCTTATTGTCCAGCTTATTTGTTCTACAATATTGTTCAACAGCAGGACAGAAATAGCCTGTAAACCATTCACTGAAAATAAGTTGTGTTATTTGTGTTCTCTTATTTGTCCTCCAAGTAACCGGTAGTTTGTCTTTAGGGTAACCCTTTAGTGATCTAGGATTTTCCAAATAATGTACAAGAAGGGGTTTGAGTTTAAAATCACCACTAGCATTTCCACCAAGTAGCAAAGTAACACGTTCTCTATATTCTGGAGTACAGTTCTCTGTCTTTGGAACATGTTTAGTAGGCATTTCTTTCCAGAATAAAACTGTTTCAGCTACATGGAATATCTGTTTCGACTTATAGCGATTTTGTTTAACAAGTTGCTTGAAACTGGACACAAACGCGCTCTTTGTTTCAGAAGGTGTAGAAATCGCTTCAACTGTGTAACAATCGCTTACTTTCAATCGTTTTATGTACTCAAGTCTTTCCTTATTTTTAGAATTGGCTACTTTGGCAGTTTTTAGGATTTTCGTAGACTTGCTAAGAATCGATCGTACTGATGAAGACGGAAGTCCCAATTCTTCTGCGATGCTAACTGCTTTTTCTCCTTCTTCCGCTCGCTGAATAATGTTTAGTTTTTGCTCCAGAGGAATTGTTTTTCGTGTTCGTTTGGCCCATTTCGCTGCAAGATGCTTTTTTCTTGCCTGCTCCATACTGAGGGGGAAATATCTTGTTTTAGAAGGTCCTTTTAGTCTGGTAAAACGTATTGCGTGATAAAAAAACCGTGCAACGACGGAAGAAAGCTTCGTGCGTACAACGGTGCGCAGAATGTGCTGTATTGTGAAATTCTCCCTGCGCTATTTTTAAGCAGAGCGCAGGTGCGAGATGTTTGATTTCGATCTTTTTTAGTTTAAAAAGAATTACTACCTGTTGAATCGGTCGCCCGCTTAGTTTATGGTGACATGTATTGCTAGTTTTAGTGTTTGCTTTCGTATATTTTGATACATTTTACTTTCATTTCTGTAACTAGCATTTTATTCATTCCGTGCGCTGTTACCAAAATGGAATGGGACGTGTTTCGTGTTCAGAAATTCGAGCCGAAACTTAATAGAATGCTAACGTATCATTTATCAGATTGAATTTCCTAAGGAGATTAGTTAGAATGCAAATATTCAATTTTTATATTGACTCCAAATGAAGATATTACTTTAGAACTTTGCAGTTTTGACTATTATTTTGAAGCCAATGTAGCTAACAGCTATGTTTATGTTGTATCACAAAAATCGTTAAATTAACGATAAATTTCTATACCGAATGTAACCGTTGCATTATTAAATGGGGAAAAAAAGTTTTTTTCTTTTCAGGCATACAGTTGTTTCAATTTGTTATTAAACCAGAATATGACTTTAGTGTATTACAGAGAGTGAAAATCTATTATTACATTGGCTGTTTAGGTTTGATTTAACTTTCATTTTAAGAAAGCCCTATCGGTACTTATGTATTATCTCAACGATCGTTGGCAAAAAAAAGTTTCAAAAAGTTCGACACGCATGCAGGGTTCCCACGGTCATTGAAAGTCATTAAAAGTGCTTAATATTTTTAAACTTGTTTTTAAGGCCTTGAAAATCGTTAGAATTCCTTAAAAGTCCTTAATTTTTGCGGATGTTGTGTGCCCAACTGCAAAATTTACAAAATATAACTCGGACTTGCTATTCCCGCGTGACCGCCACTTATCTGCCCCGCATAGAAATTCTCCGACGTATTTGTATTAAATCAACAATTTTTTGTTAGAATATACTTTATTAAAAATTTATATATAGACATGATGCCTGAAAACAAATTTTCAACGGTCCTTAAAAACATTATTTAGGTGCTTAAATGTCATTGATTTTCATTCTGTGATTTGAGTGGGAACCTTGGCTTGGCCTCTCGGAGTTTCAGCCCGGACCAGCTTGTTTCATTCCATCCTCTGTCTCAGTTACGCGGCGGATCGGGCATCCGTCCGGACTAATCGTTTTAACGGATTAATGGAATCCGTTTGGCGTATTTTTTGTTTATAGCCAAAGGTTGACGGGCTAATACGTCATTGTGTATTAAATCAGATTGATTCGAAAATTTGTAGATAGACAAATCAAAGTTGAGCAGAAGAATTCTGTGGGGATGGGGGGGGGGGGGGTTAGGAATAGTTGAAAAAAATTCCGCCAGGTGGCGTGGCGCATTACGGCTAAAATGCTTGAAAAGACATGCAATAAATTATTGTGGGCAAAATTTATCAAATCTTTTATTTTAGAAGTATTCAATTATGAAGGTTGATAATGATATAATTGAATCGTGATGATAATTGTGGCACTTTATTCTTCACTTGCATTACCACTATTATCATTCTTTTTTCCACTGCTACAATGCTTCTAACTGTAAAAATAACAGCTTTAAATGCCATAAGGCTTGAAAATGTTAAAATAAAAATTTTAAATGCCTTTTTTTGTTTGCCCATAATTTTCAACATCTGTAATATACTCAGTAATGGAAATTTTCTGAACTAATTTTTTTTTTTTAATGAAACCTTTCAGCACATTTTTTTAATTGTCTATCGACTCATTTTCAACTCAATCCACATTTTATTTACAGCTAGAGTGCTCTGTATAAACTAAGTTTAATAACTTGTTTTGATATTCTACCAGTTTCCATGAACTTTCAAATTACTTCAAAACCATAATTAATAAGTAATAATAACTAGCGTAAAACTTTTAGGTATCACAATAAAAAATTTTTTTAATGTTATGCCTACTGTATAATTTCATATATTTCAAAGCAATACTCCGGTAGAAATTTTTGGCTGAAAAATAAAGCATTACTTATATGGATTGGTAACACACTGATGTTCCTTCTTAAGTTAAAGTTCATTTGCACTGATTGATTCTCGAAGGAAGTTAAAAAAAAATTCAAAAAATTATTATTGGGTATAAAATAGTAGGATATGTTGTAATTTTAAATTACTGTTTGACCACCATGAAAAGTCTAACTTAATTGTTTTCCAAGAGAATAGTAAAAAGAGGTAGAAATTTTATTAACAATATTCAATGTGATGCAAATATAGTGGATGAAGCATGGCTTTACTAAACAAGACCTATTGAACTAAATTAGTCAATTTTTTAAAGCAATTGTCAAATGAACCAGAATATATCTTGAGTTTCTTATGGTTGTCAGACAGTAGAATATAATGGACAATCCATTTAAGTTTATAATGCTTTTATACGAGAAGAGAAAAGTATCTACTTATCTAGGGAAGAGATACTTACTGTATTATGTTTCTATGTTTGTTTTCTTAAAAATAAATCGGTATCTTGTTTAAAGAGGAATATTTGTAAATATCTTTTATCAGGTATGTATAAGTAAATCTGTTTGCATCAATGAATTTTTCTATTTTGCCTCTGCAGAACTTTGGGAACCCCAACTGATGATGTTTGGCCTGGTGTGACTGAAATGCCAGATTACAAAACTACATTCCCCAATTGGAAACAAAATTCATTGTCCGTGTTGTCTACTCGCTTAGGAAAAGCCGGACATCTTCTACTAACGGTATGTACTAGATTAGTATTCAATATTTGAAAAGTATTTCAGTTCTAGACAATCTGATGAATAAATGCTTATATGTTATCCAGAGACTGAACCTGAAAATCAGGGAAATGTCAGGAAGCTTTCGGACTCTGAAAAAAATTAGAAATGTCAGGAATTTTTTTTTAAAATTCACGAAAGTCAGGGAAATTTTCTATCATTGGTTTTGAAGGATGTTTCTTCATTCATTCGTATTTTGGCAGCATTTCTAGAAGAACTGTGGTGCTAATCATTAGAAGTGTAATGTTTTGGGATAATTTAAACTTTTCATTACTTCCAAAACTATTTAAAATAAATTGGCATATTATTTCTTTTGCATACATGTTCTATTTGATGAGGGTGTCTGCATATCTGGAAAAATTGAGGAAATTTGAAGGGGGGAAAAAAATTCTGTAAAATCAGATAATTTAAAAAAAAAATCTATATAACCTTTTTTCCTGAATTTTGTGGTCACCATATTATCTATCTACTGTCTTGAACAATAATAGATTCCTACAGAATTGTAATGGTCACAAGTATTCTTTTCTATGTTAAATGTTTTGTATTTTGCAGCAATCTTTAATATTCATTTTTGATTGGTGATTTGAATTTTAGTAACCTTTTGATAACTAATTGGCAGGGTATTAGTATATTTCTTGAAATATTTGTATGTGAAGGTTACTTCATGGTATATGAACTGAAATGTGTGATTTTTGCCTTGTAAAGATAAGGATTTGGTTTGTAACAGAAAGACCACGAGCTGCCCTCTCTCACAATTCTATAACTTGGAAAAATGATCTTCATGACTGTGCATGCATTCCTTACAACTCGGTGTTAGTGCCAGTAAAAGATAAATTGAAGGAAATTAAGGTCTGCTTAGTTGTCTCTGACTTCACTATTTTATGATTGATCAAATACCCTTATTGAAACTGGAAATTTTATAAAATTGTTTTAATTATTTGTCCTTCACCTTACAAAATCCTTGAACTTAGATTTTCAGCAATCAGGATGATTTGGGAAATAAAAATTATTTTTCTATCATACCTTAAATTTTTGTTTTTGTTTTTAATAGATTACTAGATTTTGAACATGTAGAATTTTAAATAATTGTTTCTTTTTAGCCATTCTTTAACCTAGAATTTTATTCCTTATGTAACGTCTTTATTGACTGTTATTTACTGTTTGTGATGTATTCACCTTTTCATCATTCATTCGCACTTAGGCCATTTGACTTGTATTCCATTTGTGTGTGTGTGTGATTTAGTATTGCACACTAAATATTTTTCACTTTTATTCTTAAAAATCTTGAGACTAAAGTATGTTTCTTCAATGCCTTAATTAAGAAGGTTGTTTTATTAATTTCCGTATGGATTTCTTTTCAGGATATGCTTGTTTACAACCCTGGTAAACGAATAAACGCCTTAGATGCTCTAAAACATGAGTATTTTGATGATTTTGATAAAACATCTCTTCCTACTTACTTTAGCTAAGGAATAACTATTTTGATAAACTACTGCCAAAAGAAGTGGTGATCACTATTCATCTTAGCACTTGTATATTTTGTATTTTTTATGTATGGGATTAGCTAATCATGATCCAAGATTATACACTTCTGGTCGTGAATAGGGAAATGCAAATCGATGTATGTAAACAATGTATCCTTGTATCTAGTTTTTTTAATAAATATTTTTTTACGTCTCTTATTATTTTCATCTTGTTCCTTTAAATTTTCTTAAAAAGTATTCCAATGATCTTGATAAGTTTTGGATCTTGTAATTGTTCAAAAGCATTTATAATTCTTATTATCTGTTGAACTCTTTGCATATTTTTGTGTACAGTCCATGTTAAAGTAAAAATTGTCAAGAAAGCAAAGATTTCTATTTTAACCCATTGAGCGTCAAGAGAATGGGCAAAATTGTACAGTTGTTTTCCCTATAATAATTTTTAAATTATATTTCTTATTCTAAAATATAATTAATTTAATTTATTTTTTTATTCAATTTGTTTTAAATTGGTTTTAAACTATCACCCTAACAGCATTCCTTACAACCAGGTGTTAGTGCCAGTAAATGATAAATTGAAGGAAATTAAGGTCTGCTTAATTGTCTCTGACTTCACTATTTTATGAGACAGGTGAGGTTCACTATTTTATTACAGGCGACTAAAAAGGCTACTAAAGCGGCTATTTTAGTGGCCAGGCGACTATGGCTACTATTTCAATGAAAAAAGGGCCCAAAACTACTATTTTAAGCAAAACCTTCTACTATTTTTGGGCTAAGGCGACTATTTTTTAAGAAATTACAGTCTGACAGTAGGACAAACAAAAAAGAATCGCATATGGAGTACTTGTGCAGTTTTGTCAAAACGGTGATATTTTTAACAAGGTGGAATGAGCGAACTTTGTCGATATAGGGTTTAATTTTAGTTTATATTCATGGATCGAGTGGTCACTTTTATAGCCCCTGGTAACCGCGCACTGGCAATTGTTATTTTCGACGTCAAACTCTTGTTGTTTTCGCCTACCTGTTTGGTTCCTATGTTTTATCTTTTGCCGTGTAAGGCTCAACAACATACACTATATATTCTCAAATATCAAACTGTTTTGCCTTTATTTATTTTAGTTGACAAAAAAGAATTTGTGGAATTTCGTGAACGCCGGAAGAAAATGCCATCAGTATAAACAGTTTTTTTAACCTGTTCTTTTTCAACTGAAGATTTATATTTGCGTAAAAATACTGATTAAATTATACGTTTAGCGATTGAGGGTTGCCACTTAGCCAATGGGGCATCTACTTTTGCGCAGTTTAAATGGCCTGATAACGTTATCGTAAATCGCTTTCTTATCTTGTTAAAAAAGTCACCTAACTTTGCTAAGGTAGTTATAGTATTTAAGTATAAGAAATCCTTGTTATTTTCTGCCGATCAAACGGTATACAGGGATGCCAGTTTTCCTCCTTTTTGGTTTTTTATGTAACATTTTTCTCCTCTTAGTCCCTGTCTTGAGGAACCACATTTTTCTGATCTGAACCAGTTTTTCCTGCAAAAAGTATACTTTTCCTCATATCTAAACAAAAGATTTTCCCTCTTGGCTCCCCTTTCTTCCCAGATTACTTCACTAACTCCTAATATTTTAAATGTAATTATTATATTGTATGAGAAATTTCAATGTATCTTTAAAATTATTGAATCATCCTTCCTGCATACTCTTTTGTTGAATTTTTGTGTATTCCATACGCGAGCTTTTTCAACGAATTTTTAAATTTCCTCCTTTTTGCTCTGTGATCACTCTCATCCCTGGGTATAGTGGTTAGCATGCTAGCTTCTAGACCGCAAGGTTACGGGTTCGAGTCCCGTGTTAGGCATGGGTGTTTGTAAATGTATGTTGGCTTGTCTAATGACGAATGTTTCGGCCCATTATAGCCCTCGTGTTGCTGACGGCGCCAGATAATCTGAAAACAACCAACCAACCTTGTTATTTTCCCAAGTCAATCACCAGGTACTGAAAATCACGGAATTGGAGGAGAAAATTGTATGACATTTTGCTTCCACACATCACTTATCACTATAATGTAAGCAAAGCTCTGAAGTGGAAGTTAATTATTGTGTGTGAAACAGGCAAGCTTTTATTTCTTTGACTTAACATATAGGGAATGAAATCCGCACTAAAAATCACACATGATATAGTTCTGCGATTATACTAATTTCAGTGTCTATGACCAAAATTTCCTGAGATTAATGCATGTGAGTCATGCATTTGCTTACAAGTCTGATTGCCATGGATCCTTGCCTGCATTCAGAAATCCCAAAACCTCAAGTAAAATAATCACTTGTGTCGCTGCTTCCTTTCATGTTTGTCTCTATCATCAATATTTATGTTAGTGTATGATTGTTTTTTTCATTGATTGTTACACCGATATAATGACTACTATTGCCAAGATTTAGGCTTATATGCCGGGTGATCGCCGTGATTTATGTTGTTGTGACGGCCATTTTTGCTGTGTATTACCCTGATACATTTCGCCATGTAGGTCAATCGATAAAGAACGATTAGAATTTTAATATTGTAGCTAATTTTATAAAAAATAATTTAAATTTCGAAGCAATTTATTTAATTACTTTGAATATCGTTTAAAAAATTGAAAATCTGCCTGTTATTGTCAGTACAGTATAATTGTTTAAACATGAAACTTTTTTTTTGCCAAAAAGTTGTTTGACTTTGGGAAATTTAAAAAGAATATGTATTTATGTTTTTTTGCCAGTCGATTTTTACCTTCACTTTTGGCTGAAGTTTAACTTTTTTTGATTTGAAGATTTAAACAAAATTATTTATTTTTTTGCTTTTAATAAAAAAAAAGGCATGAAAAAAAGTATGGATATTTGATTCTTTTGAACGTTTTACAGGATGAGGTATCATTAAGAGTGTTATCGTATGGGATTGTCTTTATATTGATATCATTGTCTTTATCGTATGGGATGTCGTGTTTATTTGGTATTAAGACGCTATTTTGAATCGAAAGATCATATGTATAACGGGGAGTGTCTCTGGGTTTTCGTGTTTTATGTTATTCAATAGTTTTATTTAGATGTTAAACATTTAAACCTTCAAAGCAAGAATATTGTCGACTTGAAAAAAGAGATTACTATTTTCAACTTCCGAGACTACTATTTTCATCGCTAAGACTACTATTTTTAACATCTGGGGCTACTAAAGCAACTATTTTCAAAGCTTATAGTCAGTGGCAGCCCTGCCCTAATAAAAATATTAAAAAAATATTTTATTTTAAATTTTATTTATAAATTTAAAAATGTTGTGTATTGCTGGAAATACTGGGGATAAAAGGAAGAGATAATCCGGAGCAGCCGCTCTATGGGTTAATTAAAGATTGTGTTAAGCAGTTAGTGGAAATGAACAGGAATCCATAAATGGATAAATGCATATCCAACTTTTAAATGGAAATAAATACATCAGTTTCAGTTTGTGTCTTGCTTTCCCAATAGCTTCTCTATCAATAATATTTATTCCTTTGCACACTAACCTGCTTTTCATTTCAAGTAGTGCAAATTTAAATGTATATGTTATGAGTATGAATTTGTAAAAGTGAAATACCAAAACTCTTGATTGATTTAAAGAGTTTGAGCATTATATTTCTGTACCTCAACAGGGCTCCCATGATTCTTAAAAGTTTTTAAAAATTGTTTGATGAAATTTGGTCTTTGGAAAAAGGATGAGATCCTTGAAAGTCCGTTTTTTCCTCCTCAGTTTTGTATTTTATGTCTAAAGTTTGTTATTTTATAGTTCTTGAATTTTCTGAAAAATTATCGAACTTTGTTTTTCTTATGGATTTTTGAAAAGCTGTTGGTGTTGTTAACATCGTGAAAAACCAGGTAAAAGAAAATGCGAGACGGGAGACGGACATCGCACATTTTTCGGCAGCCTGCAGATCATTTTTAAATCTAACTTAACTAAAAAAAATTTTTTTTAGTCCGATTTGTAAGTTGGGTGATTCGAGTCAACGCGCGTGTGCGATACTTCATTTCATAAAAGAGGAATCGGGATCCCAGATAGCATTTTAACCTTTTCAAAACCTTGTGTAAACCCTATAAACGAAAAGGTTTCACCCTTGTCGCAAGCTTGTCACGACAAGGGTATAACCTTGTGACAAGCCTAAAAAAAGGGTCCTAGTTTACACTTGAAAAGCTTGTCGTAACCTTGTCGCGACGAAGCTTGCGAAAAGGTTTTCAGCGTAAACCTTTTCATAACCTTGTCGCGACAAGCTTGTGACAAGGTTTAGCGAAAACCTTTTCATAACCTTGTCGCGACAAGCTTGTGATAAGGTTTTAGCGTAAACCTTTTCACAACCTTGTCGCGACAAGCTTGTGACAAGGTTTAGCGTAAACCTTTTCATAACCTTGTCGCGACAAGCTTGTGACAAGGTTTAGCGAAAACCTTTTCATAACCTTGTCGCGACAAGCTTGTGATAAGGTTTTAGCGTAAACCTTTTCATAACCTTGTCGTGACAAGCTTGTGACAAGGTTTAGCGTAAACCTTTTCATAACCTTGTCGCGACAAGCTTGTGACAAGGTTTAGCGAAAACCTTTTCATAACCTTGTCGCGACAAGCTTGTGATAAGGTTTTAGCGTAAACCTTTTCATAACCTTGTCGCGACAAGCTTGTGACAAGGTTTAGCGAAAACCTTTTCGTAACAAGCTTGTCGTAAGGTTTTCACTGTAAAGGGTACGAAAACCTTTTAATTATAAGATTGCTATAAGGTTTACACTGAAAAGGGAATGTAAACCTTTTCATTACAAGGTTTATACTGAAAAGAGAGGGTAAACCTTTTCATTTTAACCTTTAACTGCTGTGGTTGAGTGGTTGGAGGTTTTTGGCGCAAGAGCAACATATGGTCCATACTGCGCCACACAAATTTGTGAACATCAGTAAAAAAGTCAAAGATGCGATATTTTAGGGGGTGAAAGCATTCCACAAAAAATGACTCGCGGTTTGTCAGACCGCTTACAGCAGTTTAAGGTTATTATTAGGTAGATATAAGAAATAATGTTCTTACTTTATGAAGGAAATGCGTCGAATTTTTAAGGTCAAAAAGAAGCATTTTATTTTGAGTTGTTGGTTGTATTCAGATTATCTGGCGCCGTCAGCAACACGAGGGCTATAATGCGCCGAAACATTTCGTCATTTAACAAACCAACATACATTTACAAACACCCATGCCTACACGGGACTCGAACCCGCAACCTCGCGGTCTAGAAGCCAGCACGCTAACCATTATACCGTTTGGTCGGCCATTTTATTTTGAGAGTTCCAATATTATCAGAAAAATGGACGAACTCAACATTATCAAAATTTGGTGGCTATTGTAATAGATATTTAATCAATTGGAATTTAATTACAATAAAAGGTTTTGATGGCACCAAAAGTAACTCAATTTATTAAGATATTCAACTTTATTTGCTATAGATGGAACTCATTAGAATTGCAAACATAACTTTTGAAAAATACTTCAAAATTGAGTAAAATAATTTATTATTCCGAAGATGCATCGAGATTATATCAGATTCCCTGACTTGCATTATACACTTTAAATCGCATTGAATTTTTTTTTCAAGCTGGTTTGTTGAAAAAGTCGTGGTTTCTTGTGGTTGGGTGGTTTGAGATTTTTGGCTCAAAAGCTACACATGGTTCATACTGCGCCAAATAAATTGGTGAACATCGGTTTAAAGTTTAAGAAACATAGTATCAGAAAAATAAATATAAAAGTCAAAGATGCGATATTTTAGGGGGTGAAAGCATTCCACAAAAAAAATGACTCGAAGTCTGTCAGACCGCTTAAAGCAGTTAAAGATTAACAGGCCTTTACATTTTTATTGCTCATCCTATTTCAGAAAACACAATAATCAGATTATCAACAGTTAAAATTTATTTTTGAACATATATATAAATTAATAATAAAAAAATCAAAGCAGGCACACAAGTTAATCTTGCAGAGGCAAGTCGGCTGCTTCACTTTTTCTTTTTTCTCTGAAAAATAAATAAAGTTTACAATAGAGAAATAGCATTAAACAATACTTTATTAACAAAAATGTCTTAAAATAATAATTTATTATGGGTTGGGTATCTTTATGTAAGCAAAGCTATAAGTGAATATATTGCTTCTAAAATTAAATAATAAACTATTTAATTTTAGCTGTGGACTACTTAAATGCCATGTATTCTGACCATTTAAATGTTTGTAATAAATTATTCAATTCGTAGATTTTTTGAAATATACATTTCATGAAAATCAGTGCTCTTTTAAATTTTTTCATTTTTCATGAAACATACATGGGAAATTCAATTTAAATGTTTGTTTCCTTTTTTTTTATTAAATTATTTTTTAAAAGTTGACAACTTTGATGGAAGAGGATAGTGAACTTTCAAAAGAGTAAAATAATTGATTTTTTTTACTAAGGGATTTTAAAATTATTGCTTCAAATAGTAAAAATGGTTGAAACAAGTTTTCGATAATTGCATTCTTATAGTTGATTTTAAAATAGATTTTTCGTATAACCAGGGATGAGAGGGATCAGAGAGCAAAAAGGAGGAAATCTAAAAATTCGTTTAAAAAAGCTTGCAGAAGGAATACACAAAAATTTAACAAAAAAATATGCAGGAAGGATCATTTAATAATTTAAAGATACAATGAAATTTCACATACTATATAATAATTATATTTTAAATATTAGGAGGGCGATTCCGTACTCGCGGGTGCAACATTTAGACTCACTCAAGGCTTCTTACTAAGAAAATAAAAACTCTTTTTAAAGAAATGACTAGTCGCAGGATTACATTGTAATCTGTTTTACAAAAATTAATATAAAAAACATTTAATAAAATGTATAAATAGACTCAGGAGAGGTTCAAAGTGCTATCGCTGGTGCAACGAAATCGGCCCACCATTAAAGGTCATGATGCTAGAATGAAAAAAGTCTGTTACTTATGGAATATTTATTAAATTATTTTTACATTCTTTAAAAGAATACAAAACAAACTAATTATTAACTTAAATAAAATTATTAAAAGAAATAAATATTATAAATTATTCACTTTTTATCCAGTCGCGGGTGCAACGTAAAATTATCGCGGGTGCAACACGTCTCACTGTAGTGAATATAAACATTTCCATGTAACTTTAAATTAAAGATATGAGATCATAGATGCTGTATCATTAATTAGCACTTTTCTATGTAACTTAAATAAATTATTTTTTTGGAATAGTCGGCGATTTATCAGCCTTAAGGTTCATCTTCAGACGCTGTAAACATCAGAAACGCGTAACTTTTTCGTAACTTTTTTTGTAACTTTTCCACGTTTTTTTTTTAGTAGCATTTGTCAAAACTAATTTGCTTTTCAAATTAGACTTCGACGTTCATGCAACACAAATGCTCTTACCCTCCTCAAATTGAAAAAAATGTTTTGATTGAATGGCTGGTATATTTTTTAGTCCTTTCCACCTATCATCTAACATGGTTTTTCCTTTTTCAATTTGTTTTTGGGATACAAATATAAAAGAAATTTTTGGAGAAAGGCGACCCTTTCTCGACGGAGATGGTTTGCAAGAAGTTTAGGATTTTCCTTTAGTTTTCGCCTATATTTTTGAGAAGCAGTCTCCTTTTGCTGTTGTTCTGCCATTTCATTTGATCTATTTACACAAAAAAAGTAAAAAATTAACAATAAACTCTTATTAAATAGGAATAAATAGGATTCTGGTAAGGATAATGCGACTAAAAAAACACGCTTTGTATAAACGTTGTTCAAACGACAAATAATTCAAACGGCACACCAGGGTTTGATTCCGGAGAAGGTTGGTTGGAATTTAACGGCGCAAGGGCAACACGAGCTAATCCTTGTGATAAAGTGACAAACTTGTTCAATTATTGAATTGTCATCTGTCGTTAATAAGTATGCCAAATTTCGAGTTAATCCGACGTTTTGAAGGGGGTCAAAATCATGTTCAAAGATTCCGTTACATACTAACATACGTCTGAAGCTAATAAAAGCGTATTAAAAAAGACGGATTGAATGGCCTTGACACGTCAGTTGAAAAAACAAACATTTTAGGGAATGAGGAACGGCAGCGGACTTTTTAAACGATTAAACTTATCCATTTTCAAAATTTTGGCGAATAACGAGTTTTTCAGCAGATGAATAATTAACGAAATTCGCGGAAAATCACATGTGTCGATAATATTAAAACGATCAAATAAGCGCTTCTTTAAAATTTCAATGAAGTCGATTATAATATCTTCCGAAATACAAATACACGATTCGTGTATAAATTAACTTGCGAAAAAATAAAACAGCATATACATCAATTCAATAGAACAGAAAGCAAGCGATTCATTGACGATTTAATCAATTACTAAATGAAATTTACAATGAAAAGAAATTCCTCATACCGGCTGCAAACACCGGACCATGCTTGCGAACATAATACGATTCCTACATAAATTAACTTAGAAAATAAAATAAAAAGTGTGCAGCAGATATTTAATAAAGCAGAAAAAAAAATGTTACTTTGCCTGGAGACTTTCCGGTGAAGAAATGTATTTTACGAACACCTACAACTAAAACAAGAGAAAAAGATAATCCGAGCAAAAACTTGGAAAAATTTGCCACCAGCGTTGCCAGGTTAGTTGAAGAAAGCTTGCCACACGGTTGAAGCGAAAACGTGTTTACAACATTGCGATATTAGGTTAGTGTCAGTGTCAACGTTTCGCTGCTATCCTTTTCAAAACCTTATTTTTAGGTTGCCCTCCAACCTTTTTACAGCAAGTCTAATGACAAGTATAAGACAAGATTTTCGTAAGCTTGCGGTGTTAGGTTAGTGTCAACGTTGTTGCGTAAACCTTTACAAAAGCTTGTCGTTCGGTTGCACTGCAACCTTTTCACCGCAAGTCTAATGACAAGTATATGAAAAGGTTTTCGTAAGCTTGCAATGTTAGGTTACCGTCAACGTTGTCGCTGACAAGTATATGGCAAGGTTTTCATAAGCTTGCCGTTGGGTTGCCCTGTAACCTTATCACTGAAAGTCAATGACAAGTATATGACAAGGTTTTCATAACCTTGCATGCTATCTGGGATGTTCTCCATTCGCGATTTCACGGAGATTGTATAGAAACGTAATGAGTTCTATTTGCTTTCGCGTGTTGGTGTGTACTAGTTAGCTTCGCTAAAAGATACACTGATGTCAGGATCGCTATTGCCGGGAATCGCGCTGCTAAGACGGAGGATATCGCCGATATTTACGCCGTTGCGATGTTCCTTTTCGACGAGCGTTACGCCGACATAATAGTCAGCATCGCCGAGATTTACGTGGTTGTGATAGTCAATTTCGTAGAATGTTACGTCGATAGTGTAATCGTTTCTAATGCATAAATTTCCTGATTTCTACCGATATATTGGGAGCTAACGCCGATATTTACTTTGGTATAAAGGTCTTTTTTTATGTAATTGTCGATATTGGCGCCGGTAACATGACCGATATTTGCGTTGGAGTTGTGGTAATTTTCACCTAAGTTTAAGCCGTTTTAATAGCAGCTATCGGCGAGAATTGCGATGCCGTTTTGGTGTCATTCGTCTAGGCTTGTGCTGATATGACAGCCGTTATGTCCGTGATTAGTGTGAATATCGCTTTCGCCGTTTGTTTTGAATTTATGTAGAATGATTAGAATTTTAATTTAAGTTACAAATAATTTTAAATATTTCTGTTTTAATATTTAATTTATTTTGCCAAATTTCTATGTTCATGTAAAATTTGAATTTTTGATAAAATTGACGAATATGGAGTTTATGTATTTTATGCAAACTTTGCGTCGCAGACTGGTAGAAACATTTCTGCTACTGTGGTGAAAAAACAGCTTAAGTAAAATAAGATTTTTAGTTACGTCAAAGTTCATTGAGAAAAGGAGTATTTAATTTGTGAAAGTAATTCTTTACAGAAATGGGCTAGCCTTGTAAATGTTTCGACAGTGTTGGATTAAATTAATAACTGTTAATTAAATGTCTACTTAAGGATCAGTGCAACAACTTCAATAAAGGCTATCTGATTAAAAGTAACTGATAAATGTTCAGGTATTTATAGACATTCACATTGAAACCCAAACACAATTATAGGTTCGTGAGGTCATCAAGAGGGTTGGGACTAAAAATTCTAAAATCTTTATTTTTAGAATTATTTTTCTTAATTTTTTTTGCAGTAATCTATGCTTAAAAAAACTATTTTCAATTTGAAAACATTTTTTTTTTTTTTTTTTAAATTAAAAAACTTCAAATTTTTGATATTTCCTAAATTTGATGCATCTAAAAAAACTTTTTTAAAAAATTGCTTAATTTTTGCATAAAATTACTTCTTATAATTCATATCAAAAATTGTCTTCATGATTTTTCAATAAAGTAATTAGGAAAAATGTAAAAGTATTTTGTGTAAAAACTGTATAAAATCCATAGTTATGCTAAACTCCAAAAAAAAAAAAAAAGTTAAAAAAAATATATTTCCTGAAATCAAAAATATATACAAAAAATAATTTGGAAATTTTCATAGATTTATAACAAGTAGTTTTTAAGTTTTATCAATTTAAACTCAAAAAAGGGACAGAAAGCCATCACCGAGAAAAACAGTTTCAAGATAGCATTTTTGAGATACAGTTGTCATGTAACAAAAACTTAAATTTTTCGAGCTCTACTAACGATAGAAACAAAATTTGTATGCCATTTTATTCAAAAATATTTGTATTGTTATTTTTTTGCAATAATAATATTTTTATTTTTTTTTAATTTTAAAAATTTTGAGTCCTAGACCCCTTTAAAAGTCTTTAAGAACTACTTATTTTTGGTAGGTCCTTACACTCCTTAATTTTCTATTGAAATTTAAAAAGGAAAACTTTTTTTTTAGTTACCATCAAATTTGATTTTCCTATTTCACCCTTCTATCAGTTAGATCCATCTGTTATTGGTAAAGCAGCTTTATCTTGAAATTACTTGAATTGCTGATTTCACATCTTTTTACTTCAGGTGTGAATGGACTTCTGTTGGTGAATTGTAATAGTGTTCACTAGGTTCTAGTTCGTTGATGTTGCGCTCACATTTAAGTTTGTGTAACTATGGTTCTTTTTATGGCTTTAGCGTAAAAATTCCAAGGCAACTGTCTTTTAATGCCTTTTGGTTAAGTAAAGACACACACAAAGGATAACTTTTATCTGAAAATAATGAGCATAAAGCTGAATGCTGTTTGTGCTACAAAGAATTTGACTTATAGAGAATCCACCATAAAGGTTCATACATACGATTTTCGATCAATTTAATAGAATGTTCAAATCTGCCAATTTTTACGGATTAACCTTACCACTATGTATGAATTTCAACCATTTTGATTGAGGTTTTATGAATAACTCATTAAATTGTTTTTATGGAAAACAAATATTCGTTGTCACTAAAAATTAATATGATCTTTTCCAATCGCCTTTTCTGTTTATGTTGATTAATAGCTTTTGTTAAATGTAATTAATATTAAGATGATACCTTCAATCTGATTTTTGAGTAAATATCGATAGATTTTTTTTCCTTAGTTGCTTAAAGATTGACTTTATAAATTACTGAATATTGATTAAATTTGGTGCAAGATAGTTTGCCTTGTCGATGAATTCCCCCCCCCCCCCCCTCCAGAATGGAAGGGTAGGTACAGTTGTAACGTAGCTAAGTTTTGTTAAATATGCGAACCTTGACAAAAGTTAGTCGTTAATCATTGTATGTAGTCTTACGAAGTATTTCATCACTCAAGCCTCGCAACAGGTCCCTATTTTCCCTAAAAGTCCTTTTTTCATGAAACAGTCCCTTTTCCCCCAATTTTTATTTTTCTTAAAATATCCAAAAATTCTTTCATTTCGCCCAAATCTTTACATTTCCAAGTTTAAATGGATATTTTTGACTGATTTTTGCGATATTCAAAAAGGTATATATATGCTTACTTAAAGAGTAGCGGAACCTGCGTACGTTCAGTTTTCCCCAAACTTCTGATGTATATCTGTTATTGCTTATTTGCGCCTTTATTGAGGGCACCACCACCGAGATTTGTGTTGTGATTTTCTTCAAGAATTTCTCCACCATATTAGCCATTATTTCCAAGATTTGCACCGCTATTGTCGTTGAGATTTGCGTTATGATGGTCAATTTCGTCTAGTGTTACGCTGATAGGATCTCTATTGCAGGGGTGGGAATTCTGCGCCAATTGCGCCAGCGCGCGCCAAAAGTGGTATCCTGCGCCAACCTGCTACAAAACCACATTTAAGCACAATTCTCCGCCAATTTTGCTTTAAATCTACTTTTAAACGCGCACGCTAAAGCGCCAAACCATCTCGCGCATGTCGAATCTATGTGGAGACGAAATTACGGCAACCTCAAGGGCCGTTTTCGCACGAATTTGCAAAACATTAGATTTTTCCCCCAACAGAATGCAATATTCGGAAAATCACGTGCAATCTCTGAAATCGGCATTTACGCATGCGCATTCATGTTCAAACGCGTCTTGCACCGGGACAAATTGAAATCGCAGAGTGCGTCATTGCTAGATAGAATTTAAGGGGCAGCCTCAAAATTTCCGATTTCTAATTAGCACGGATGACCATTTCGTACGTACCTTGATTAAGTGTGTTTCGCCGGATTTTTATCACATCCTCTTGCTCTAAATAAAGAAGAAAGGAATTGGAAAGTTAAGGGTGTATAACCATCAAATGTTTTTACTAAGCATTTAAAAAGAATATTTCAGCTCTGACACGCGTAATGACGATGCCTTCTATTAAATTTAGGGTTGTTTTTTGTAATTTTTACTTGTTGGCTGTTGGTAATTAACTTTTAAACGTCCGTTTTACATTTGAAATAAAGTATCACAGAAATGTAATCAAAACCCCGGAATGTTTCAGAATTAAAAAAAATGAAAATAATACTTTTTTTATAAGTTTATAGAACGGCATGTAGGGTAAAATCGCCATTTTGACGCAGAATTTGACCTGATTAGGAAAATAAAAAAAATTCACAAAATTTTAGAACATATACAAAAATTTAGAAACATTCTTATTTTAATTTTACTGTATTGCTATTTTTACTATAAGAATTGCTATTTTTATACAAATGAGTCTTATAATAATAAAACAAAGAGCAAATGGATCTGTAGAAAGCTACTTAAAATAGGTGTAGAACTTGACATACAATTTTTTACATAAGTAGTTTTGACCTTCTGATTGTGCCTTTGATAAACGGAATGTTAAAATTTTAATTTGTTTATTTTTAATTATTTTTTTTACCAACCGACTTCAAATAGAGGTACAGCTCTGAAATTTTCAACATAAGTAGTTTTGGTCTTTTTTAGTTGGACTTTTTAAAAACGGAATGTTAAAATTTAATTAATTTTTTAACTAATTTTTTTTAATTAATTAAAAAAAATTACAAAACGACTTCTAATAAGGCTACAGCTCAGAAATTTTCAGCATAAGTAGTTTTGACCTTCAGATTGTACATTTGACAAACAGAATGTCAAAATTAAAAAAAAAAAAATTAATTAATTTTTTTTGTACGAAGCGACTTAAAATTTAGGTACACCTCTGAAATTGTCAACCTATGTAGGTTTGGACTTCTAATTAGACTTTTGAAACACAGAATTTTAAAATTTTAAATTGTTTTTAATTAATATTTTTACAAAGCGACTTCTAATAGATCTAGAGCTCTGAAATTTTCAACATAAGTAGTTTTTGCCTTCTAATTTTGCTTTTCATAAACATTTGTAAAAATAATTCAGAGGGGTGATTGGGGTTGTGTTATTGTATCGACGGGCAAATTTTTCGGTTCTCGATGGGGAGGGGGCTCTAATGAACCTTCTAGAGAGTGAAGCGAGCCTGTCCTTGCATAGCAATAAATTTTCAGCGAGCTTGTGCTTGCGTAGCAATTAAACTTTTCAGAGAACTAAGCGAGCTGTGTTTGTGTTTTGAATGAACTTGCAAAATTTGCGAACTTGCAAAGCATTCGATTTTCCCCAACAGAATGCAATATGTGGAAAATCACGTGCAATCTCTGAAATCGGCATTCACGCATGCGCATTCATGTTCAAACGCGTCTTGCACCGGGACAAATTGAAATCGCCGAGTGCTGATATATTAAAATTTTAATTAGTTAATTTTTAATTATTTTTTTTACCAACCGACTTCAAATAGAGCTACAGCTCTGAAATTTTCAACATCGGTAGTTTTGGTCTTTTTTTAGTTGGACTTTTTAAGAACGGATTGTTAAAATTTAATTAGTTTTTTAACTAATTAAAAAAAATTACAAAACGATTTCTAATAAGGCTACAGCTCAGAAATGTTCAGCATAAGTAGTTTTGACCTTCAGATTGTACATTTGACAAACAGAATGTCAAATTTTTTTTTACGAAGTGACTTAAAATATAGGTACACCTCTGAAATTTTCAACCTATGTAGGTTTGGACTTCTAATTAGATTTTTGAAACACAGAATTTAAAAAATTTAATTTGTTTTTAATTAATATTTTTACAAAGCGACTTCTAATAGATCTAGAGCTCTGAAATTTTCAACATAAGTAGTTTTTGCCTTCTAATTTTGCTTTTCATAAACATTTGTAAAAATAATTCAGAGGGGTGATTGGGGTTGTGTTATTGTATCGACGGGCAAATTTTTCGGTTCTCGATGAGAAGGGTGCTTTAATGAACCTTCTAGAGATTGAAGCGAGCCTGTCCTTGCATAGCAATAAATTTTCAGCGAGCTTGTGCTTGCGTAGCAATTAAACTTTTCAGAGATCTAAGCGAGCTGTGTTTGTGTTACAATGAAACTTTTAGTGTGCAAAGAGAGCTTGGTTTTGCATAGCAAACCCGTTCGTGAAGTGTCAAATGCTAATAAGTATAAATGTTTTTTTTTTTTGTTTTTTTTTTTGTTTTTTTTTACAAATTATATTTTTGTTGTTGTAATTTTATGTATATCTTATAATTTTATATTTATTAATATGTGTTTTATGTAGAAAAATTAAATCGGATACAATTTGTTATATTTCTGCTACTAATATCTTCGAATTTTTCTGCTACATTTTCTCTTATTCTGCTCCGAAAGTTAAATTTTGCTGCTACATTTTCTCTTATTCTGCTCCGAAAGTTAAATTTTTCTGCTCCAATTTTTTGCGAATCTGCTCCAAATGTTAAATTTTGCTGCTCCAAAATTGCTCCAAACTGGGCTTTTGCACTTCCCACCCCTGCTATTGCAGAGATTTTCACCGGTATATTAGGTGCAAATGCAGATATAGTTGCAGTTATAATATACGATGTTACCGAAATTTAACGCTTATATTAGCAAAAAAATAAAAATAAATACCGCGACTTGTGCTAGTATGGAGGGCAACATCATCAATATTTACGTTGCAGTGATGGTCATTTCCCCCTCGGTTTACGCCGATGTAATATCTATTGCCAAGATCTTCGACGAAATTTTGTTGGTATTAGCTTAGGCTTCTTCAGCTGTTATGACTGCTATGTGCGTGAGGACATTTCGCCATCAGATTTAAATCGATTCATTAAGGGCTAAAATTGTAATTTTAAACAAGAAAAGTAGTCCCAATTTTTATGTATAATCCAGACTACAGTTCTACGAAAACTTTGATTTCGGCCTTTTTTTTATGAAAATTTTGATCATTCTTGAGATGGATTCAAATCCTATAATTATATGAGGGGGGGGGGGGGGGATAATAGGGCCCTTGCTTGCCAATTTGTCAACCATGGAACCTGGATACGATCAGACATTAAACCACTGATGTAATGGTCCCGTTCTCCTCCGATAGCTTTTATCGCATTACTTACATTGGTGTGTGAAAATCATTTTCCCTGAACGTTATATCTATATTATATTGTTGCTATTGTCGGATTTGCATCGCTATGGCGGGCTCTATTTACGTTAATGTGATGGTCATTTTCGTTGAGAGTTTCGCCAATATAATAGTCACTATTTCCAATATTTACGCTGCTATGGTATATGTAGAGATTTACTTTGTTCTGATCAATTTTATCAAACATACCGCCGTTCATGTTTTGGCCCTGAGATTAAAATGGTAAATGTTTAAAATAAATTGCCATTTTAAGCAAATAATTCCATGTTTTTTGCTATCTAATAGCAAACTGAAAAATTTCGGGAGGGGATATATCCCTTCCTGTGGCTACTTGCCTGTCTGTTGTCTACTGCGGAACTGTGTTTTTCCCTCTTCAATTTTAGACTGGTTTACGGCCTATTCCTTACAAATTTTAGATTCTGAGCTGTTTTTTCCCCTCTTGTTTTGAAATATGTTTAAAAACATCTACCTTATATAAGTCCTGGCTTTTTCTGGAAAATCGTTGGTTTCATACAAATTTTTCTTGATTACAGACCTGGAAAATCCTTAAGTGTTTTTTCCTGAATTTATAAATTTCTCTTGAGCCATTGTAAACAGTTGTCGGATATAAAATGATACGAATTTATTTCAACGTAATCGGATTTGACTTTTAATTTTTATAGTCGAGTTCTGCAATTTATTAAACGAAATCGTAATTTTTGCTGTATTTGCTTCCAATTTTGAAATTGAAAAACACGGATTTTATTACGGGCTTTAGTCTATTTAATTCTACTCTCTGCATTTCATTTAGGATTTCAAATTCTGTATAAGTTTTAAAGTCTACTTTTAGATTCCAATCGAATATACGAAGTTTTGCCGTCAATAATTTTGCAGGATATTGAGATAAAAAAAATCGTCCGTTTTGTTCTGCGTTTTCTGATTACGAGGACGAACATTTCGAATTATTATATCTAAACAACCAAACTCGATAATTTGAGCAGACAATCCTGTTTGGCAAAGAATCATTTTGCTTCAAGACTTTTATTTGTAACTAGCTACGTGGCTTTGTGTCGCGGTTACCCATCAACGTCTCTAAAAGGTTTACTGTTACTCATACCCTCATCAAAAAAAGCCTTTTTGGCATGAAGTTATTTTGTAATCTTTGCCCTGTTAATACAAGAATTTTTTAAACCTTTTCTCCTTAAAAATAAATCTTCCCAGAGAAAAGCAAAAAAAAAAAAAATACGATCATACAAACCACGTCCCCCCAACCTTCGAGAAATTTTAAAAACTGTTTTTCTCTATAATATAAACCTCTTGATAAAAGCATTTTTTTTTTTTAAATACAACTCCATCCCCTTCGAGAAAAAGAAACTCGCAAAACGAAATTCCCCCTAATTTTCATCTTAACATCTTCACCCCTGAAGATTTACAAAATGATTTAAAAAATATTTTACTGTTTTATGGAGTTATTTTGTTGCCAAGGGCTATGAAAAAAAAATATTTGTATTTATAAGTTTATTAGGGGGCCTAAAATTTTAGGTATACATATGTGGACCCTAGTTTTCTATTACACAAAGTAACAAGAATATTGCAGTTGATAAAATGCTTGTAAAAGAAGTATTAACATGTTTTAATTAAACTTTATTATTAAGCACTTTATTTTTTAAGTAATTGAGAATATTTTCATTTTATTTACTTTCAATGGAACTTTTCAAAGCAATTATTTTTCAGCACACATAAGTAAATGTTGCACTTGGTGCACAATTCTCTCGTTCTAGATTTGCACCCCACCAGACGACATTTGGTTGCATTTTTGTCGTCCATGTACCTGGGTAGGTGTCCTATATTATCAAATTGTACATCCTTTGGAGGACGATGAACAACTTTTCGTTGCCTTAAGGGCACAGGAAATTCTTCTTTAGAGGAGTTAGACAGTTTGTGTGGCCTTCCTCTGCTAGAGCTCCCAGATAAATTTCCTTCTTACTTCAATAAAGATGAAGCAATAATCATTCTATGCTAAAAAGGGGCATGTATTTTTTTATGTCATTGCTTTTGTGAAAGAGCACTTAATAAATCCAGCAATTAGATATTGCTAGATCCACAAAATGTGTAAACATATGAACAGTCCATTTCTTTGTTCTTACAGCACAACGATAGTATGCTAAATATCGATCACAGAGATCAGTACCCCCATCGAAATATTATACTTTCGATTTACAGCAGGCTGTGGAATGCTAACTTTTTTTTTCTCCTCTTTAGACAAATCACTTTGTTGTAATAATGCCTGAATCTGATCTAGAGTCCATAAGCAAACAAAAAATAATTTCATATAATATTTTAGAATTATACTTAGTCACTACTATACTGTATATTCAAAATTATGATTTTGTATTATGTTATTTTAAACAAAACAAACACTAAATCTACTTCTGCACTTAAAACATTACTAAGTAACTGTTTATTTTTTGTTAAAAAGTTCAATAATTTAAAAATGTAAATTCCAGAATGTTTTAAACAACTTTAAATTAAATAATAAAGTAGTAAACAAACACTTTACATACACTCTGTGCACTTACACCATAATACCTCAGCTTACTAATATTTTGTTTTTGTTCCAAATTTTAAATGTACAATGTTGTAATATAATTTTAGAACAAATTAATTGAGTAAAAACAAACAGTTAACATACTCATACATTTAAACAATAATAATTTACTATTAAATTATAGTTATTTACTAATTTTAACAATAATTACTTATTAACACATTTTCATCATATTACAATAAATTCAGCCTAATGGACGAAAGGTACACAAATGTGTACCCAATTATAATTCTTGACTCAACTTTTCAATAAAACATTTTTACAAACAAAACTATTGTAAGAAGATGTTGAAAGATTAATTTAATTATAAATAATTTTATTGGATCTATAAATAATATTTAAAATACTGAAAATTACTTACGTTTTCGACTTTCTGAGATGTCGCCATTTTCAGAAAATCACTTTTGTAAACAAATTTTTTTTGAGGAAAATTAAGCCTTTGCTGCCCTCTATGATATTCATTATGAAGCTCAGATATTCCCAAATGTAAAGGTGAGGTTGAAATTGCAAATTTTTCCACCATTAAATTTTACAAACATATATTATGAGGTCCACATATGTGGACCTACGGAGTGAAGAGGTTAAGCATCAAAATTTTTTTAAAAATTGTCATGCTGCCATCTAGTGGGAGTGTTGAGATTTATCTTTCCATTCCTTATATTATGCTTTATTTTAAGTGAAACTGAGAGGAGAAGAACATGATGGTATGGGGGGGGGGGGGGGAGGGGTTCAAGGAAAGAAAACACTATGTTGAAGGCATTCGTTTTCAACAAAGAGAAGAAACTGTTACAGAACCTTATTGTTAAAACTAAATAATAAAAAATTTAACATTGTGGGTGGGATAAGCAAAATTAGATGACAAAAACTACTTATGTTTGAAATTTCATTCTCTGCATATTGAAAGTTACCTTCTATAGATTATCAAGCACATGGATTACTTTGCTTAATCAGCTTATAGTCTGAGAGGCGACTGACAATTTAGGTACCCCATCGAACATCATTCTGAATTGTTTATACTGGGTTCCCACGGTCATTGAAAGTGCTGAATCTTTTTACTTTCAATAACCCATATGTATACATAGGGTAATGAAAGTATAGTGCCCAGTCAAAAAAATCCGTTTTTTTTTTTTTTTTTTTTTTTTTGTATTTCTCTACGTTTTGGAGCATCCTGATTTAAAAAAGTGATATAGAAAATATTTCTGTCTGAGTACATGGTCACCATAACTCCCGAACAAATTGACCGATGATGTTCAAATTTGGTATGCCGGTCGCTGGTGACCGATGGACCTACCATTAAGGTTTTCGTCAAAATTGCGCATGCTCATAAGGTTTCTGCCATTGAAAAAAATCATGTTTTTCAATGACTGCTAAAAAAACGGATCTAATGATATATATATATATATATATATATATATATATATATATATATATATATATATATATATATATATATATATATATATATATATATATATATATATATATATATATATATATATATATATATATATATATATATATATATATATATATATATATATATATATATATATATATTGAAGGAATATGTTTTAATATAAATTGTGTTATGATTGCAAGTTTCTTGTGTTTGCAAATATTTGAAATTATATTTTTGGCATTTTAATAAGGCGTGGAAGGCATATTTTTTACCTTGAAAATTCCAATTTCGACAGGTATGATATTACAATTTTAGGCCTTTAAATTAGGTCCTTAAAAATATAAAAAGTCATTAAAACAACTTTTTTTTTAACTTTTTAAACTCTGTATGAACCTTGAATTATGTTTTACAACCTCATCTGCAAAGATGTGTTTCTCAGGGATGTTTCATTATTATAATCAGAAGTGTGCATGTGTTGTATGCAATGAAATTATCAATTCATTCTGTTTATACAATTTAGTTTATTTAGCATGGACGGAATGCTTTAAGGGCTGCACAATACTTTGATTTGTGCTGTTAACATTTTATAAACATTTACAATGATTGATTGACTTTATACAGCTACTTTCTATATCACAAGAAAGTCTAATACATATACATAATACATTTAAAATTATTGTAATTGGCAGTTAAGATGTGCAAATTTGGTAGGCTTTTTTAAAAAAAGAGATAATTTTAAAAATATGTGTGCATTAAGAAAATAATTTGAAGCGGCACTTTTTTTTCTTCAAAATTACTACTTAAAAAAAAAAAAAAAATTAAATAAAAACCCTATTATTTTTACTTTTTCAATTGATCAGGCTATCTTTAAGCAATTTAAATGGAACTCAGTAAATTTTATTACTGAGAGAAATCTAAATATTTTTTTTTATCATTTTAGTTAATTTGACATGACTGAACTGTACTACTCCGATTAAAATTAAATAGCTGATCAGATTGTAATATTTTACAAATTTCTATTATGAAGACTATGTTGAAGGCATTCGTTTTCAACAAAGAGAAGAAACTGTTACAGAACCTTATTGTTAAAACTAAATAATAAAAAATTTAACATTGTGGGTGGGATAAGCAAAATTAGATGACAAAAACTACTTATGTTTGAAATTTCATTCTCTGCATATTGAAAGTTACCTTCTATAGATTATCAAGCACATGGATTACTTTGCTTAATCAGCTTATAGTCTGAGAGGCGACTGACAATTTAGGTACCCCATCGAACATCATTCTGAATTGTTTATACTGAGTTCCCACGGTCATTGAAAGTGCTGAATCTTTTTACTTTCAATAACCCATATGTATACATAGGGTAATGAAAGTATAGTGCCCGGTCAAAAAAATCCGTTTTTTTTTTTTTTTTTTTTTTTTTTTTTTTTTTTTTTTTTTGTATTTCTCTACGTTTTGGAGCATCCTGATTTAAAAAAGTGATATAGAAAATATTTCTGTCTTAGTACATGGTCACCATAACTCCCGAACAAATTGACCGATGATGTTCAAATTTGGTATGCCGGTCGCTGGTGACCGAGGGACCTACCATTAAGGTTTTCGTCAAAATTGCGCATGCTCATAAGGTTTCTGCCATTGAAAAAAATCATGTTTTTCAATGATTGCTAAAAAACGGATCTAATGATTTTGATAAAAATCGCTGTGCTAATGCCTCTTAAGGTGTTCTAAACATCCCCACCTTCGAAATTCCCGAAAAAATGCTTTAATGAAGTAAAAAGTTGAAAAACGAATGCCTTTAACATAGAGTTTTCTTTCCTTGAACTTACATATATATATATATATATATTGAAGGAATATGTTTTAATATAAATTGTGTTATGATTGCAAGTTTCTTGTGTTTGCAAATATTTGAAATTATATTTTTGACATTTTAATAAGGCGTGGAAGGCATATTTTTTACCTTGAAAATTCCAATTTCGACAGGTATGATATTACAATTTTAGGCCTTTAAATTAGGTCCTTAAAAATATAAAAAGTCATTAAAACAACTTTTTTTTTAACTTTTTAAACTCTGTATGAACCTTGAATTATGTTTTACAACCTCATCTGCAAAGATGTGTTTCTCAGGGATGTTTCATTATTATAATCAGAAGTGTGCATGTGTTGTATGCAATGAAATTATCAATTCATTCTGTTTATACAATTTAGTTTATTTAGCATGGACGGAATGCTTTAAGGGCTGCACAATACTTTGATTTGTGCTGTTAACATTTTATAAACATTTACAATGATTGATTGACTTTATACAGCTACTTTCTATATCACAAGAAAGTCTAATACATATACATAATACATTTAAAATTATTGTAATTGGCAGTTAAGATGTGCAAATTTGGTAGGCTTTTTTAAAAAAAGAGATAATTTTAAAAATATGTGTGCATTAAGAAAATAATTTGAAGCGGCACTTTTTTTTCTTCAAAATTACTACTTAAAAAAAAAAAAAAAAAAAAAAAAAAATTAAATAAAAACCCTATTATTTTTACTTTTTCAATTGATCAGGCTATCTTTAAGCAATTTAAATGGAACTCAGTAAATTTTATTACTGAGAGAAATCTAAATATTTTTTTTTATCATTTTAGTTAATTTGACATGACTGAACTGTACTACTCCGATTAAAATTAAATAGCTGATCAGATTGTAATATTTTACAAATTTCTATTATGAAGACTATGTTGAAGGCATTCGTTTTCAACAAAGAGAAGAAACTGTTACAGAACCTTATTGTTAAAACTAAATAATAAAAAATTTAACATTGTGGGTGGGATAAGCAAAATTAGATGACAAAAACTACTTATGTTTGAAATTTCATTCTCTGCATATTGAAAGTTACCTTCTATAGATTATCAAGCACATGGATTACTTTGCTTAATCAGCTTATAGTCTGAGAGGCGACTGACAATTTAGGTACCCCATCGAACATCATTCTGAATTGTTTATACTGGGTTCCCACGGTCATTGAAAGTGCTGAATCTTTTTACTTTCAATAACCCATATGTATACATAGGGTAATGAAAGTATAGTGCCCGGTCAAAAAAATCCGTTTTTTTTTTTTTTTTTTTTTTTTTTTTTGTATTTCTCTACGTTTTGGAGCATCCTGATTTAAAAAAGTGATATAGAAAATATTTCTGTCTTAGTACATGGTCACCATAACTCCCGAACAAATTGACCGATGATGTTCAAATTTGGTATGCCGGTCGCTGGTGACCGAGGGACCTACCATTAAGGTTTTCGTCAAAATTGCGCATGCTCATAAGGTTTCTGCCATTGAAAAAAATCATGTTTTTCAATGATTGCTAAAAAACGGATCTAATGATTTTGATAAAAATCGCTGTGCTAATGCCTCTTAAGGTGTTCTAAACATCCCCACCTTCGAAATTCCCGAAAAAATGCTTTAATGAAGTAAAAAGTTGAAAAACGAATGCCTTTAACATAGAGTTTTCTTTCCTTGAACTTACATATATATATATATATATATATATATATATATATATTGAAGGAATATGTTTTAATATAAATTGTGTTATGATTGCAAGTTTCTTGTGTTTGCAAATATTTGAAATTATATTTTTGACATTTTAATAAGGCGTGGAAGGCATATTTTTTACCTTGAAAATTCCAATTTCGACAGGTATGATATTACAATTTTAGGCCTTTAAATTAGGTCCTTAAAAATATAAAAAGTCATTAAAACAACTTTTTTTTTAACTTTTTAAACTCTGTATGAACCTTGAATTATGTTTTACAACCTCATCTGCAAAGATGTGTTTCTCAGGGATGTTTCATTATTATAATCAGAAGTGTGCATGTGTTGTATGCAATGAAATTATCAATTCATTCTGTTTATACAATTTAGTTTATTTAGCATGGACGGAATGCTTTAAGGGCTGCACAATACTTTGATTTGTGCTGTTAACATTTTATAAACATTTACAATGATTGATTGACTTTATACAGCTACTTTCTATATCACAAGAAAGTCTAATACATATACATAATACATTTAAAATTATTGTAATTGGCAGTTAAGATGTGCAAATTTGGTAGGCTTTTTTAAAAAAAGAGATAATTTTAAAAATATGTGTGCATTAAGAAAATAATTTGAAGCGGCACTTTTTTTCTTCAAAATTACTACTTAAAAAAAAAAAAAAAAAAAAAATTAAATAAAAACCCTATTATTTTTACTTTTTCAATTGATCAGGCTATCTTTAAGCAATTTAAATGAAACTCAGTAAATTTTATTACTGAGAGAAATCTAAATATTTTTTTTTATCATTTTAGTTAATTTGACATGACTGAACTGTACTACTCCGATTAAAATTAAATAGCTGATCAGATTGTAATATTTTACAAATTTCTATTATATACACTGTGAGTGAAACTTTATTTTTCAAAGCATTTGTATTAATGTTTTGGAGTTCACATAACATATAAATTATCACATTTACAAGTAAGTTATATATTTCGTTGGACGGACATAGTTTGAAAATCACAAGAATTTGTTACCTTTATATTCTAAACATTGACTGATGTAAATTTAAGAATTTTTATGTTTTCTAGAGAATTAAACTACGTTTATTTACATCCACAGATTAAACTAACTATCTAAAACAAGAAAATCATAGCAGATCTGATTTTCAGTAGTTCTTTTAGATATGTTCAATTATAGAAACTTTTATACTAAAGTTTTACTTTATGATGATGCCCAAGAATTATTTTGTTAACAGCAATATTAAAAATAATGCAATTTCTTTGTTTTGTTGGATAATAAGTGTATTTTTATAACGTTTTGAAAGTTGAAACAAGATTATTTTCTTCATTTTGGTAACTTTGTAGTAAATTAATACTAAACTTTTCGGTTAGGAGATTACTCTTCAAAATTTTCAAACTTCTGTAACTAGATTTGCTATGATTTCTTACTAAAATCTCTTTTCTATCTAAATTTTACGCGTATTGTCGCGTTTTACTGTTGTCCTTTCGCGTGATATGCCTTTTGGCTTTCGCGACCTTCTATATCTCTAAGAAACAATACGCATATCATAGATTCCTCTTCAAAAACGTTAGTTTAGAAACTAAAATACTTAACGATTCTTAGCTTTTGGTAATGTTTTTATTGTTGATCAAGGTTTTAAGTTTTACCTTCCGTTTAAACTGAATTATTTTACATTTATAATAAATAAATAAATAAATAAATAAATAAATAAATAAATAAATAAATAAATAAATAAATAAATAAATAAATAAATAAATAAATAAATAAATAAATAAATAAATAAATAAATAAATAAATAAATAAATAAATAAAAAGCGGATCTTCGAAACAAATTGATATAATTTTTAAGTTTTAATGACTAAATTTATTTTAGGAATAGTTTTTAAATTATGTAAAAAAAAAAAAAAAAAAAAAATCTTTGTCATTTGTGTTTGCGATTTTTTTTTTTTTTTTTTTTTTTTTTTTTTTTTTTTAAATTTTGCTTGACTAGTTTGATAAATTAATTTTTAGAAAGGCGTTGTGTCTTGAGTTTTACTATTTTTATCTACTATGTTTCTAATTTATGTAATATATTTCATTAATAAACTTTCATATTAATAGTCAGCTTCATTCAACCACAAACTAGTGAATTGTTAAATGTAAAATATTGCGTGCATTTTTGAAAGTTGATTTATATCATTATTGATTGCACTTATTAATGGGCGGGGAAACGAAATTGCGATATTCACTAATAATTGCTATTGGTAATTCACATGCTTAATAACCAGTCTGTTTTGCTGACTAATATGCAATAAGTATTGGGATATTGTACGGAAAAGAAGTAGTAAGAATAATATTTGAAAGTGTATCATTAAGTGAGAAATTAATCTTTAGCAGAACGGCATTAAAATTTTAATGTTATTCAAAACGGCTTTGCTGTGTGTAGAAATCAAATACATATAGCGATTTTATTACATTAGAAAACCTCTAGAATTTGACGCTTTTATTTTCAAATTTAAAAATTAATAGATTTTGTGTTAATATAAAATATAGTAACTTTTGGTTACTTCCCAATTCCTCCAAAACATATCCAATAAATATTTTACTATACGAACTTCGAGAAACAAATTCTTTCCGATAATAGATAAGAATTTCCATTTTTTGTTAACAAATTAAATTAAAGTGTAAGAATAAATTTTAATTTTTATTACAAGTGTTGAGATTAAAACAATTGTGTATAAGATAACAAAAAAAAAAAAAAAAAAAAAAAAAAACATCAATAGCACACCATATATTTAAATACCCTGTTAAATTATCAATACTACTACTGTATTTAAATTCTGGTTATCAATAAGAGTTTAATGATGGTTTCTTGATTAATCGATTTTAAAATATTCATATTCTACTGTGTAATGTTTAATAAAGTATTTTACTAGATTAACTTTTGTAAATATCGTAGTGTTAATTTATGGAAATGGTTATTTTCATTCATATTGTGCTGCAATGTCGTTATTGATTCACGTAAAATGGAGTAGTATAAAATATAAATAAATCTTTTAAAAAACGTTTTAAACGATGCAATTGAAAACAATTGTTCAATTATAAATACGATCCAAGCACTCTCGCAACGGTTCAAGAAATTTGAGATAGTCCCTTTGTTTGTTTTTCAAACTCGTTAATCACCTGGCAGGAAACCATTCCTCAAGTTGATCTCTTTAAGTTGGTATTTTGGTTTATCTGATCAGTTTGTTATTGGGCACTTTTTATTTCCCCAATGGCTAACCTTCTTAAATGGCTTCAAATATAGTCTATCTTTTGTACTGTGGTTGAATTTACCACTAATCCATATACTATCATCCTCCACCATTTAAAGATTGGCTCTTGATGACAAATGTGAGCTTGTTATTCTTATCTACCACAGATCTGAACTATTTCTATCGGTCTGCCGTGAAATTTCTGTTCAACAACCAACCAGTTCTTCCCAAAAGGGATTACTTACAGTCCATCATTCCCACTACAACCTATGGATCACTTATTCACCAAGGATGGCTATAGGACACTCTTTTATCTATGATTGAGTTTTTATAAGATTCATTCTATCATTGCCACTTCTATTCACTGATGGATATTTCATGAATAATCATGGTATTTAGTGACTTCTTTCTGCTTGGTTGCAATTTATTATTATCACTTGCCACTTATGGATAAGCTCTTTGTTGTGGATGGTCATAGAATATTTTTTTCTCATGATTGAACTGAATCTGTCACTCTTCTACTAATGGATGGGCTCTCCATGGTTCATCATGGTGTCTGGTTGTGACTGAGATCTTCCCAACGGGAATTAAAGATCAGTCAATAGCTCTGAGCTCATGAATGAGCTCTTTACCATAGATGGTCATGAAACATAATTTCGACCTTGACTAAACTAATTGAGGATTCATTTATATCATTCTTACTACTATTCGAGGATAGGTTCTTCATGGTTGGACTAGGGACTTGTGCCTGCCATTATTAAGCTCTTGCCAAAGGTGATTCCAGTCCATCATTACCACTGTCCACTCATGGATGGGCTCTTCTTCACCGGACGGTGGGCACTCTCATCTTCTTTTTTTTAGCGTCCTTCTTGCCGTTGGAGTTGTAAGGGTCGTCGTCACCAGGGTTTTTGGTGAGTTTGCAGTCGATAAGAAAAGATGCGAGCAGTGGTAGTCGCCACTTGCCTTTCAGTTTGGGCTTCGGGATGCCGAAGATCAACAGTTTGTAGTAGCCTATCCTTGGGGGAGTGATATTGAAGGAGATCCGGGTATCGGAGTCTTCGCGCTGGATGATGCCTCTGGTATCCATCTCCTTTCCTGTTGAGTCGAATAGCTGAAGACAAAACAAAATTGTGAATTATTCATTTGTTAATTACAATTCTTTCTGAGCTAAGAGTGGCATTGTGAAGTTTTAGAACTCATTTAATCTAGTTGTAACAAAAAAAAAGTTTTCCTTGTATTTACCTCAATATTTTTGGTTTCAATTTCCTTATAGTAACATGGTTAGTACGTTTTTAAAAAAACCTTGAAAAGGAATTGAAAAAAAAAAAAAAAAAAAAATTCATTTTTAAGGACTTGATAACCTGAAATTTTTAAAAATGTGTTTATAGTACTTGAATTTTATTTTCTAAAAATATAGCCTCTTTAAAAATGCTGGTTTTCTAAAAGAGCAAAATCTTTCGAATTTAGTTAAGCCAATCAGCAACCAGAAAACAGTGAGAACGTACAAGATTGCGTCATTCCTCCTGCTAGTTCGTTTCCCCCCTTTGATGCGTACAGTGTGGTGCTGGTTGCGATACATGGCGTAACATATTTGAAAACTGGTTTACTCGGATCAAATCACGTGATCTCTTGTTTCGTTTTTGCGCACTGTTTAAAATAGAAATAAAATGCATTTTCAATTCAAGCTGGTTAGAAAAGTAGAGATATAATTCATGGGCATGGTTGGAAGCCTACGTGTTGGATCCGCGTTTTGCACGATGCACTTCGTGTGTCAAAAATTCCAGCATAGCATCAATGGAAAAGAAAGTGCTTTAAAAATCCATGCAAAGAGCAAAAAGCACATGGATTTAGTTTCTATAAGAAGTATTTCGATGAGTATTGTTGAAACTATTTCAATGATAAAAAATACCCCAAAAGCTAGTATTACGGCGAAAGTGAATGTAGTTTAAAACGATGGTTTTAGATACTGAAATATTGTGGAGATTGAAAACCATAAAAAAAATCACAGCTTGTATAAATTCAAATGAAAACATTGATAAATTATTTCCCTGCATGTTCGCCGTTAGCGCGATTCCATTATTTTTATGTGACGAGATTTTTTTTTTTTTTTTGTGCAGTATTTGGAATCAAGCCATATCTTCAGAGTGTATTAGAAGGCAGTTTAATCCCTAAGTATTTTGTATTATTATTTGATAAAAGTTTCAATAAATGAAACAAGAAAAATAAACGGATATTCACACCCGAAATTAGCGTTATAACCAAGTGAGTGCTACCTACTTTACTTCGGTATTTAAGAAACATAGTACTGCTTCTTATATACTCGGAAGAATTTTTTCTTCTATTGTAGACTAAAAAATTTCAACTAAACCTAAAAAAACATTTTTTTTTTTTTTTTTTTTTTTTTTTTTTGTATTTACTCGATTTGAACTTCCCCCGTTTGCCAATAAAAAATTTTGAGGATTTTTTTAATCGTATATTAGTGTCAGCACATCCTTGATTTTTTTCTCCTTCAAGTGTACGAACCATGTTAGTATGTACTCATGAAAGAAAATCAAGTTTTACGTGAAACTCTGAAATAAAGGTATAAAGAACTAATAAAAAAAGTTTTATGTGATTAAAACCGATTTCAAAAGAAATTTGGGACCTATATTTTTTACTATTCTGTTTCATAACTTTTGTTGTGCTTTTTGCGTCTTATTTTAATTAAAAGGGTAAAACTGCTGATTTATAACTTCTTTTTAAAAGTGCCATTTTAAAAATCTGCAAACTAAATTAAAAATTACATTTTTGCTTGGACACTTGTAATGAAAGTTTGCTAGTATATTACTTATTAACTGCGATCCATTTACTAGTTAATTCAAATAGCAATAGAAGACTAGATTTATTGTAAATGCTACTAGATGATTATCATAATTAAAGCTCAACTTTAAAAAATCTGTAAAAAAAAGTCTGGTCAGAATGACCTTAAATTTGTTCTGAATGTACGCGAAGAAGGGGGAAATAGAATGGCATAAGAAAAAAAAGAGGAAAAAAAAACCAACTATTTTGAATTTTTTTTTATACCATACCATCTCCTCCTTCGGTATTTTCAGGTCATTCTGACAAGTCATTTTTTTTTTTTTTTTTTTTTTTTTTTTTTACAGCTTTTGAAAGTTGAACTTTAATTATAGTACTTTATTTTCTGATATATCGTGCTCATCGTTATTTTTATTAAAAATCACTGGTATAATCACCAAATACCTGTTGGGTGACAAGCATCTCGTTGGCGGACTCAATCTCCAGTTTCCTTTTCCCTCCCCACGTGAGTATGACTGGTCCCACCTGGTTGATGAGCTTCATCTTGAAATCGAAAAAGGACTGTGCCGGTCCCCACGGCACGTCGTGCAGCGGGTAGGGGTTCACGTGCTTCTTCGCTTTCACACACTCCAACAAGAAAATGGCCACGTTTTTAAGTGTGGTGTCGTCGTACATCTGCCATTCCGGCCTCGCATATACCTGAAAGAAACACCACATTATGATATGGAATATCTTTAACGTTGGGCTTAGAGCGTTGACTGAATACGTTTTTGCTATGTTTTGAGAGCCAGGACGTACTTTCTCCTGCACGGACTGATTGTGTCTTCACAAACTGTAGGCTGTGAGTATCAGATATACTAGATCAGAGTGCCGTGTCTTCAACAGATCCTCTAAATGATTAGTGACCTTCAGAGTATTTTTCCTTGTATCATTTTCTCTTGAGAACTCGATGGCTTGATAGAGTATGTATTTGGCGAATGCCACAATTTCACAGGCTCAAGTTTTATCATCGGTGGTGTTATATATTTTAAGTCGACCATGGGAATGGGAAGCCACCCTCCTTTCTCCACCCCCCAAAAAAAATTCTAAATGTAGACATGAGTCTGAATTTTTAAATATTTCTTCACTGCAGCTCTACTGAATGGAGATAAAATTATTAAAAATCATATTTGTAACAAATTTCATTGAACCCAATGTATAGGAAAAGTCCTCAACTTTCAGAAGAAAAATAAATGAGATTTCTATATAAATTGCAGTTATTTGACATTTTTAATATTTTTTTTTTAATGGTGAGGTCTCGACACTTAGAATAATTACTAAAATATGTCTGAATAGCAAATGCTTCAATGTCAAATAACAATGTAATACTAAACACTTTTTATAAATTATCATACCCAAAACCAATAAATGGTATTTAAAAATTACATTTGTATAGGCTGTGTTTTGTAATGTTTTAAAAAGTGACAACTACCAATTTATTTACATGGGATCTATTTTTCTATCTAAAGTTGATAGCTGAAATACGAGTTGGAAAAGTTTTCACTTTTCCGTTGTTCTTTAAATTTTTGAAAAAAGGAGACATTCCACTTATTTTAACTTGTCAAAAAATAATAAATAAAGTTCTTATTGATATTTCAATATCTGGACGCCTAGGCTAGAAGCAGTATCTTCCGGGAACTTTCCCTATGTAACTGTTTTTGGTATTGTGCATACCATAGTATTTATATTGTTGTTTCTTTCGACTGCTACTTAATTTGAATTTCTTCCATTAGTAAATTATGCTCTATCTCGGCAATACTTTGTAGATTTCACTGTAATGCAGGGTGGCCACAAAATTCAGAAAAAGAAGTTCCTTGATAATTCCCTGATAGATTTTAAAAAAATTCCCTGATTTTACAGCAAACTTTTTTCAAACTTTTTCAATTCTTTAAGATGTGTAGATCAAATAGAACATTTATGCCAAAGATATAATATGCCAATTTTCTTTAAATAGTTTTAGAAGTGACGAAAAGTTTAAATTATGCCGTAACATGGAACTTCTAAAGATTACAGCAATTTTCTGGGAAAATGGCACCAAAATACGAATGAACGGGGAAACGTACCTTCAAAGCCATAGAAAAATTCCTTGATTTTTGAAATTTTTTAAAAAGTTCCCTGACATTTCACTGTTTTTTTTTTCCAGAATCAAAAACATCCCTCACATTTCCCTGATTTCCAGGTTTTCCAGGTTCTGTGACCACTATATAATGGCATGCGTCTACTATCGATTCTAAACAGATTTCAATCTCATCCTTTTTTTTGGCTCATATCCATATTAAAATCTACTTTGATTTTTTTTTGTTCAAGTAAGAATATAAGGTCTGTTTCTTTTTGTGTAATTTCAACATGAAAAATTGTGACATCATCGGTATTTTTACAAGTACTCATCAACACTTAAAATTTTATCTCCATATTTGTTACAACTCTTCCTCTTTTTTTTTTTCACTAGAGTTGAAGGACTAATTTATCTACCACCTTATTCTCCATTCATAAAAGCATCATAAATAAACATCTTTTACTTCAATTATAGTTTGATGCCTTTTTCCTTTTCTTTAAAGTCTATCCAATGGAATCATAGATTCTGTCTTTCGTATGCGATATATATGGTGCGAAAGCTCTTTGCAGGGATGTTGATGGTAGCGTTAAATTTTTAGCTTCCATCTTTATTTTTTTGGCATACATCATCTTTATCTTGTCTTTTGTTACACCAGTATCTTTTTCAATTGTATCCTGTCCATCAAGTACATGAATGTCGAATTTTTCGACAATTTTAAATGATCACAGACATTCTATTTTAGGACAGAAGAGAGTTGGTACTTGTGTTTTCTTCTTTTAGGGAGCCTTGCCAGTTGGGAAGTGTAAGAGAAATGACTGCCTGGCATTGAATTTCAAGTGGTGATTATCATCCAGAATTCGAATGGCTGTTTGTCTTCTTGAGCCAATCCCTTGATAGTTCCAAAAACGTATTCCCTAGTCCAGGGGTTTCTAACCTTTTTAGTTGTGCTGACCACATATTTAGTAAAAAAAAAAACTTTGAGGCCCACTAGTTGAGATATCTAACATTAAAAAATGGGGAAATTTAAAAAAAAAAAGAAGAAAAAAAAGAAAGAACATTTTTTGATGTGAATTTTTGGAAAAACTCCTTAGGTTTAAATTATAAAATTATTTTCTTGCAGTAATAACCAAGACGTAATGCTAAAACATAATTCACACCAAAAAGTTTGACACCTGTTTAAAATTTTCAGAATTTTAGCTTCAAATTTGACACTTCGGCTCACGAATCCCTGATTTTGGAAGGGTCCCTTCCTGCAAATTGTCGAAAAACGCCAAGAAATTTTCACTTGTAAAATTTAGTACTGGTATTATATAAGTAGATTATGCAAAAAAATCATCGACACCTACCTAAAGTTCTCCAGAAATTTAAATTATATTTTGCCGTATATTTCAGCTATAATGTAAGAAAACGACCATTACCGGCCTTATAAAAATAACTATTACTTCGCAGAAAAAAGAAAAAAAAAAAGGCTGATTCACTTTTTACTAAGACACAATAAAGAGCATCTGGTATAAATTTCATCAAAATCAAAATTGTCAACTATCACAAGCGTAATTCACTTACAGAAAATCACTCTTAAAAATTTGGTATGATAAGCACATTCAGCCAATATGCTATAAGTGCTTTTATTTACATTCTTCATTAAATCTATTGTTCTGGGTGCTATAATTAATCAATCAGTGCATTGATAATCTTAGTATACAAATTAAGCCACGATATGAGATATTTAGATAATTTAAGAATAAACCTTCGAATCCCTAATTCAGGCTGAAAATCACCATTTAAGGTAAACAACAATGTGGGTCAGCTTTTATTCCTGAATGGCTTTGTCTTGAAAATTTCCTTTACGGTTACTTGTAGCAACTTTAACAGTTGTTTGCAAGTATGATACATGTATAAAAAATGGAGGCGTTAGTTTGCAAAGAGAGTATTTTGCATGGTGGAAGAAAAATATTGGAAGACCTAGCGAATAAATGACGGTTGGACGTTTCGGTTTTCACTAAAAAACTGGTTTACCTCTCTGAGAGGAAATGACTTTTTCATCAACAGATGCATTGTTGGTAACTATAAGCGACTTTTAAGTGGACTATGGGTCTAATTAATAGATTTTTGTTTTAAAGTACAATTTTTTAATGTAACTAACCAACACTGACTGTGGGTGCACATTGATTTTGTGTGCCCTCTTCTATGAAAACCCTAACGTTTCTTCTTGTAATAGTTCGTCATTCATCTATTTTTTTAAAAATTTCCTGTTACTTTTAGATACCTACTACAGCTAGAGTATGTGGAATTAGATTTTGACAGGTAGAGTTCCCGGCTAGTCAAAGAACGATCTAGTGTTTGAACAGTAGACCAGTGCAATTAGTGCTAAAGTCAGTGTGGAAGTAATGTCACTGACCACTTAATATTAATTTAATATTCAAATAATCGGTTATAACAATATGAACTCTTTGCAAAGGCTTGTATTTCTTACTTTGAAGTAATACATGCCCTCGGTGGGCGGAGATATTGCAAATGATCCCAGAAGTCTATCATCCTTCAGCTGACAGAAGACGTGGTTGTTGAGCTTTCCGTTCTCCCTCTCTTCCACCGAATACAGCTTATACTTGTATCTCGTGGGCTTGTGGGCCGCGAGCTTCAGTTCGGTCTGTACCCGGAATACTACCGGGTTCTGAGGCCGAGACCGGATTCGGAGATTGTACTCGAAGAAAAGGGGAGTCACCTTCGGCAAGGCGTTGAACTCGTCCAGTTTGAGTGGCTTGTCGAGAAGCTGCCATCTGCAGATACAATGAAATAGGTTTGATATTATATACATTTTAGAATAACTAAGAAAAAATGGTATTTTTTTGCTTTTCGACTGTTTATTTAGGTGTTGTATATGTATAATATGCATATTAAATATATTATATGTTTAATATATTTATATCTATACTTCTATGTCACAAAAGTTAAAGAAGTCAATTTTTATAATTTTTTAGACGATCCAGAAAAATGTGATGGTCACCGAAAAGTTATAGTCACAGTAAATATATTTTCAGTTTTGAAATAAGATTTGAATCCAATGAATTGAAAAGTTTCCTACAAGATGAAAGAAAATGTTAAACGTTGGAAAAGCAAGTATTTCCAATCCAAAACAATTATTTAAATTCTAGCAGCTTTCCATTTAGCCGTTGTAATATTTCTTATTAGGGGCTCTGAAATTCATTCTGTACCTTAGAAACCTAAAAGTTATATAGGTCTGGTTCTGCTGTGTTTGATTGACATGCTTTATGTGAGTTTTCTTTGAAAACAATAGCCTTTTTATATCTATTTGTTGTTCTACAATTTTTTGACCTAATAAAATTAAGCAGAAACAGACCTTTTGACTTCTGTGTCACAGGTTAAGTTTATGTTAATGATTATTTACCGACCTGGAGTAGTTGCTTTCCATTTCACTGTAGGGATAATGAGTCCAGATCAAAATTTCGGGGTCTGTCAGAAAGAAATGCTCGTTCAGCTTCCTTTGAAATTTACCCGTATGATCGGTGTAACCTATAACAAAAACAACGGCGGAACATTCAGATTGATTCCAAGAATATTCTTGAATCATTTACAACTGCAATTTCTCACATCATATATTTTATATTTGAAATGGTAGAATTTTCCACATTGATTTTATTTTTATGTATCATGGCATATTTATACATATAATTGGTATTTGAATAATTTGTTATTAGCTCTTGCATTCAATAATTTTTCTGTTCAATTAACATATTTTAGCAATTCTTCAGAAACATTTAAAGTAGGTTAAAACACATATTTAGCTTGATCAGTTATGAGAATAAGTTACGTTGCTCAGAATAGAAAGTTGATAATGATTTAATATCGTTGAAAGATTTACAGTTTGATTTCCTTAAATCCTATATCTTTATTAATTATTAATTCAATAGGTAGTGTTCCAATCTAAGAATTTCTATCGTATTCTTTCCCTCCAAATTGTCGATAGGTGATAGTTAATCGCGTCTATGATTGCCATAGCAACAACAGCTTGTAATGTGTGAAACATGTTGTCGTGTGTGTCATTCCAATTTCGCTAATCGTTCGAAAAAGCGGCGACGCGTTTCTGCGTCACAGTCCTACCAGCGCGCTAAACACTCGAAATTACAGATTCGAGGTCTGGATCGATCTCTTTGAAGGTTGAGTGACAGCTTTTATGAACAGCCAATTGTGATAATACGTCAGGAACACATTCGTTATCGAAGTTATGTTTCATTTACAAAATTAGTCATCTAGAACTCATGCTATTTATCTGAGTAATATAAGCAACTTTGATCAGTGGTGGATTCAATTGCATTTATCAGCGTTGATATTTAACTAGGAATGATTTAATACCCACATGTGTCTTTACATTATCATCAACTAACTATTTAATTAAAATTTCCTGTAATATCTAATATAAGCTATTGTATATATTAATGGGGGATCTGAAAGAGTATAATACACTAATATATTTCGCCTTTACTTTGAAGCTAAATTTCTAATACACATTTTGATTTCGCATAAAGAATTATGTTACTAAGAGGAGATGAGATATATTTCGAAAAACTATATTTATAAAAATTATATTTATAAATTATGCTTATAAAAATTATATTTATAAAAACTAAACCGTTGTTTTTGGCATGGGAAGAAATGGTGCTTTGTCACAAAACAACAAGTTATGCTGTCCATATTTCGACACTCTAACTTAAAATTTTATGTAGCTAATAGTTTATGGTCGTCACACACTTGACTGCTTGCTTGCAACTAATAGTTCTTCTCTTTGATAATAAAATTTGGAATTGTGTCATTGTCAGTATGTTATCTTCACACGTGGCCTGTGGACCATGTCTTTGCCAACTAAAGCGTGTACAAGTTATCGAGCTCAATCAATCTAGAATGTCACGTGAGAAACCTACCAAATCGAATAATTTTGGACAGGTGGAAGTGTCTGGGAATTACCTGCTGCTTGTTTATACATGTGGAATGCATGGCATATACAAGAGGAACGATATTATATTGCTGGAAATGAAGAAGAAACGGTATAAAATACGTGGCTTGGATAAAGAAAACGTAAAAAAAAAAAAATTAAACAAATTTTCAGTGCGCACTCTGACATCACTCGAAATAAATTAACATATTAAAAAATTCTCAATTAAAGCAAATAATTTAGAAGGAAGTGTTAACTGTGTACAAGTGGTAACTGAGAACATAAAGTTATATAGTTGCAATTACTGATTATTAATTTAAAAAGCAGTGCGAGGGAAAAAGATAGTGTGTGTAATAAGAGAAAAACGAGCTTTTAAATATTTTAAATTTAGTAAAAACCCAAAGAACAAAAGACAATTAAAAGGAATGTAAGGACTGTCACAGGGAGTCACAACAAACACTCATTTTTAATTGATTAAAATTAAGAAGCTATCTCTTATTCCTCGTTTTTATTATATATATGTACTTCTTGAGGTTGGAAGAAAACGTTGCGAGTACTTTTCCATCTAGAAAATGCTGGTAGCGTTCAATGTCCTTTGATCTAATGTAGAAAACTCTGAATACCTCTCTCCCAGATAGGGAAATTATCTGAAAACTTCCGGTTCTTGTTAGTAGAATGCTTTGCGTAGTGCTTACTCCTTTTAGTCGTGAGGTTATACAAAATTCCCCTTTCCCAAATACCCTAAAGGCCACTTTCTGCAAAATCACCGAAAATGGATGAGAACCTTCCTCAAACTAATGTGGTACCACTTTTCACATCACAAACGTTGTGCGATACCTGATGTCAAATTTATATTCAAATATGATTTAGTATAAACTCGAGAAAGATTGATGTGATTATAGTTAGTTACCTGTTCCCCACGTTACGTCAATCAGGCGCCATGCTCCGAATATGAAGACCGAATTCCATGCGTGCGTGATATCTTCCCCTGGATGGAATTGGTGTCCAGGCCTGTAATCGAATCCTTTCGCAAATCCGTGAACTCGCTTCACTCGGATATTGGCCAACCTACAAGACACAAATACTTCTTTTGGAGTTTTTGATTTGTATTGACGTTATTAGAATATAGATGATTTAGCTAGTAAACTTTTTAAATTGGACGATCTAATTTGTAAGTGTGTCATCCTTATAATGAACATTTTAAGCATTTTTCTAAAACGTTTGATAACATTTCGTCCAGATATATAAATAGAATTTTTAGTCCATTGGCATGTTCAATATTTTGTTCATTAATGTAATTTGATTTCTGGACTACTTTTGCAATTAAGTTTTATCTCTTACAGAGTCTGTATTCAAATTCTGTAATTTTTCAAATAAATCATCCATGAAAATCACAGTATCTTTTTATGATTTCTTATTTCATTTAAAATATATATGCAATTAAATTGTTGTTATTTATATTTGGAACACTTTATATAAGCCCTCATCACTAAATTTTGTAAAAGGGAACGCTACTCTATAAAATACCGTTTCTTCTTCTTTTTTTTTTTATCTAATTCGTTCTATGCGTTTCAAATTTATGCATTCAGTTTTTATAAATTTGGCTCTTTCAAAATTACGTTGTTGCAGATACTATTTACAGTGCCTATGATTGATGTAAAGATAACAATTCTTAAACAGAATATATAGAAAATATGGCTATCGGTAAAGGAAAAATTGCAAAATATTTAAACATAAATTAGTTTTGACAAAAGCTTGAATTTTAGGGCTCTATCTAAAATATTGGCGTGTAGAATAATGTAGACTAATGATAGCCATAGTTAGTCATCCGACCGAGTTTAAAATTACAAGGCATATTTGGATGTGTTGAGCATTTAATTTGAAAAAATAGCTATCCAAATTTTCCAGAATGGGTTCCATCCAAATATAATACATAAATAAATATTTAAAAAATGTCCAGGACAGCACACAAGTCAGCTTCCAATATAAAGGGCAGTAGGGAAGCCCTTGTGTTTAAGAATCCGATATCATCTCATAATTGTAAGCCATTTTATGAAAATCTGTATTTGTATGAATTACATAAATAATAAAGGTAGAACTTTTTAATAAAAAAGTAAACCCTCGATGTAATAAACAAGTTTTGATTTCTTGAGATTGGCCGAATTGATCGGTGAGGAGTTACGAGATGCTCCAACTAATCGTGTGTAATAGTACAGGAGATATAGGTTTTTGGGTGGAACTAATTCCCACAGAAGCGGCGATTGAATTTTTTAGCTCGTGGAGGATATCTTTTTGACATTACTAAAAGTCTAGAAAAATCTGAGCTTGTAAAATGCGTTTTTTGGCCTCCATCTTGGATTTTTTTTTGCAAAAATCATAAAAAGTCCTGTGTGGTATCAAATTACAGAAAATTTTATGCTGAAAAAGATTATCATTTTGGTTTTAAAAAGTACAAATAATTAGCAAAATAGTGACCAAAAAACTAAAAGCTTATGCAGTGTTAAAAATCATTTTTATTAATAAATAACAAAATAGTTTTATAATACGAATGCATCATGCATTTGGTCAATATCTTTCATCTTACATAAGAAAAAAGCTATATCTATTACTATTCTTCTGAAATACTTTCTTTCAGCGCACTATTTGTGCAATCTCTACCAGAACAGTTACAACCTATCTCGGTACATTCCACGCCATAACGTCGACATATACATCTACCAATACCACACGGCTCATTTGTATCCGGTGCAGCGGATCTTGTTCAAAAATAACTCTGGTGCAGGGCTCATTTCACACGTTATGGGCTGTAGTTGGTTTCCTACTTTTTCCAACCCCACACTTGACAATATTAATGTTCACAGTTTTTCAACAATAACATTGTAAATGCACGCGGAGAAGATGGTAAACAGCAGCATCTTCTGTCGGTGACAATCTTGCAATATGAAATTCACTTTTGGCAGTTGTGATTTTTTTCAAGTAGATATTTTACCGTAGTAGGTTGAGATTCTCAGTCTTTGGATTTCCACCGTACAATGATACCACAACATCTGTGAGTTCGTTTCTGTTAGCATTTTCTGATCCAAACAGAGTAGCACAAATATTAAATTCTTTACATTTACAGAAATGCCTATATGCTGTCGATTTACTTTTACTAAATAAAGAGCTTGTGGTATCGCATCCGTTTAAAGCATGTGAAAAGAGAATAATTTTGCATCCCTTATCGCCAAGCACATGTTGCACCGATTTAATATTACGTTTTTTATCGATTGAAGTAGAAGACTGCAAAAGTATTATGGTAAATCAAAAGTACAAAGACATCGTTGTATTCAGCAACAACTGTTACATGTAATTTTTTATGCTAAGGTCAGTGCTATTTTCACTATAACTGTGTCAGTATCATCTGTAGCATGAATCACAATGTGGCCATTCTCTTCCAAGTGTTTTTCAAGCATGGTTATAAGGGACTGTATATTTTTTTATTGGAAAGAAAGGGTCCTTTGCCAATAAGAAGTGGAGAGCTCTCAGTTAATTTCACTGAACATGGCCAAAAACTGAGAAATTTTCAAATGTATTACAACTATAAAGCAGTCATTTTGCTATAAGTAATATCAAGTTGTGACAATAGTATTTGGTGGCTATATCATCTCCAGTACAAAGGATGTAGAGCATCAAATACGCATAAAACAATCATCAGTAACAGTGAAATTTACTGAGAGCTATCCACTTCTATTTGGCAAAGGACCCTTGTTTTTCTAATAAAAAAAAGTAAACAGTCCTTTATTACAAGGCTTGGAAAACACTTGGAAGAGAATGGTCACACTGTGATTCATGCTACAGATGATATTGATACAGTTATAGCGAAAACAGCACTGACCTTAGCAGAAAAAATGCGTGTAACAGTTGTTGGTGAGGACAGCGATATCTTTGTACTTTTGATTTACCATAATACACAAAATATTTGTTTGTCTCCTACTTCCGGCGATAAAAAAACGGAACATTAAAGGTGCAACAAGTGCTTGGGATAAGGGATACAAAATTATTCTCTTTTCACATGCTTTAACTAGATGAGATATCATAAGCTCTTTATTTGGTAAAAGTAAATAGGCAGCACATATACATTTTTAGAAATGTAAGGAATTTAATATTTGTACTACTCTGTTTGGATTAAAAAAAAACTTACAGATATTGGTACCAAAGCATTGATATCATTGTACGGTGGAAGTGAATTTAATATGGTAAGACTGCCACCTACAGAAGATGCTGCTGTTTATCATCTTCTTCGCGTACATTTACAATGTTATTGTTGGAAAACTATGAACACTAATATTGTCAAGTGTGGGGTTGGAAAAGTAGGAGATCAACTACAGCCTATAACGTGTGAAATGAGCCCTGCACCAGAGTTATTGTTGAACAAGGTCCGCTGCACATGGAAAAAGTATACAAATGAACCGTGTGGTAGTGGTAGATGTACGTGTCGACGTTATGGCTTGGAATGTACCGAGATAGGTTGTAACTGTTCTGGTAGAGATTGCACAAATAGTGCACTGAAAGAAAGTATTTCAGAAGAATAGTAATAGATATAGCTTTTTTCTTATGTAAGAAGAAAGATATTGACCAAATGCAAGATGCATTCGTATTATAAAACTATTTTGTTATTTATTGATAAAAAGGATTTTTAACACTGCATAAGCTTTTAGTTTTTTTGGTCACTATTTTGCTAATTATTTGTACTTTTTAAAACCAAAATGATAATCTTTTTCAGCATAAAATTTTCTGTAATTTGATACCACACATGACTTTTTATGATTTATTTAAAAAAATCCAAGATGGCTGCCAAAAAACGCATTTTGCACGTTCAGATTTTTCTAGACTTTTAATATGTCAAAAAGATATCATCCACGAGCTAAAAAATTCAATCGCCGCTTCTGTAGGAATTAGTTCCACCTATAGCCTACTTTTTGCCTATATCTCCTGTACTATAATGGAGCTTATGAGTACGACGTTATTCATTATCGGCATTCATTATCGACGCATCTTTCATTATCACGGGCTATGTTCGCGGGATGATGAAATATGCATTGTGAATGGTTAAGGAAATATAAAAATTCATTTTTTTTTAGAAATGTCCTGTGATTTGTTCAACGCAAGTGACTAGTTTTGCCAAAGAATGAAACCTATATCAAAATTATGCCTTGCATAAGGTCCATTAATGAATTATAGAAGCGTCTAAAACCCGTTTTATTATCACCCGTTTATAATGCATTATATAATACATTAACCCGTTTAATAATGCAGGGACTAAATGGAAAAACTGAATTAAATGAGTGCCGAAGTTTGAATGCTTTACAATTACATCATATAGCGTTGAACTTTACACGCATTTTGGCAAAATTTAATTTTGTTTGCTTCAACTGATGATCATTTTTGACAATAATTTTGTTACGGTTGCATAAAATGTGTCGTTGGATTTCTGATTTAAATTGTCTTCTGCTTTTTTTAGGGCTGTTTAATTTTTTTTTTTTTTTATCTAACTTGAAGTGTAATTTGTTTTTATTTAGTTTAATATTTTGAGAGTTGCTTTGGCTGAGTTCTCGTTCACGCGCTTCTTTATTATTAATGACTAATTTCAATTGAGGTTGTGAGTGACAACTTTACAGTTGATTGATTCGAGCTTGACTAAATGAAACACGCATTGTTATTGGCTAAGAGAAAGTGACAATTCGAATTCATTTTTAAAGATGTGCTATGATTGATCATAAAAATGTCACAAGAGTTGCCATTTAATAACGCTGCACATAAAGTCGATTGTTGAACATAGAATTAAACTATTTTTAAAGCCAAAACAATGTTTACATTTTTCACATTTAAAAAAAAAAAAAAAAAAAAAAAAAAAAAAAAAAAACTATAAACGTACGTTTCTTTTATTATATTTTCTTGAATCTTTACTTTATTAGTCTGTTATGAAATCTCGCGAATTCATTACTATAATAATTCGTTTGCTACTTATAAGTTCTTATTATAACTAGTTTTAATTTATTTTCTCACTCATCTGGCTATGGGATGAAACATTTGAATTGTAAATAACATAAACTTGTTTGCATACTATTGAATTTTCCTTACAAAAAAAAATCAAGCAAAATAAACTCATTATTTTTTTTTTAGTATACTTCATGGAAGACAAAAGCGAAATGAAGATTCCTGACGAAGTAGGAAGTCATCGAGATATTTCAGAATATACAGAACAATGTGAAAGCAATTCGCACGGAAAGGACCTTGATACATTGCTAATTGAAAAAAATTCTATCGTAAAGAGTAATACACAAGAACAGAGTTTTGTAATACAAAAGTCTAATATTCAACCACTGAAAAACAAAGAGATAATATATGCACAGGAAACTCCAACGAAATTGTGCAAGAAAAGTAAAACTCCATTACAATTCAAAGTTCCATTTGAAGGTGGAGAGAAGACAGCTTCAAACGCAATATTTAGACCAAACACAACACCATCGATCCACAACATGGTGTATGAATCTATATTGAGTAATGCGGGGAAATGTTCAAAATCCAAGATAATAACGGACACTCGATTAAAAAGTTTAGAAGAAGAAATGACTAAGCTCATTAAGCAATGTATAGAGAAAGAAGACACCATCACGTCTTTAGAAAAGCAAGTAAAAGATTCCGAACAATGTCGTTCTGAAATCCAGAAAAAATATTCACATTTGGAACAGATGAATGAAAAATTGCAGAAAACTTTGAATGAGACCACCAAGAAATGTGATAATGTTACGAAAGATTTAAATGCAACGAATTTATTGATGGCTGAAGCGAAACGATTGAAAAAGGAAATGGTTACCTCCAAGGAGGACTTACAGAAACAACTGGCACAAGCTTTGTTGCAAAAGGAAAAACTGAATTTGGAATTAAAGAAGTTAGCGCAGATCAACAACGACTTACAAGCAGAATACCAGAGAGAGGTCACAGATAGGAAAACAGAAAGTACATTTGCTACAAAACAGAAAAAAGAACTCGTTGAAGTTGTTATGAAACAAATGCAGTTATGTAATAATTTAAGAAGGCAGATATTGCACTTAAAGGCTGGAATAGCTCAAAAGTTTACAGAAAACGAGGTGATGAATGCCGTTGAGAATACTTTTTAAAGTAAAAAGAATATCCACATCTATTAAGGAATAAATTTAAGTAGCGCCCGTTCACCAAAATTGGCATTTAAAGTATATTAGCATAACAAAACTAATATAATGACTATAAAAAAACTAATATGAAAAATCGTTTACTAAATATATACCACTATTTCTCAAAATACCGGTACTTTTTCGTTAGACTGATTGGAACAGTTGTCGCCAAGCCTAAATGTTTACAGGTTTAAATTGTGCATAAATGTATCATCAAGCCTAAATATTTACGGTTTGTTATAAAAAGCCAATAATTGTTTATAATACGAATTATAAATTATTTGAAGGTTACTATTTTTGATAAAGATATCGCTGCAATAAGTCGATTTTTATCTGTCTATCGGAAGAGTGCCAAAATACCATATTTAATTAATTTGTCGGTACTCAACTCAACACATGCATTCAGTTTGCATCTCAGTTTTATCATAATCCAAAACTATATATGCTCAAAAGACAGTGATTCTGTATTCTTAACTATATATTTAAGGGATTTTCACCTCTTGTTTAAATATTGTCTTCTTAAATAGTGTTTGAATATTTTTTTTATTTTTTTTTTATTTAAACTTTCTAAATTTTTTGAAACTTTAAGTTAAATAAAAAAGGAAACTTAAGAACCATAGCATTGCTTTATGTACAAATTATCGGTACTCTTCCATTAGACGGGCACCAGTTGTCGCAAAGGCTAAATGTTTACACGTTTAAAGGACTCGTAAATGTATCGCCAAGCCTAAATGTTTCCAGTTTGTTACAAGTTTGCTATAGTATCCTTATAGCGGTTTGTGATAGGAATTATAAATGATTTGAAGGTTGTTAGTTTGAATGAGTTATCACTGCAATTTGGCGGTTTTTATCTGGTACCTCGTCTAACGGAAGAGTACCAAATTTTCTAAGGAGGGTTTAGTAAAACAAAGTACAAAGTATAGTTATTTCCGATAATATACAAAGAGTATAATATTCAAAATATAAATAGGTATAAAATAGCGACAAATACCTAGCAGCTATTGTACTGTATGTTCTTACTAATAATTCAATACGGTCTTTTAGAAATCTAATACTTCGAACAAGAACACTTGTCGGAGTACTTTATAATACATATTTTGTCTCGTGGCAGATCGTTGAACTGCAACAGGACCGTTGCCAGGTTGCGTGATGTAAAGATATTCGCGTGATACGGAACTGTTGCGAATTTCTAGTGAATTCGAAATTGGGCTGAATTCCTTGATTTAGAGGACTGTATTCCAAAAATCAGATGTATTTTATTAGTTGACACCGGATGTTCACTGAGAACATGGACCCCATCTATTTCTTGAAAGCAGTGTGTCTCTGACTCGGGTTCAACGATTGTTGTTTTAGGCTTATTTGGTAATATTAACTTGATTGTGTGTGTGTGTCTGCATGTATAGTAGGGTGGATCGTTCTTCTATGGAGAAAAAAAATATTATTAATCAAAACCTACCTATGGGGAAAAGATATTCTATGATATAGAGATTAGAGAAAAAATAATAAAAAAAATTAATTTTAAAATTTTGCACTGCCACAAAGGGGTTGAATTTTCGAAAAAAATGCAAAAAGTCCTAATTTTCGTTAAATGATTTTACACTAAAAATAATTTTTTTTTTACAATATAAATCCTAAAAAAGTTATGATTACTGAATAATTAGTAGTACAATATACATTTCAACCTTTTTTTACCCAACTCCCTCCTCCCATATCACCGTTGAATCAGCCCTACAAACCTGTAGTACAGTTGTCAGCGGCTTACGGAATTGGACGCCTAATCGGTGAGAGCTATTCTTGTAAAGTAAATTAAATTACAATTTTATTATATGACATTTGTTTGTATGTGTAATTGGACTAAAACTGTACTGTGGCGTTGTTAAGAAAAGACATGATTTGTCCTATATTTGGGTCAGGCTGTAATATGCCCACAATTATGCTTCCTACGTACGAAAAACGTAATAAGGTGCGTATATTGGCATTCAAAAAGAGAAGCAAAGTACATTGTATTTAAATAAACTTTTCTTCGCGTGTCAATAAGTTACGAGTAAGTTAGAACAGAACTGAAAACGAGCTTTAATACCAATAAATGACAACTACAACATTTTGAGAACAATAAGTTCATACTACTACAAATATCGCTCTATCAAAGCTAGAAAATTAACTGAAAGCTATCTCAAGGAAAGCACATCGTAAGTTTTGTTCATGCGTCGACTTGGTTGTTTTCAGATTATCTGGCGCCGTCAGCAACACGAGGGCTATAATGCGCCGAAACATTCGTCATTTTACAAGCCAACATACATTTACAAACATCCATGCCTTACACGGGACTCGTACCCGCAACTTCGCGGTCTAGAAACTAGCACACTAACCACTATACCATTTGGTCGGCTAGGTCATACATCGACAATGACATAGATACAAGATACAACAATGTTGGTTGCGATAATAGGTAGTCTGTCATCACAGGTATCAAAGAAGGTATTACTCAAAATATGGAACAGATTCTGAAGCTTCCACTACAATGGTTTGTGTGCCAGTTACAAGCCAAAGAGTGACCGTATGCGAGATACTACCTGTAGTTTCATTCACGTAAACCCAACCTATGCGAACTGACTAACAAGAAATACTTAAGTATTGATCAACAGTGCTTAATGGAAATTTGTGAAGCCATCACTGCGGACAAAGCAGCAAAGGGCTGTTGAAGAGAAACTCTGGGAAGATTCTCCACTCAAGGTGGTTTACAACCCCCAACAGAATTCTCATGTCCTATTTGGCTTAGAAGAAGTCTAACCAAAGCTTTATTGATATTAATTACGTTCATCGTAAAAGTCTAGGCACTTATGTGATTCAAGATCAAAACCAAATAATCGGTAATCTATGGTGCAGAGCATTTGCATTAATCAATCTATCTATCGCGTTATTTCTCAATTGATTTGAAGAAAGTCATTGATCCAGTAATTTTTGAAACGGGGGTTTGGGCTTTTCTGAAAATATCCTGATATTAATGCTAGCTGACGACAGAAATAACACAAAGGAATTGGTCCTCCAAAGAATTTTGAATTTGCTCAAAGTCAAAAGGTCTGCTGCAACCCAAACCCTGTTAGCGATTAATATCCGTATCTTAACCATACCAACATTTGACCCTTGTGTGACAGATTATGTGAACTTGATTAAGTGGGAGAATGTGACAGAACAATTTAGTGATGACATGATTTCAGGAGCAATAGTAAACCCAGCAATCATTTCTAAGGCAATACTATAGTATTACCTACTATCAAGGGGTATCCCTGTCGTTCTCAAGCTACAGAACGAATAGTCATAGAAGCATTTTCTGCTGTAAGCGGATCATACAGAAGAGATGGGTTAAAAAGAAATAGCCTGGAATCACGAAACCTCAAGCCAGTTTTCAATACCAAACGTGATTACCGTTCACTGTAATTCTGAAGATTTTTTTATTTTTTTTATTTAATTCTTAAGAAGCTGTAATATGTTCCTAAAGCTTTTTTTTTCTGTAACCATTTAGTATATGTCCTCTCATTACAATAAATATTTAAAAGTACTTAAGGCCTGTTTCACTTAAACAAAAATCACTTTGACATTTTACTACTGAAAAGCTTAAATACCAAAACTTCATCCCCCTTGCAAAGAGCTTAACATAAAATTTATTATTTTTATTTTATTTTCCCTTTAATTAATGTACATCAGAACATCTTTTTCGTACAGGTAGGTTTTGAAATTCTTCAGCAATTTTTTTTATACTATTACTTTTTTATACTACTTTACTTTTTACTATAAAAAAGCTCAAATACCTAAACTTCATCCTCCTTGTGGCAGTACTGAACTTAAAATTTAATTTTTTTAATTATTTTTCCATGTATCTATATACCATAAAACATCTTTTCCCCATAGGTCGGATTTGAAATTCAGATTTTTTTTTTTTTTTTTTTTTTCCCGATCCACCCTAATGTATAGCCATTTAACTTTTGACTAAATAATTATTAAACAGCAGATGAATAAGGAAACATGGTACTATTCTGTTAACCGAATACAACATAAAAAACTCCTGTACCGTCTGATAGCTCAGTGTGTGTATTTTAGCAACAAATGATCTGGCAAGTTCTTATTGTTAACAAACAATCTTTATTCGTGGACTGTAGTTGTAGGGGGCTTTCCAAAGCTCTATTTTCATATCCACAGAGAGACATCTCTATTACATAACCGCTCAAGTGGTGGGATCCAATTAGAATGAATATATAATGAAGGGAAAAGGGTTAGAGGGATGGAGCTGCGTAAAAGGATTGCGCAGTACAATTAATTACAGGCGTAACCACCTCCAAATTACAGACCTAACTCATCAAAACTAACAACCTTCAAATCATTTATATTTTCTAAACCAAATAAACATTTAGACTTAGTGATAGATTTCGCCTCATTTAAAGGCAACTAGCATTCGACTAACGGAAGAACCGGAAACATTACAAGTACGGCTCCTTTCACACTATCCGATTTTCGTCTGACGACGAAAAGTAGGTAGAAAAAAAGTTGGGTGTTTTAGTAACACCCGACGGCTGCTAACACGCTGTCGACCGACTTTGTGACGTCGTCGGATAATGAATGTGAAAGGAGCAATTCACTTTTTCACGTTACTATAAGAATTTTTGTCTTCTTACTTTTTGTCGTCTGACAGAAATCGGATACTAGTTAATATGATAAATATTGAAGAACTGTTAATAATTTGTCATATTAACCAATAGTGACAGTTTGTAAAATCATCAGTTATTATGCATAATATCCAAATTAATCAAATTATCTGTAACATATATACTTCTTAGATATCATATTATTGTGCTCCAGTAATTTCGACATCAGGAGTAAATAAAACAAATACAAAAATTGATGGGCTATTAATATAAAGGATTAATGTACAACAGTACTACTGGATTTTTTTTTTTTTTTTTTTTTTTTTGTAGTAAAGTATATTTTGATTTCAATGCATAATCATTGTTAAGACTTACTTGCACATTTCTCCGAATAGTTTGCAGTAGTCTTTGCATACCCCTTCTCCTTGTTGCAAAACTTCCTCTCCGCTCATTTTCACATCCATATACTTCCAGTCATAACTACGAATAAAATAAATAACACAAGTTAGGCAACGAAATTAGCCTTAAATCCTTACAAATATATACGTGGTATAGAATAAATATACACAATGAATACATTCCGTTTTATTACGTATTATTTAACAAAATTATATTTAAGCTACCATTATTAAGTTTCAAGTTAAGCAATTAATTTTCAGATAGTGGCTTCACTTCAAAGTACAACTCACGTTATGTTATTAGATATCCATCTGAAGAATGCTCGTACTTTGAAAAGCTCATTTTCAGCTGCAGCACATAAGTAATTCACCAAATTTCTCAAAGAAGATTTTGTTGACTCTGGAGCCTGTAACATAAGAATTGTAACTGCGTTTGATTTTCTATAAAGGAATTTATTAAGATTTAGATTTATAGTTACGTACTTTTATAGTAACTAAGGTGAATGCCACTGACTCCTAGTGTTAGTTTATTAATTACAAGAGGTAGGCGAGTGGAGAAAATTATCCATCTCGTATGTTGGGATGTGCTCAAGAAAGGCATTGAATAAGGATATATTAGCAACACAATTATAGTTGGAGAATATTGTAAACAGTATCAATCCCTCGTCGGATGTTTAGATTTTACCTACAACTTATGCACTAACATAATCACAATTTATTCTGACTCGTACGTGTTACAGAAATAATTTTAAGAGACGTTGGCAACTTTTTTTGAATGAATAACCACACATATGTACTGTATACTCGTCTATTCTTTGATGAAAAATTATTTTTTCACATAAGGATTATTCAAAATTAAAGATAAAGCGAATTCTAAAATGTAGCAGTAGTAGTATAACTTTATTTGGCAAACAATGATTACTAGGTCCAGGTAATTTCTTAAGGTGAGTTCCTATGTAGAACTTTAAATTTTTAAAAATCAATATAATTTTACCCTTCTCCTAAACTATATATATTCCTTAATTCATTAAACAGTAAAACTATATTTTATAAGATAATTTGAAACTAGTTTTTTACTTTCATACAAAGACTCTCAGTAAAAACAACCGTATTGATGATAAAACTAACAATTTTAAAGAAACTGTTCGTCACTCTGATGCTTTAGAATTGTTAGAGCAGCATCTAATACGATTCGTAATTCATATGTTTTGCTCATAAATAATACTTTCTATTACTAGATAAATACGACTCTGATTGTTCACCTGTGCCTCTGGCCGATTTTCAGAAATATCATCAAACCCTTACCTACAACTGAAATACATTAGGCAGTTTATAAAAAAATAAATTCAATCGAGATTGTTTTCAAAAAAGACCTTTACTACCCTACCTCCATGGCATGCCGGTCGATCTCCTCAAACACTGTCATATCAGGAATCATCTCTAGCTTCTTGCATGGTGGAGGTCGAGCAGCGTATTCCGGTGCTTCATCCGTAATTGGATCATTGTCAGTCTGTACTCCGACTTCTCTTAAGGTCATCTTCAGATTGTAGTCTAGGACGGCATGTCGAGTGAGGCTGTCCTCCACGTCCATGAGCAATCGCGCAATGCCGTCTTGTACAGCCGATTTGGAGGGTCGTCGACTGTCTGGATCGGTGGACTTCACCTCGAAGGGGCAATTTGCCAGTTCTTTCTCAAGGTGGGCAAATGGAGAGAGAAGTTCACTCATGTACAGTACTCCGGCGGCCTCGCTGTCTGCAGTATTGGCTGCCCGTGCTGGAATGGGCAAGATAGAGAATGTTACATGTCATACGAAATGTCTTGAAATATTGTTTTTAAAATATTGAGACATTGTAAGGTATTTAAAACCTTCGTTTTTGCCCAAATAACGCAACCGACCTCTTACGGGTTAAGATCGTAACTACGTGGTCAGGAGGAAGAATTTTACATTTCCCTTACCAGCCATTTAGCTACGATTTTATACCCTAAGGTATAAGTTGAGCTGTCAGGGAAATAAAAATAAAGAAAGATGTGAGGTAATTCAAATGAAAATATACTCAACTTGGTTTGAATATGTTAAAGAAATAGAAATGCCAAAAGAGATAATTGATAGTTTTGCACATATACATTAAAAAAATTTGTAATTGTGAATAGAGGAATTACTATGAAAACTGTACAAATTGTCTTTTGGCATTGATCCTTTTCCTATTGCAATGTTAAATGTTTTGTAGTGATTGACGAATAAAATTATCACTTTCAACGTCAGCTTTTTATACCAATGTATTAAGCAAAGTACTTAGTACAAAGTACAATACTTAGAAAAAAAAAATACTTATTCATAAATTTAAAATTAGACTTTTTACAAATGGCGGTTTACTACGTACAAGTTCATGCACAACCTTATATAACTAGTTCAAGTAAAATAATATTTCTCTATTTCACTACTGGTTCGATGTGGATGAGCCTTTCTAAAAATCTATTATAGGACTTTAAGGTAAAATTTTGACTAATATCCATACTCACATAAATTTGAAACTCAAGAAGAAAAAAGAAAAAAGAAAAAAAATGAAGAAAAGTAGGGTTATTTAAAAATGCACGAATTAGCTGTCATTAAAAACAGTCTAGTATTGTTTTCCCTGATATTTCTAGTTGACTTACCTACTCCTTGAACCTGCTTGTGAACTCTAAGTCAATTTTATACTTAATGTATCCTTATAAATATTACTTCACTGTGGTTGCACGAAATTCTCTGTTTAATAATTTTGTCACGTTTACTTTTCCCGTGACGTTCATTTACAAGAAAAGGAGAGAGGTGCAACTTGAACTTGGTAGATAGTGCCCAATTGTTCTATTTAAATCGTAAATAATATACTTTTTGAAATTATTGTTGAAATGAGGACAGAAGAGGCATATCCTTTTCATTAAGTGCTGGAATAGTTATGCCTGAATTGTAAGATACACTTTTATTGCAAAATTTCAGATCCCTTCAAAATCATAATAATGTTGACCAGACATAACCGCCAAAATAAGAGTAAAATCAAAGTACCATTAGAGAATTTTTTTTTTTGAAAATTAACTGCTGGTTTGCATTTTTTTACTCAAAATTTTGTACAGCGTGACGTACATATTTGCTTCGCTACTGCAACTTCATAACATTTCAAAACTTTTTTTTACACATATAAAAACTGGTTTAACTAGAAAAACAGGTTGGGATAACTATTCGATATTAGTCGTATCTAATTCCCATGGTCAAAAAACGAGGAAGGTATTTAACATAATGTATTTATAAAAAAAAATTTGGATTTTCTATTCTTTGGTGGCCTGAAACTGACTACATCTTGAAAACTGTTGATTTTACCTGTTCAAAAATGGTTACATATAATTCAGAAATCCATAAACTAGACCAAACAATATAGACGCGAAATAATAATGGAGGTTTTTGTAGAAATTTATAAATATAGTTAAAAAACGCTAAGTCCATAATCCGAAACTGGTGTCTATCGACTTTGAAGAAGTTCTATTTGAATCTGAAGAGGGTGGTGGGGGTGTGGCATTGTCCACAGATGTTTGATGAGGAATTTTCGTATCTGGACTATTGTACTGTAATTATTGGAACTAAGTAAAGCAGACTTGTCAAACTCACTTTCAAACACAGATTTTTCCATCAAAAATATGGTCTTCATATTACAACTGGTAGAAACAAAAATTGTTGTTGATGTGTCCAATGATTTGCAAGTTGTTATGACCAATGATCCAAGGGAGGTCATAATGTTTGTACTCCTCTCTCCTCATAAATAAAATTTTGTTCGAATGAATTTTCTAAAGTCCTTGGTTCTCATTATTTTTAGAAAAGCCTTCAATAGGAAATTATTTTTGTTTTGAATTTGTTAAGTTTAAACATTTTAGATTATAACATTCATTGCCGATGGAAAGCCGTTTTCATTTATGTTTCCAGCTTTATGTTTCAAACATCTTCTGGTTGAACTTTAATATTTGATATAATTATGGTATATAAATGACATTTTTGTAAATACTTGTATGTATAGAATATAAATTTATTTACTATATTTGAAGAAGCTTGTAGAGGTTAGTGATATTTTCCAAAAACACTGTTTCAAAAATTTCATTGATTAAAATTAAGTGCTAAGCAAGAATATAGTTCTGCCCATAAAGGCGTATTTTAATACCCTTCTACGAAATATAATTAGTTACAAAAGAACATAATTTTTAATTTCTCTTAAAAAGAAAATCCCTTAAAATAAAAGTTTCTGAAAGTTAAGGTATTTTTGAATTGTGTTTCCAGTTCACAATTTACTAAAAATGCCTGAAATTCAGGGAAGGAAATTACAAATAACAAGTTCTTATTTTATTTATCCAAATTAATACTCCTTTCTAAATTTTTATATAGCCCTCCCCCTCAAGTTAAATCCTGTGTATGTCGTTGGGTAGCACTGCTTTCGATCAATGCATGTTGTGTACTTCATTTGAAGAAAGCCGTACGTATATTCAGTATTTTGAATATGTAGGTTCAACTACTTTACGATATTAATAAATGTATTCTACAACAGAATTCTTAAACCTTACCACCACCCTGTTTGTTCATGTTCGTATCTCTAAATATATGGGGAAAAAACTATCATCCCCCTTTACTTCTTCCTTAGCAACATTAAGAGAATGGATTCCTCTGTATCACATCTGCCAAAAATAATTTTACCTCGATATCTCCAGAGGTAAGTGTACCATCTTCTGAGAACCTAAAATTTTTTTACAGTCTAATCATTGGTAATATTATGAAGCTAAGTCGATCCATTTTCTTACCTATAGTAACCGGTTCTGTCTGAGACTCCATCGATGACGTCTTATTGCAGAAATCTCCAACGCCGTCGCCAGGATCCTGCTTACTCAAATCAGTATCTGCAAAAATGGAATCGAAACTACCATCCTCCTTCACATCTTCTTCGTCATCCTCAAGTGGATCGGTCTGCGTGGCCTCTTCAGCTCCATTGTACCATGTCTGCACAGACGCATCGACAAAGTCTTGGAATTGCTGTTCGTGGTTACTGGGCTTCTTCAAGTTCAGGAAGTGATCAGCCTTTGCCAACATCCTGTCCAGGCTGTCTTCGAATGCTGGAGTCTGGGTCTCGACGTCCCTCGTGTCCCAGCTCATGATTGGGGTGGTGAAAAGGTCATCCGTCTGCATGTCGGATGTTCTGGAAGAAACATCCGTCTGGGCCGATGCGTTGGCAGAGATGGGCAGCTGCTTCTTGTTAGACATCCAGGCCACCGGAAGCACCATGTCGTCTTTGGCTTGGGGTTGCTGGTGGTTGTGGATTGGGGTGAGCGCTCGGATTCTTCGACTGGAACCGCACCCCATAGAGTTACCTGTTGAAGAGGTTGGTTATTTTGAATATTCTACGCACAAAGTACTATAAATGGGTTATACTACGATAAACATTTTAGCATCATTGAAAATAGCTGAGTAGGAAAAAAGTTGTAATTGATCAATTAAATGTTACTAATTCGATGCTTCTACACTTTTGGTACATCTCGTTTCAACTTGCAACTAGAATTTTATGTCCAAGAGGATTGTATTGAGGTCTTTTAATATGATGAATTTTTGGTAGTTTTTGAGGCATATGAAACTATCAAAAGATGCTGATGTAATAAACTTTCCATCGATGACAACCATTAGTAAATAAGTCTCGCATTGATAGTTTAGACTTTTTTAAATAATATATGGACTTTCGTTTGAATTATATCGTAGTTTCTAGTGGAATTTTCGAATGAAAATTCATCTAGCATATATTTTTAATTGCTTTATAGGATGCGCCTTTTGAATAATCAGATTTGTTTATGAGGGTTAACTTCAGATAGATGAAAAGAGACACCTTTGTGTAGAACTTATTGTTGTTGTTTTATTGTCATAATAAATTGTTTTGTTGAATCCCATTTTTACACTTCTAATATCTCTTATCTATCCCTAGGTATAAAGGTTCTGTCGTAGTCTTCTATGTATATTTAATAAATTGATGAATCTGTAGGTTTCATTTTGATACATACTGTGTTTCAAGTGCTTTATGTCTATTACAAATACAATGGAATAAAGTTTTCAGAAATATTACATTCTCATCAAAATGAGTTAAAAAGTAAAAATTCTTTCTTGACAAATTTCGATTTTTTAAAGCAACCAACAAATTAATTATTAAATTCAAAACCAAGCAAACATTATCTCGATCATTATGTATCAATAAAAAGCTCAATAAATTTGTACTTATTTAAATGAATGGTAACACATATTTTACAAAGACTGAATTCTTTTTATAATTAATTTGTCTAAATCTATTAGTCTAAAATAAATTATTCTAATTAGTCTAAAATAAATAAATTTGTCGAAATTTGTCTGGGAAATTTTTTAGCGCATTCTGAAGTGATATGTAGGAATACAAAACTGTACTTTCATGTAATATGATGCAGTACTATGAATTAGAGATATGCAAGTATAATATAATATAATACAATATGCTTCATCGAAAGAAAATCCACTCAATATTTTTTTAGACATTCAATGGCTCAATTTATATCAACCGACATGTTTTAATTCTAGACTAACCGTTTTATCAACATGTCCCAGCATGAGATCTTATGAGATGAATCCTTCTACATACTCTCAAGACTGCACCCGCAGACTTTTTCTTGTTACCAAAACGGAAAAAATTGCCGAAAAATCAAGGTTTAAGGATACCGTATACATCAAGAAAACTGTGACATCAGCATTGCAAAGCTCCTCCAAAGAGGACTTTAATAGTTGTTTGCGAAACTTTTACAGCCGAGAACAGAACGTGCATCACAGCAGATGGAGAATATTTCAAAGCATATTAAATGGTTATATAATTCACATAATACTTTCTGGAGTTATTAAATTAGTCCTGGAAACTAATAATCGCATCTTGTATAAAAAGAATAGGGTCGTATATAAGCATACGTATTGATCTAACTTGTAATGGACTCAACCAATATTCACCGGGAAACTGCAGTTTGAGCATAGGTAACAAGTACCTAGTTAATAATAAAATTAATTTATAAAAATGTATATTATTTGACCTATAAGTTACTGCAAACTACAAGTAATCTTGAGTAATGGTGACATGTAAGCTTCATGAATTTCCAACTAATAAATATTATCGAGTAAAATATTCAGCAAGGGGACGTACATGAATAACGTCATGCAAAATTTTGACATTTTGACACCTCACTCCCCCATGTTACGATTATTCAGTTGCGTATGATTATCCCCTCTCTTAAAATTATGTCAGTTGCTGCCACCCCCTCCTAAAAATTAATTTAACTAATACTCCTGTTTCTAAAATTTAAAAAAAAAAAAAAAAAAAAAAAAAAAAAAAAAAAAAACTTATTTAACGCAGTTTGCAGTTTTGAATTTAACTGAGACATGATAAAGCTCAACTAATCGTAAATTAACTTTTATCAATGTGATTCGTAGTCAAACGATCTATTTAAAACCCACTGACGGTCATGGGAATGGGCGAAATTCTACTTGTTGTTTTCCCTGCAATAATTTTTAAGTTATATTCCTAATTCAAATACATTATTTTTTTTATTATTTTAATTTATTTTGTTTTGGATAGGTTATAAACTATCATCCTAATAAAAATATTTAAAAAATATCTTATTTTAAATTTTATTTATAAATTTAAAAATGTTGTGTATTGCTGGAAAAACTGGGGGTCAAATGACGTATATATACGTGCATGACTGTCAGTGGGTTAAATGATTGAAACTAATTTAAAAAAAAACAAAAAAAAACTTTAAATTAAAAAAAAAAAAAAAAAACTATATTAAATTTGTACCATAAAAGTGAAATTGGTATATCACGAAAGCCGTTACTTCACCCACCTCATTCCGTGTCACGGATCATCAAGTTGGATAAACCCCTTCGCTGTCTCACATGCGAATGACTTAATGACCTTATGTACGTTCCCTATTTAATTTTAAAATATAATAATTAAAATTTGTTGGATTGTACTTTGAAGGCCAATCTCAAATAAACGGTACCTTCGTAGACAAGTTTCGGTGATACAAATTGACTTTTACCCTTAAGAAAAGAATATTTGTCCACTAAAACTATTTTCCTTCTCCCACTCATAATTTTATTTATCTAAATTCGAAAACTAGGGTAATGGAAATGATAATAAAATAAAGATTCGGGACAAGAATACATGAAAGAGTCACCAAAACTTGGAAAAATGTTTTGCGTGCTGTATTTTTTTTAACTATTCAATGGGAACAAATACCTAAACGGTTTGCTCGTATCCAAGCATAGAACAATAACAACCCCTGTGTTGTCAAAACTACAACTGTAAATTCATTTACGTGCTGGTTACACCTACATCAACACATCAATAAAAGAAAATACATTAAGGCCTTTATGAGAGAGACACAAAAGTCAAAGAAAGTTGCTGTAAAACTTTTTGTAGTTTATTGAAAGGTGCATCAAATATTTCAATTTTGTTTCATTTTCACCTTTATTTAGTACCCGAATTATCTAAAAAAATAATTGTAGATTTTTATAAATATTTATACATGCATACTTATGCGTGAGTTCTTTCATATCAATGTACACAGCCTATCGAGATTGTTCTGTCGTAAAAAAAGAAAGTTTTGACTTTGAATTGGTGGATTCATAGTTGATTCATGCATAGATTCCACGTTGTTTCATTATTTTTGGTTTGGTTTATTGAAAAAACCATAATTTTTCAAATAAAAATAAATTAACTGGTCAGTTAAATGTTTATATACTACATGGTCGACAGAAATAGATTTCGTTGACCGAGATGAGTGGTCTTATATGAATATAAAATGAAAGTCTTCTTCCAGTTGAAAATTTTAGTATTAGATAGAAATTTTAATTAAATAAGTAAATATTTTCCAAAATATGACAGAATCGCTAGTTTTTAAGGAATTTTTAACCAACACTCTCGCTAAATCTCTTTATATATGTCATGTTTATATTATTTTTTAAAAGTTATGTAGTACGTGGTGATAAGGAAACAGTCTTGTAATTTGCTTTAGAAACATTTATTGAGTTAAGTTGGAAGATTGGGGAGACATAGAGGAGGTTTAAAACACGTCTTAACAGCTTAGAAAATGCCAATAGAATTAATGAGTCTGAATCGATTTGTCTTATTGAAAACATAGGAATGAAGCAATAATAAGTGGGCGTTTGTACTGAAATCATTAGAAAATTAAAAATTTCATGGGTGTGAGAAATTAACTTAGGTTAACGCCATAGACTTATTATTATCAATAGACTGCGCTTTCCCACTTCAATTATACAACGAGAATGAAACCAAAATGAATAACATGAGTAGGGACTTTTTGGGAGCAGGGTTGTAGATTTGGCGGGTTTCTCCTCCCTCAGGCGATAAAGGATACTATACTTATATACTTATCAATAATTAAAACAGAAAAGAGTAGTTTACTTATAATTCGTATGAAATTGGGAAATTTTATCAAGGAAACCGAGAACAACTTCACAAGCCTTTTTTTAGCACACACGTGATCGGAAAAGTTAAAACGATTGTTCCGGAGGAATACAATCAACCAACAATTTAACATACAAGACAACTACGTCGTAAAATTAATCCTTTATCTAATAATCTTATTATCCTTTATCGCCTGAGTGAGGAGAAACCCGCCAAATCTGCAACCCTGCTCCCAAAAAGTCCCTACTCATGTTATTCATTTTGGTTTCATTCATTTTTTGTATAATTGAAGTGGGAACGCGCAGTCTATTGATAATAATAAGTCTATGGTTGACGCAATGAGGAGTAAAAATGAATATTAAATAAAGGAATTTACTGTTGAAATTCACACACAAGTAAGCTGTCGAAAAACGTGGGAAGTTATTGAATAAATCAGTGAAAGGATTAAAAATAGAATAAGGGCTTTGAAAGGAAAATTTGAATTATGGGATACTAAAATAGATTGTTATTACATATATAAATCTGATTAGTATATTTGTGAATGAAATTATTGACCACTCACTGTTGTGGGTAGTTCCTCTGCATATGATTCACTAAACACAAAATTTATAATTTAAATTTAACAGGTATTAAATATAGTTGCTAAACTCCAAGACCAATATTTTCATAATGCACTTTATGACCACGGTTCATATTAACTTAGAACCTTCCAGTAATTTCAACAAGACGTGATTTTGAGTTAATTCAAACAAATACTAAAAATTATGAATAGTAACAACATAGTATTTTCTTAAAATCCAATTGTTGTTCTTTCTACTCTAAATGAAGTTACTAAACATTTTGTCCTTCAATTCTCATTTGAAGCAATTTTGGAAATAGCTCAAAATCTTCATAGTGCAATCTTCATAATTACGATTGTGCCATTTTGTGTAATTCTGCTATCACAAACTCATGGGCATAATCTGCAATATTTGTAAATTGAGGTAAAAAAAATTCAACTGTTAGAATCCATACTTTTTCTATTCTCCCGTGTAGTTTCTAAATTAATTTCTATTTAATTTCCATGTGTTTCCCCGTGTAGTTTCTAATAATTTCTGCTCAAGAATTAATTAAAGATTTTATTTGAATTTCAAAATACATGTTGAATTACAGCGATATTTTTTGGTATTTCCACAAATTTTCCGGTCATACAAGGTACATAAAAAAAAACAAAAAAAAAACACACCTTAGATTTTAATATATTATAAATGTGAAATACAATGAATCCAAGCTAATTTATAAAACATTTACCTTTAAATTTGTAAAAATATTAAAAACTTATTTTAGTTAATTCGTTTACTCAATTGTAATAAAGCTGCGTCTCACAATGTTAAACTCAAATCACGCTTTGTCATTTTTTTCTCTCTTAAAATATATTTTGTTCGAAACAGAAGCACAACCAGGACATGGGGGTGCACTTGCTCCCCCCCCCCCCCTCGGATTTAGGAAATTGAAAATAATGTGGAGATAAGTAATACGATTCACTGGAAATAGATGTACGATATAGGTTTTAAATATTCAAAGGATAAGATACATATCTATTAATTAAAATTTCACTAACATAGCCAAATGAAACATCAAGGTTAAAACAAAGAAGGAAAAAAAAAAAAAAATAACCACCTTTCACCCTTTGTGTGCCATCTCCCTAAAAATTATTCTTCCGGCGCCCGTGGTTCAAAAGCATCAGTTCATTCACTGCTAAAAATTTTAATCCATCTCAAAAATTTAATCACCAAAAATTGGTTCCTATTTAGTTGCAACCAACACTTGATGCTTAGTCTCATCATTTAATATCTCGGAATCTCAGTACCTCGGACCGTAAACACCGTTAAATCGTGAAACTATATGCACCAAATGTTGGTTGAAGCTAAATGGGAACCTTTTTTTGGTGCAAGGTGGAACAAAAATTTTAACAGTGTAAAAATCAATGGCACTTTAATTATGTGTTGTCACAAGGCAAAATTGTAAATCATCAAAACGAATGTCTTTCAAGCTTTAATAATTTACAGAATACCCTCGTAGTATTTCCCGAAAATATAACATTACTCGATCTGATTGAAGTTCTTGTGATAGCATTACTTTTCTGGCAATAAAAGTCACGAATCTCTACAATTATATAGCATTTTATTAGTAATGATGTAGTTAATTATAATTCAGATCAAAGGCTAAAGATAGCAAAAATTTAATTCTAAGAAAACATTTTTAAAAGGAAAATCGTTTATTCAATAGAAAGTTTTAATAAGACGTTTTAACATATTGTTTCAGAATAGTTTTATAACATCGCTATCAGCAATACGTGAATTTATTTTTCTAAAGAAAGATACTCTCCATTCAATTTTAAAGTCGTTATCGTTTGCTTAATTTTGAAGACAGGGTTTTTTCCTTGATGTGATTTGATCTCAGGGACCCTTTCGTAGATTATCGTTTATGCTTACATATATCGTGGGAAAACTTAAATTCTGTAATTTTTAAAATAAATTACCTCAGAAAATCGCAATATCTTTGTATGGCTTCTTACCTTGTTTAAAAAAAATTTGTAATTTAAATTGAGGCTAGATCTCTAACACCAAAAAGTAAACAACGTAATAACCTTTTTGAAAAATCTTTTAAATAATATTCTATTAAAGATTCATCTTCCAAACAGTGCAGAAAAATTAGGTAAATCATAAATTTTTGGGACAAAGTTTAGGGGAATTTTTTTTTTATATAAATTGAATTGACTTCTTTTTAACTTTGTAAAAATTGTTGCAGTGGTTTAGTACCATTTTAAGTAGATCATTCCTATATCTTTACCTGTAAAATGATGATAGATTTCCAATCTAATCTAATAGAAATAGCTTTCAAACATTAACCTATATTTTTGAAGAAATTAAAAAAAAAAAAAAATTAGTAATAAATAATTTGAAATTGTACTTCGTAATATTTAGCCATCTTAATAAAGCGGGTTATTCAAATATCGACAAATTCTGACGTTTAAATTTACGGTTGCCAAATTTGAGATCATAAACCAATACATGTCCAATTTTCCACTATCAACCCAATTATGCACAATGGTCCAATCTCTAACTGAAATGAGCCACAGAATGAAATTTGAGAACATCAGAGGAAAAAAAGACATTTTGTAATTTTTTGTTGCATTCATTAAACTAATGTCGACGCTTTTGTATAACCGATTGCTTTTCATATTTCAGACGCGTAGCATAATAAGTGAGTTGGCTTAGTTGGGATATCGCTTTAAAGCCTCTAGAGATTCAATCACTATTCGGTGTGGGCGTAACCAAAAACTTAATCAAGGAATTGAATCCATTAAGCCCAATTTTTGTTCTTTCATGGAAAATTTCCACCAGCGGCATTTTCAAGAGGCTATTTGGATTAAAGCCAGTCCTTTTTTTTTTTTTTTTTGTAATCTGTGTTTCAACACATAAGAAACACGATTTTTTTTTGTTTGAAGTGAGTGAATTTTTTGTTATGAAAATTCTGGATATTTCCATCAATATATATGCGTAATACTTAACTTTGTCTGAATGCAATTGCAGTTATCAAACTAGGTTTTCGCAGTTATTGGTGTTATTTGCACTTAGTATTATTTAAGTATTTATAATGCATGGTAATTTTAGTTTTAAATAAATTGTTGTGGGAAATATTACACGTCATCTTTTATGTCTTTGTTTTAGTATTGTCATTTTTGTCGTCGCGGAGTACTATTGATTGATTGATTGAAATACTATTGATTGATTGATTGGGTGGTGTGAAATTTTTACACGTCTACACGGCTGCTTTATCTCACTATTCCCGAGTTGAAATTGCGGGTTCGAGTCCCGTGTTAGGCATGGGTGTTTGTAAATGTATGTTGGCTTGTCTAATGACGAATGTTTCGGCGCATTATAGCCCTCGTATTGCTGACGGTGCCAGATAATCTGAAAACAACCAACCAACCAACCTGAGTTGAAACCACTTCTAAATTAGAAAACAAAGAGGATCATAAATCTTTCATTATACAACTTATGAATTTCACAAGAGCTCTAGTTTTAATTAAAGCATCTTCTGAGAGATTGAAAATCCAAGAGAATGAAATGGGAACTGGACCCAGAGAATTTCTGAGTTTCTCTCTAGCATCTTCGAAGCGATGGCATGTTAAAATGATCTGTTCGGTAGATTGTTCAGTACTGCAAAAAAGGCAATCTGGTGAAGATATGAGAATGAATTTGAAAAGTATGGAATTTGAGGGATTTGTGCGTAGCCTAGAAAGAAAAACGTGACTTCTTTTTTTGGGTGGAAGAAGACAATGGCTTGGCTTAATAGTTTTAAGGTGGTCAAAAGGTTAGGGGTATTTACTTGCAGACCATGCGGAAGCTTTTCCTTCTAAGAATTTATATTTGAGTAATCTATAAATATCTTTTAATGAAATAAAGTTTGTGATAACGTTTTCAGTAGCATTCTTGGCTGAAAAGTCTGCATTTTCATTTTCGATTGTCCTGGAGGACCTTTATGTCCTGGACGTCAAATTAGAGTCGTCTTTCTTATAGTATCTTCATTTTTGTCGCCGTGGAAGTTTGAAATACTATTGAATTTTATCGTATGTGCATGTAAACATCGCTAATATAAAGGAAATAGGAATTTATTGTTTTGATTTCTTTTTTTTCTATGTTTAGCGCATTTTGTTGTAGTTGGTTTCTTACCGCTGTTTGAGGGGATCAGTATACTAAGAATAAAATTACATTTTTGGTATTAGAATATCTAAAGGAATAAAAAAGTTTCACTTCGTATTTTTGAAAATCCAAATTCTAACTAAATAAGATTTTTTATAAACTACTGTTTCATCATCCATCGATAAAAATAGACTATGCATAGTTTTTTGGAACTTATTTTAAAAACATCTCTATGCAACAGAGATTTAGTACATTTATTAGAGAAATAAAACGAGACATAGATTAAGATATGTATCGATTATTTGAATTTACTTTTTTTAATAAAAATACGAACAACTAACGTTTAAAATAATTATAATCTGGGAAATTTTAAAAATAGAAATTTGATTTCTTAACTAACGTGATTAAAGTTCACTTTTAATGAACATTTTAACCCTACAGGGTTATTACAATAACAGGCTTATTACTATAATAGAAATAGGAAATGAACCCATTATCCAGCTTTTTGGAACACCCATATGATTTAACTTCCCCGTGTTATCTTTGGAACTTAACTTAATGTAATTTTTTTGACCGAATATATACTTTCAATAAAAAATCAAACTTTTCTTTCATACTCGGCATTAGAAATAACTATGTTCTTATTAAATAAAAGCATATTAATCCATGACTGACATATGATTAGTTGTCTATACCTTTCCTGATGTGTAATTGATAATTTTATGAGTCATTCAACTTTATTTTATACCGTTATTCACATTATTTAAAGCTTACATCCAGATACGACCAATCCCATTATTATTACTTTTACAACTTCACAGATGATCGAATCATTTACTGTGGGGAAGATGCGTATCTACTTACTAAAATAATCCTCAGATAAATAAGGTTCCTTAATTTTTTTTTTTATCGTATAGACGTTGTTCTTGAATTCTCCAGTGGTAACTATTAGCAATACATATTGTGTACTTCTAATTTCTATACACTAACTCAAATTAATGTTATAATCTGGTAAAATCTACAGTAATATTTTTAAAAAATTGGCGGATGTATAAATGTTACGTCTAAAGCTCGAAAGCCGTTAATATGCACATTACCAAGATAATCGGCAGATTAACTGATTTTCTCCGTTAGCGTATGGAATCTACAGTTTTCCGAATTTTTCCCAGTTAATGTGCACATTAGCGACTTTCGTATCGCTAATAGGTATGCTTGTCGTAAAAACCATTTGCTATGTTATTCAAAGTGTCACCAGTCTTTTGATTGCATTAATAAGTAAGCATAATTATATCATGTTTTTTGCAAATTCATTTCCTTAATTGTAATAATATTTTAAACCGTTTGATTCTTTGTATTGTAGTTTTTTAATTGACTGATGCTTGATTCTATTACCTAATTTGTTGATTGTTTGACTGTATTAACTTGATTCTTTATATATCGAAAATTAAATAGGTAACATGTTAATTTCCTTAATTGTAATAATATTTTAAACTGTTTGATTCTTTGTATTGTAGTTTTTTAATGGACTGACAATTGATTCAATCAACTAATTTGTTGATTGTTTGATTGTATTAACTTGATTCTTAAGTTATCGAAAAATAAATAAATAACTTTATGTTAATTTAAGCGTACAGAAACGTTGCTGTTGTCCCAGCAACGATCTTATTTTCACTTTAACGAGTGCCTGATAAGTAATGTGCAGATTATCTAGGTAATTTGCGGATTATTTAGGTAATTTGAGAAAAGAAACAATTTTCAGCACTTTAACGGATCGCTCTAGTTAATCTGCACATTACTTAGATAATCTGCAGAATAACTGGTTTCTGTGATTTAGCGGTAACTTATCTACTACGTCTCATATGATTTTAATTCGCATATATATATATATATATATATATATATATATATATATATATATATATATATATATATATATATATATATATATATATATATATATATATATATATATATATATATATATATATATATATATATATATATATATATATATATATATATATATATATATATATATATATATATATATATATATATATATATATATATATATATATATATATATATATATATATATATATATATATATATATATATATATATATATATATATATATATATATATATATATATATATATATATATATATATATATATATATATATATATATAAATAATATAAAATTTAATAAAATTTAGAGTATGAAAATCTTTTGGAAATTGTTGAAACGAGAATTGTTGAAACGAGCATCACAAATTTTAATTTCGACAACAACCATTGCCCGTTTTATTTCTTCGAATGGAGAAGTTAAATGTTTCGACGCCGCCTTGACATTTGATTTAACAAAATTGACCTAACAATAGAGAAAACCTCAAAGCCTCTTCTAACGCATTATGACGATCGCATATATTGATGTATGAAATGATAGATGGACATTGTGTCAGATGAAAGAAATAGCAGCTTTATGTTGATCGATTAGATTCACTGTTGGCGTAGTGCCACCATCGTGGGCTTTACCATAAGACATCATGAAACTTTCTTTGAATTTATAACATCGAGAAATATTCTAGAAACTAGTTTTTTTTTTTAGTGTTTTGGTCCACCTTTTGCGAAAGTTCTAAAGATTTTTTTCTCCGTAGTTTTGCTTCTCTTTGATTTTGCCTAATGCACAATTGCATAATAAGACTAATGAAAGGATTACAGCTCATCTACACCGAGTGGTAGAAACCCTGAGCCTGCTATATATGTATATGTATATCCAACTGTAATCTTACTACCAACCTCTCCCATTTTGATTGCACATGTCCTCAATCGATATGTTTCGACTATTTTCAATTTTAATTTTGCATATTGCAAATATTGTTTTTCATTGATGTGAATACTCATTTGCTATTATTACCTTTCACCTTTCAAGATACCAAAATACAAAATAACAACCTGCAGAAAAATCACAATATTATCATGGGTCATTCTTAACTGATTATTATATTGAAATTCAAAGTCAGGTGGTGAGTGAGTGACACTGTTAAAAACCTTCTGCTTGATAAGTGGCACTTTTTAGTAAACACACCTCTGATTAAATTCCATCGAAATAAATATGAAGTTGAAGTAATCTTTATTGTTTTTAAGCTAGTGATTCAACCGGAGTGGGTTTGACAGAACTTATACCGACACAGAATAGTTAGGTTTTGAAGTAAAGTAGCTTAAAGAACAAGGCTAGGAGAACGGAGAAAATACGAAAGGACTAAAGGACTAAGAAAGGATTACAAAATAGAATATTTGAAAAATATCCAGGAGCATTTTATGAGCCCTGCGTAATTTTTTTTTAAAACAAGTTGTAAATAATAAAGCGTTTTCTTCTACAGAAATAACAACTCCTTTCTATATTACAATATATAGTGTAATCTTTTATATGATATTTTTTTTTCAAAATAAATTCCATCTCTAAGCTATTGCAACCTCTAACTATAAATTTATCCTTTACGGATGTATAAGAAAACATACAAAAAGTGGAAAATTATAGAAAATCTGGATATGATCAGATAAAAATTGTTGCTGGTGAGATGGAAGACAATCTTGAAAGTAGTACAGAATTTCTTAGAGAAATTGAATTTTGAGTCAGAAGGAAAAAGTGTCAATTTCACTATAAAGTTGTGGATGAACCCTTAACAGAGGAAAATAAATTTAAAATAAACTTTTTCAACTATATTCCTTACATTAACCTTAATTTCCTGAATCAACGATTTTAGCTTCTTGAAATTCAAAACACAAGTTTTCAGTTTTTATATGACATTTTAAACCTCTAGTAGAAACTTTTAGTATTCGTTTGTGATTATCTGAATATACTAGGGAAAAAATAAAAAGTTTACCTCCCATGTTTCAAACAGTTTGGAAAGATAAAAGAAATACTTAAAAATTTTACATTACATTTTTTTTTATTGTGATAAAACTTAAGTTATTTTCAAATGTAAATGGCCTTTAAAAGTAGGCTTTTTTTTACATCTTTACTGCCATTACTACGGATATTGACCAATCTCACCCAGTCCTGGATAAAATATCCTGGAAGTTTTGAAATGTTTATGCAGAGTTTAAAATTAAAATATATTTTTATAAGAAAAGACTGAGGGGTAACAATTATGTTTTGACTTTATTTTTTAAAAAATTGTGTATTTTGGAACAATGCTCGAATTTTCTGACTGATTAGCCAATCTTCCCAGAAATCCGTTTTCCAACAATGGGCAATACCACTGTGCTATCTGGGAAGTTATTGTTTGAAATTAAAAATTACTAACATATTTTAATTATTCAACAAATTATGGCTATAAAAACAATTTTTCTTTTTAACATTAATTTGTACTTTCTTTGTCATCATTTAAATTACTGACCATTCATTGGAAAGTTGTGAAATTCGGTATTACGCTTTTTTATTATTGCTAAATCTAAATCTTCTATAATAATAAAACAAGCTGTGTATCTGTCTGTCTGTCTGTCTATCTGTCTGTGGATCTATAGAAACCTACTTAAAATTGGAGTAGAGCTCTGAAATTTTCAGCATAAGTAGTTTTAACCTTCTAATTTTATGCATCATAAACAGAATTTTAAAATTTTAATTAGTTCTTTTTTAATTAATTTTTTTAATTAATTAATAAATATGTTACAAAATGATATCTAATAGGGCTACAGCTCTGAAATTTTCAACATAAGTCGTTTTGGCCTTTTAATCAGACTTTTAAAAAACAGAATTTTAATCAGACTTTTAAAAAACAGAATTTTAAATTTTAATAATACAACACCCCTTTAAGATTATTTTAAAACGTGTTTGTGGAAAGCTAAATTAGAGGTATTAACGCGGAGATTGTATTAGATTGTATTAACGCGGAATTTTTTTATTCTTGACTAGGGAGAGGCTTCCAATATTAAGTCTTTACGTAGCAATGAACCTTTTAACGAGTGAAATAAGCCTGTGTTAATGTGTCCATGAACTTTTCAGCGAACAAAGCGAGCTCGATTTTGCGTAGCGATGAACCTTCCTGCGAGAGAAGCGCCAAAAACTGGGTCTTATACACGAATGACAGATTTCCGCAACGCGAGGCCACACAGCTAGCTAAAATATTGCGCATGTTAAAATTTCGTAGCGAAGCACGGGTATTTAGCTAGTATAGTATAATATGACGGAATTGCCATTGAACTTTTTAATATTAGGTTTTGTTTATTGATGTATCTCTGATAACTATATCAACACTCCCCGTCTCCGTATCTAGTGGCGAAGAAAGTTTTTCCAAATTAAAATTAATAAAACATTACTTCAATTACATTAATTCAATAAGCCAAACCAAACTTGGAAATCTGTCATTAATTTCTATGGAATATACTTTGGCGGCCACTCTAGACTACGCATCCCTAACTAACGAATTTTCTAAAGTTAAAAGGATAAAACTAGTATATTTTTGTAGGTGATATCATTATTTTAAAGTAGTTTATATTTCCAAAATAAAATTCGTATTCGTATGTTTTCTACAGATATTTTTTTTATCCTTAATCGAGGCTTATTTCAAAGGAAAAACATTTTAGGGGCGATGTTTGTAAGACTGGCATCATACTGAAAAAACTATCTCAAGGACTGATATAAAACCACTATGGGCTTGGGGAGGAAATGGGGGGGGGGGGGGGGGAGAGAGAGATAAAGTATTGGTGAGCAATTTTTTAAAAGTGCGTGTGGCGATCTTTAAAAGGTTAGGAATCTTTTATTATTGATAAATGGTTAAAGAATGCTTTGGGCGTTAACTAAAATTGTAATGAAATAAAATCAATGTTTTGTACAGTAACTTTGATACTTTTAAGCACTTTTATTTTACAACATATTAAGTGCACACTTGTTAACATACAAAGTTGCATTATAACTAAATTGTACAACAAATGGAATAGCGCCAAATAGAAGTTGTAAAATCATGCGGAGTAAAACTTTTACGGCTAAGTACTATTGCATTGCAACAAGCTTGTGAAACTTTTAATGTATCGACTCTCAATGATAAACATACAAAAAATTTTTTCAACAGAGAATATATATTTTAAGTAAAAAATTTTAATTGTAAAACATTATGGTATTTTCTTGTATTTTTAAAGAAGTAGATGAATATAGAGAAGTAGGTTGTATGGCAAAATTTACACATAAAAAAAAAAAAAATTCTTTCGAATTCGAATTCTTTTGTATTTTTCGATTTTTACTTCATAATTATTTAATACTTATTTTTCCTTTTGGATTTTTTTAGTTAAGATACGCGTTTTTTTTTTTTTTTTTTTTTATATTCTCACATTGGGGGAAAGAAAGGAAAAAAAAAAAAAAAAAAAAAACAGCATTTTTTATACTTTTGAATTTATAAAAGTCGTTTAAAAAATGTTTACAGCTTTTTGTTTATTTTTTTATGGCTTTTAGTAAACTAATTTCTATTTCAGAGAATTCATTACCTATCTATGCCGTCTAAACTTAATGCTTCGTATTTTAACTACAAAACCTGTCTAAGTATTGCTTTAAAATTTATGGATTTTTATACCAATAGTTATTAAAAACAAAATGAATGAAAAATAACTGGACATTGTTTTATTAGAATTTAAAATGATTTTATAAACTAGCTTATTAAAATATTAAAATTCAACAATAAAAGAACCACTACTTATTTTCCTTTAAAATTTTGTTAAGGATCTTTTTTAATATTGTTATTTCTGGTGAAAAATTCTTTAATAATAATACTGAAGTAGATATTGTGAAAATGAAGCATAAAACTAAGTATTTGGTTTGCGAGACAGTGTCCATCTTAAAGTATGTCATTCAAAGTTTGATGTTATTCCTTGTTTTAGTGTAGTGTAGAGGTTTATTGATTTTCATTGAATTTTTTCAATTTCTACATCGACTACACCCTCTAACTGAAAAGCTGTAGTTTAAAAAGAAATCAAAAGTTTAAATTAATTATATAATGCCTAAAAATTATTATTGCTAATGAGTGAAATTAAATATTTGGGTGATTCTGAAATAAAGGGAAATTTCAGTCCCTGTGCTTTAACTGGTTTAATATGTATTCCTTTAAGTGTGGAAATCAGTATTAAGTAGAAAAAAGTTTACATTTAATGTTTTCAGTCTTTATTTTAAGCATTTATTTATTTATTATTATTTTTTTTTAATCCAAAGTGTTGGAAATGTAACCGTCCCCATCCTTGTTTTTTTAGTGTTAACTGAAGACATAAACCTAATTTATAATATATCTGTGGAAAAATCTGGGTTAAACATTTATTTATTTTATAAATAATTAACTAATCACAAATAAATATAAGTTGTAATTTATTTTACCACTTTATATTAAGAACATAAGTTGTCCCTTGGGTTCTGAGGTAACCTCCTTGAAATATCTTTAACTTGATTAAAATTCTACGCGATAGCAGTACAGTCTTCTTTACCAGAGCTGAAGTGAAGCGCAAGTCAACCATTTTGTCTTTTGATGTTGTTGGATGTGTACAGTTTTATATTGTTTGTAAAAATGCTGTCCAATCCTAAAAAATCTGGCGAGTTCTTTTTGTTCTTGTAGCCTTCATGTTCAGTAATGTTATTCCTTATAGTGTTAAGCATACTTTTGCCGTTAACTTTGATCAAATAACCAATTTTTTCTCTAAAAGCATAGCCAGTGTATCCTCAGTCTTTTAGGTTAGGTTTTAAGCATGTCAGTCTACTTATTTCTACTTATTTATTACCTTCAGGGGTTGTGTCAACCTCGGAGGTTTCAAGCAAAATTACAAAACTGTTTTTTTTTTAGAAAAGATATTTTTCCTCTACCTGTTTTTGAAGTGGTAAATGTATTAGTTTTGTTAATACAATTATAAGAGTAAAATTTCAATGTTTTTTTTTTCTATTTTTTTATTTGTATGTTTTTTCTCCTCCTCAAATTCCTTTTAATTTCAGAATCGCCTTTTTGCATTTGACATAAAAGGCCTTTAAGTGAAATTTGAAAATTATTATTGTATATGAAGTATAGTATTTATACATTACCTCAAAATAAGTTTATTTGTAATAAGTAAAGCCTCCTTAAGTATTACGAGAACACTTACGTGTCATTGCTAATAATTTTCTGCTCTATTTTTTTTAAAAAAGTAATTACAAATAAACCGCAGGTTATATTTCAAAATAATAGTATTACAGATTATACTTTATTAATAATTATATTCATAAGTAATCAGAAAACTAATCACTTTAATTCTCTTCATGTATTAAGCAATTAAATATTTAAATAAATGTATCCATTTTATATAAAAATTATATGTTTCATCACTCTCTCTCAGACCCCCCCCCCCCCCAATACACACACACAAATGTTGGTTATTTACGTTCTAAGAATAAATCGAAGTGTAATTCGCTTTCTACGCAATTCATGACGCTTTCTTAGAAATCATTTAAGTGTTCATCTTTTCGTGCTGAGTTCGCGTGACCAAATTAAATTTACGCGAACCAGAAGAGAAAAACAGGTAGCACGGAAATCTACTTAATATCTCAACTTAAAATAAGAATCCTTAAAAGAAAACTGGTCGTTAAACAGAATAATTTTTCTTTTTTTGTAGTAGATAAATATCTAAATTATAAAACAAGCTGTAGTTCTGTGGATTTATATGTTGGATTTGGTTGTCTGCTTGAAGGGTTCACTCGGAAATAATAAAGAGTTTCGCCAATGGTGAGATTACAATCGTAGTTGTAAAACAAAGTTCGGTTTCGTCTATTTGTTTGAAAGGCGAATTACTTTCCGACATTTCGAGCCATGGACGACGTGAAATTTACATAACATAATCTGTGAGAAATTCTTAGTTAAAATTCCCTATTTTCGAAATAATACATCATTTAGTTTCATATTTGTGAGTTCCCTACCACTTAATTAACTCAATTTATGAAAGAACTAGAATAAGTATTAAGAGGAAGATCTAGTAAGAATCATTCCCTATACTCGCTATGTTACAATCTCCTAGCCCAGTGCATTTAGAAACTACTTTCCATAAAACCTTGACATTTGGCGAGCTAGTACGAAAAAGATCACTTAATGAAATGATATAAATTGTTTTCTTTTAATCTCTATCTATTATAAATGAAAATTAAAACATCAAAAGATAAAACCAGGTTGAGTCACTGCATTTGCATTGACGTAAGGATTTGAAATATAAAATAAAATATATTAGACTCTATTTTCGAGTTTTTAATTTATATAATTTCATTTAGTGTTCATTTTTGTACCTACTCATCAAATTTCGAGGTTTTAAACAAAGTAGTTACTAAATGCACTGGCTAGAAGAATGTAACATATTAGTATCTTTACTATGACTTCTTAAGAATTGCACGGGAACAAGAATATTTTACAGGTTTGTTATAAAAGTATACTACTTTCGAATGACATTTCTATAAAAATGCCATTTGGAGGTTGTCTGTCTCTCGGTTTGAGATACAGAACAGTATTGGCTGAGTTAATTCTCTCCTGCGCTCTGAGTTATTTAAAGGATGAAAGTGAAACACATAAAATACAAAGCAGGTGGTTTTTTTCTAGTAATAATATTTAAAAAATATAAAAAAATTAATATTTAATAGTTAAAAAGTCCTTAGACAATGTTTTGTAATCTTGAGAAACAGGTTCAAGCACTTCAATTCACTTATAATAGTCAATTTTAGAACATCGCCGTATGAAAATTTTAGAATATACATATTTTTGTTTGTTTAAAATAATCTTAAACACTCTTAACAGCAAAATAAACGGTATGAAATGTTTGAATGTTTATTTATATTATTATTTGAAATTAACAAAGATGTAATTATATTGTTAATAATTCCTTGCTAATGATAGATTTTTATAGAATTTTTGACGTCTCAGTGCTTCAATACGAAAAGATTGAATTAATTGATGGTACCACTGTATATGAGGTTTATGTATTCAACGTACATTTTTTTCTTCTTAAATTTCATTAATAGTTATTCATATTGGTAAATGGAAAGAACAATGATCGTATTTAACTTTTTACTTTCAATTATCCTTGTGTTAACACATGGTAATGAAAGAAATGGATTCGGTCAAAAAAATTAATTATCTTTTACATTTTACATTTTAAAATTCATTTACATTTGTCATTTCCTCATATACTGTGTTTGACTTTTATAAACGGGTTGGTGGTGGCCACTAGACCTGCCATTAAGGTTTTTGTTAAAGTTGCGCATGCGCGTAGATGCCAATGAAAAAAAAATTCTTCTTTGTAATTACTAAAAAACGAGTGAAACGATTTTGATTAAAATTGCTGTGGTAATTCCTCTTAAGGTGTTCTAAACATCCCCTTATCTGAAATTCCCTTAACTATGCGATAAAGGCGTAAGAAGTTGAAAAACGAATGTCTTTAACATCGTGTTACCTTCCTTTGAACATCGTCCATTAGATACTTTTTCTTATCCACTTATCCATATTACTTTTTCTTATCCTCTGTTTTACTAGCAAGAAAAGATAACGCAAGACTCATCGAAAATTCTATCGCCGAATTCTGTGGCAAATTTAAATGCAGTGGCCAGTATTATATTGTTATTGAAAGTTGTGCGATGTTCCACTCTCCTAGTTAGAGAAACTTTGATCTTACTTAACTCATAACTATATAAACATGGAAGAAAATAAAGTATAAGTTTGAAAAAAGGGATTCTGAATAAATATTTTCAAATAGATTAAGCTGTTTAAATTCAGCAACGTCAAAACTTAAAATACTTAGATGTATAGTGAGATCTTAAAGCAGATAGACAGAACCTAACTTTGTTTTATTGTCTAATAATTAAAATTTTAGTTTATTCATTGCGAAACTCTTTACTGTTTCCAACTAGTACTTCAAAGTTGAATAAGCTATTTATTAAAATATTAAAGCAAGTATCTATTAATATATAATGTAGAATGTTGACTGGACCATTGAACTTGGCGTGTTTTGAAAGAATTAAGACAAAACTGTTAAAAAAGTCTCCTATTTGCAGAGTAGTGTTAAAATTTTAGACTACCATTAGTCTTCGCGCATTTTTCGTTGTTGTCAAACAAATCAATAAAAGCAATTCATTACATTTTTTCAATAAAACTTAAGAGGTTATTAGTCAGGTTGATAAATGGCAATCGAGGATTTTGAAATTTGGAGGTTTTTTCTCCACCTGAATTACTTTACTAGCTGGTAAAACTAGCTAGGTTTTATAAGAATTTTTGTCAAGGTGTCTCAAAAAAAAAAATATAGAATGAGAAATAAATTGAAATATTATTATTATAAACAAATTTTAATACTACTATTAGTAAAAACCGACGAAATTATTTATTGAAATACATTGAAGACTATTCATGGCAATATTTTTGTTAAAACAATATTTAATTTAATCACAAGTGGTTGGTAGTTTATATCTTAAGGATGCGTATTTGTAAAATCGGATGTGCAATTTCTAAAATATGTGGGAATACAGATTGGTTTATAGAAAAATGTTTGGTATTAAATCTAAATAGTTTTGAACATATTTTTTAGTTTATTTTCCTAAAGTCCCTATAAATATATACGGTGATTACATTGAGCAACATTTTACTGTTGACACTTGTAAGTTTTTATAATTTAAATTAATTATCCAAAGAAAAATTTATTTTCTCATGTATTAAGAATGTGTTTCACTTTAACTTAATACTGGAACAATGTTTAGATAAACTAAATTCAAAATATAGAGTCTATCAGTCAGACTTTTTTCCTTTGAATTACAGTACCATTTCCAAGCTCTACAGAATATACTAATGCATACTATGCTATAAATGGATTTGAAATGCATAATTTCCTGCACTTTTACTGACATACATACTTAATTTTAATAATCAACTTATTAACCAATATCATGGAGCTTTTCGACTAATTTATAACCGACTACGTTAAATCAATTGAATACGAGATTCCAGCATTCTATGAACTACTTTGAAGCATACCATGCAAATGGCCATTGATTTTACCCTGAGAATCAGCTGTAAAAATGTTCTGGACATTTTACAGTGAAAAAGAAAAAGGCATGAGAAAAATAAAGAACAGGACACATGCGTGACTGGAAAACTTTCTTTGAACTATGTTAAACGACGTATCGAATGTATGCATTCTTCGTCCTCCTAATGGTTCGAAACCTTCGCAACGCGCCTGTATGAAACATAAACTAGTTACTGAATAGAACGAAAGTGGTGTGCATGCTGCCATTACGCAGCACGAAACTTTCTTCATTCTGAAGGATAATTCGATTACTCTTTTAATCGATAAACTAAATATATCTTGATTGATTTCAGAACTAAAACAGGAATGTGCAAATATATTAAAATGCTGCTGTAACGTGTATATGAAACTGAATAATAATAAACACTTATAATTGCAACAATGTAAAATATTAAAAAGAATATTTTTCTATCAGGACTTGAAATTAATATCATATTGAAAAATAATTTTGGAATGAAAATTCGAATTCTGTAAAATACTTAAGCTATTTTCAAACTAAATTGTTAGTTGTTGATTAATAAATTCAAAATCAAAATTTAGAGTTGTCCATTCTTCAAAGGAGCTGGATCAATTTAACTCGAAAGCTATTCCATGTTTGTTGTATTTGACTAAAAAATTCCTTTTATCCTTTTCACTTTGTATGTTTCTAGAAATATATTTTAGATATTTTTAATCATATATTAAATATTGATTTGCTTTAAGGAATATTAATATAGGAAATTATCCTTTTATTCCTTAAACTAACCTAAATTAATTATTTTGATGTAGCCTATTTTATTTTGAAAAAAAAAAAAAAATCCATAGAACTCATGTTTTTTCTTATAGACTTTTTATGTTTTCTTAGACTAATTCAACAAACAGATTTATACTAAATACACACAAGTAAACTGAAGTAGACCGATTATAGTTTGAAAATAGGGAAAGGCTAATTTTACGCATGTTCTGTTCCTTTCATAATCTTAAAAATGTGAAAGCTTTGTGAAGTGTGCTAATCTTTTTCTCGCACATAAATATATATTTTTGATCCACAACAAAATCCAAAAAATTGTGTTAAACACGCTATAGACAATATACAACTTATAGTAGCATGTTATGAAAATATTGGCAAACACTTTTGGCACTTTTACATTAGGATTGCTAGTAAAATTTTGTATAAGCATGACAGAAACTAAGTTTAAATTTAGTGGAATCTATAAGAAATTCAAACACACCCTCTTGTCGATGGTTCAATAATTTTTGTAAACTTTCGGAAAAAGCAAAAAAAATAGGGTCATTATTATTAAAGTAGATCTTTCTTAGAATCTTCTATAGTCTGAAGTGAAGAATGTACCTCTATGAAGTTTGGCACATATACGGTTTAGACAATGTAGAAATGACGCATGAAAAAAAAATTGACTTGGTAAAACCTTCGTCTCCTGATAAAAATGTGTCACTTTAAGAATGTTGTAGGTGTTAACTTTACAGCAGAAGGGAAAGGCCACAAAAATAGTTCAATATCAGCTATCTTTTACAGTTTCACAAAAATTAACTCTTAATAAAACTTACAACTTAAAATCAACTTAAAATCCTAAAAATTAACTCTTTTTAAAAAATTTTAATATATTTTTCCATTTTTTCATTTGTTTGATGTTATAGATATAATTTCTTCATAGTACAGTTAAATTTTTTGGTGCCTTTTGCACAAGAACTTTGATGATAGTAGCATGCAAACACAATTTACAATTTTATGAAGGTGCATTGGTTATTAATAACCAAAGATAACTTTAAGTAGTCACTTTTTAATATAACTGCACTGTACAGCAGGTAAAGGTAAGCATGTTTAAAACTGCAAAAAGTAGGAGGAAAATATTTCATTAGTCTCAAGTCTATTAAGTCTATTAACAATCAGTAAGAAATGTTTTGTAATTATAGTTCACAGCTTATTTTGAAGTTACTGATTCTGGATGAGAAACAGGTAAAAGTGTGAAATAAAAAACTTGTTAAACATCACAAATATAGTTGCAGAAATGTGTATAAATTATTTCCTCATACAACTATTATATGATTGCTCATGAAAAACCTTGCAGAACTAGATTTGTTTTATTTTGAAAAATGCACATTTTGTAACGTTTGAATTATGAAACAAAACCTATAGTTCAGTGGTACACAATTTTATAAAAAAAATCATAAAAAAAAAAACTAAAAAAAAAAAAAAATCAATGACACAATGTGGAACAACAAATTTTTTTGGTAATAAATCAAATTGTTGCATCACAAAATGTGTGGTTATTTCTCACTCACTTTTCGTAACACCAAAATAAGTTAAACTTTATACTACTTCTTAAGATTGTAACTGATATTTTTGCAATTCTGTTCTAAAACATTACACTAGTATAATTTCATTTGTCCTGAAACGAAACATTTTTTAAATCATTTTAAATCAAGCGCATTTAAATGTATTTATGATCCAAATTGCACAGTGTTACGTAAAATATGGTTAATTGGTTATGCATAATTAAAGCAAACTATTATAAAGTAAATTAGAAAATAACCTACTCTTATCCTGGATGTACCTTTGCCCAAACAGGGATAGTGTCCATATCCTTTTGCAGCATCTTTCTAAGTGCAAATAAAATCACACCCCAAAATAAAAATTCTCTCGTCTTTTACAAGAAAATTAAGACATGACTTCATTTTCACTTAAAATCAATTCCTCAAAAAATTCTAAAAAACAATCCCCAAAATAGGATTTTTTTTATGGACTACCCTTCACTGTTAAGTCCACTAGCTCTAAAGAACTCTACAGGTATCATGACATGGAAAATCTACAGTAAATTCTCTAATCTTCAATTACGGATTTTTTCCCTCCATGGCGTTTGTTGGTCGAAATGTTGTGTGTTTCAGGGTTTCCATGGATACGGAGCATGGGCAGAAGGTTAGGGAATCAATGGAAAAGTTTTTTTTCCCGTGTGTTTGATTATGTATCGTTAACATAAAAATCAAATAGGAATGACCACGATAGTATTAGAATAATACACGGAAATATCTGCTTTGTGAAACCTATCAACTTTGACCTTATGCAATTTTCTTCAAACTAAATATGAACTTATTTACTTCGAAAAATTTGTTCTAGAGCCATGATATTTTTTTATTTGTTTTAAAATCTTTTATATTTATTTGTATTTTTAAATAATAATTTATTTTATTTTAGTAATGGGGTAATTTTGTTAAAAATTTGAATTGAAGGTATAGAGAACTCTTTTCTTATGTTGAAGTATTCAACTTGATTACATTACGTATTACGTAGTAATTAAATTACGAAACCTATAAATTTTGCTGTGTTGCAAATATTTTAAGTTAATGATTAGCTTGATTATATCATGTTTTCAAACAACATGGTTTCTTATATTTAAATTTTTATTTGATATACTTATAAAATAACTTTTAGTTAGTTTAATAATTTACGAAAAATACAAGGTTTTAAAATTAAAAACGTTCTTCCACCTTAAGATAAACTTTATTTCTCTACTTTCTACATTTTACAAAGTATTTAACTTGAATTAATTAGTTATTTATATACAACCATGAAAGGTACAGATTTCAAAGAAAAAGAATGTTAAATTATTATCCCTTTTCCTTTACATAAATGTCACAAGTTTTTTATTTTCCTTTCAACCAGACAAAATACTAAATAATTATTTAGAAATGAAAAATAAGGAAAATATTGCCTTTCAAAAATGATCCAAATTAAAAAATAATAACGAGTTATTTTCAATGTACTTAATATTTAATCATGAAATTTAGTATTTGATGCCATGCAAATCGTTCTGTTTTATTGTATTTAAGGTTTTAGTTCTTGTAATGTGTTTAATATTACAACTTACAATATTGAGACTGTAATGCTTTTACATAATGTTTCCTGTTGAATATCTATTGAAATGGTTAAAGTTGAAGAAATCGTTATGTATCATCAGGATTTTTAATTTTCTTTTTATAAGTTGTTTTCTCTGTTTTATATGCATAGTTTTAAACTTTGATTGGAGCTTATATTTATAAAAATTTATATTAACTTACAGAGTCTTTATTTCGTACAAAAGTTGATTGAATAATTTTTATAACGCATACATTTTTACCTGTAATATTTATCTTATTAGAGAGCTGGAATTCTCTTAGGAACTGCTTAAACATTAGTTTCTAAATCATATATTTGCCACTTTATTGGATATGAAAGTTTTTGTTACTCATATTTATATTTTTCTTATACGGAAAACAAATTTTAATTTTCAGTGTCAAATATTGATTTAAGTTAAGAAGCGCATTGCATTTAGTTATCTATTTAGACTTTATAGCTGAGTTAATTTTTATGTAACACATATCCCATTAACTGTAGTTTTTCTTTTATAAATATACAACGATTCGAAACACTTTACACAATGTACAATTGAGGGCCATTTAATCGGTGCCCCTAAACATTATAATAATGTGAGTCACTGTAATTATGGTTCGATTGTACGCTTGAGTTTTGGTAACGCTCTGCTGAACTCCCTTCATTTATGAACCGGTGAGACATAACGTTTCAATGTGTTTGTGTGTTGCAAGGTCTAACAACTGAAAATAAGGCATACAGAGTGTACCAAAAAGGCGGATTCATGGTTAAGGGTTTTTATGCTTTTGTTATTAGAGATAACTGTGCGATTTTCAAAAATGCCCCAAAAAGAAGAAGAAGAAGAAAAAAAGAAAGAAAAAAAAATAGTGTGATATCATGTAATTTATTTTAAAAGCTGCAGAATTAATAACTTTATACAACAATGAAAGAGAAAAAGTAAATTACAAAAGTCTTCCTGGTCCAATCACGTGAATTCAAAAGTAATATTTCTATTTCTAAAATTTAATCGAATTATGGGGAATTTAAAAGTGAGTGGACTATATTTTTATTTGAAAAAGTAAATTAACAAACCCTTGGTAGTAGTGCTAAAAATTGGCACTAATACATTATTACAATAGGTTGAAACGTTTAATTATTATCTTTAATATAATTTAATCTTTAGAATGAATGTATTTGGTCTCTGAAAATTAAAATTTGTAATGAAGTTGAAATCCAAATTTCCATAATCTCATTGCTCTTTTTAAAAAGTTGTCACGTGTTTGAATGTGTTTTATTTCAGTCAATTTGAAAGCTAGAGTGTTAATTTTCGTGTTAATTTCGAGTGTTAAGGTGCTTTTACCTCAGGAACCATTTTGTATCTGATATTTTAGAAAAGCTGCGTAAATATTAAAATCCTGTAATTTTTGTAAAAAATTGCTCCATCGTTTCTTAACCTTTGAGTAATTTTGAAATTTAGATTGATATACCATCTGTAATTTTAAATAAGTATAACTCTATACAACAACTTTGTTAACACATTGTATCATCAACAATTTACGTCAGTGAAAGATGATAGGCTTTTAGTATTAAGGATATTATTTTAAAAGAACAACCTAAAAATCAACAATATTATAGAGATTTAGTTATAATAGATTGAGATAGAGTTAAAATAGGATACGTTTACAAAAGGAAGTTTCTATTTTATAATATGTAAAATTTTGTCTTCATAAGCTTCTTATTTCAAACATAGACTGGTATGTGTGTGAATAGTTTACAAACTAGTCAAAATTAGGACTATATAGTTTATAAACAAAGATGCGTAAAACCACAATAACGTTATATTTAGAAATGTGAAAAGACATGCTACTTACAATAAATTAGTGAAGATGACGTGTACTCCATATGATAAAAGTTTCCAAAGGTGTATGCAAAAACATTAATTTACTGACGAACTATAACCGCACAGGAAATAAAACTTCCGTTACATTGTGTGTCAAAGGATAAAATATTACATTAACTACCACTAATGAGAAATTTTTCTCATGCCATTAATTTCAACTCCCTTTTGCACTTTATACCATAATTTACCTTAAAATAAATTTGCTTTTTGCTTAAGTCATATTTAAAATTTTGTTTATGCATTTTTTAAGGTAGAAACTTCTTATACTCAAAATATGCTTAGCATATTTGTTTATTATATTGTTGTTTTCATAAAATAAATTACAGAAAATGATTACGTAGTCGTAGGTTTAGAACATCAAATCCAAAGCAACACTCCAAAAGTTACAAATAATTAAAAAAAAAAACTTGTTTTTTCCTTCATGAAAGATTATAACGAACAAACAACAATTGAAAGATCGTAATGAAAGATTAGCTGTAACGATAACTAATTGAGGATTCATATGAAAATGTTGGAATTTTTTCACGCGACTCTAAAAGTCAAGTTTATTATTGTTGACATTATTTTACTCTTATTCGTTTGTATTATTTTCCTCCTGTATCTGATTTAAATGAAAGGAAATTAAAGTGTAAAATACTTTGGAAAATATGAATGTCAGCATTTCATATTATTTCTACTTATGCTAATTGCAATTAATCAAAAATGCAATTACAAAGAGAAAATATGTTTTTACAATTTTAAAGCTTTTTGTTGTTTTATCTACCTCTATTTATTCAGGCTATAAACACACTTTTAAAGTAAGAACCGCGATACGTTCATCAAAAACTGAGAATTGCAGAGTATGCTAGATATATATATTCATTAAAATTTCCTTATAAAAACTAAGCATTTTTAAACTGTCCCATGTAAAAGAAAGAATCAAAAACATTTTAAATTATATCTAATAGATGATATTTTGGAAGTATACTTTTCAAAATGGTTTATTAAAAAAAAAAATATGTACTACTGTATTCAAAATACTAAGACATTTTGTGTTATATTTGTTGGTTACGTTTTACCCAAACCTCTTTGTATGGATAGCTTTGTATCATTTTTATTTAGTATTGTTGTTGGTTTTTAAAATTATATAATTTTTAAGACACCTAATTTTAATCCGTTTTAAAAATGATTAAAAATGTGTAGTGAATTTCACGGTAGTGATTATAGCGTATATTCTACACTAAAATGAATAGAGTTCCGGGAATTCGAAAATGTATTGCAATTTATTGAAAACATAAACAGATTTTAAAGACACAGCACCGTTTATCAGCAGAAATATTTAAGCATCTAGTTTTTCTATATCAAAAACATTAGGAACATTTTACTTGGTAGAGATAAAAGCAACTGTGATGGACAATCATCTAAGAATTACCTCATCACAAATTCCAAAAACAATATTTCTCACATAAAAACCACATGAAAATTCATTCCAATATATGCATTGATTTGTACGAAAATGTTGGTACGAAATTCCTTTATTGACTTTAAAAGTTAATAAAAGGTACATTGCAAAATGAAATCTTTTACAGTAGTTGAGCTGTCTGGTAAGATAATTCTTCATACAGTAGGCAACACACTAATGGAAGCCGTATTTATTTAAATTGAGAAACCACTTTATTCTCTTTATTAGTTGTGATTTGAAATTTGAAAATATGTCCTTACAAACTCAAATATAATATATTAAAATGTTCTTTGTGTGATTACAAGCACTTTTGAGTTGACGGAAAGATAAGAGCAGATCACTCGGTTGAGTCCTATACAGAATAAATAAAGGTTGGAAGGCTTAACCGTAGGTTGGGTCCAAGGTGGGCTTGTTGCTAGAATTAAGAAAAAAAATATTAATTATTAAAAAGTATACACAGTATTAATCGGATTAACGTATAAGTTTAGCTATTAAGATAAAATTATACATTGGAAACTAAAGAACGCAAAAAAGAAGAAAAAAATAGGTCCTGTTTTGCCCCATATCGAGGGTTTCAGGAAAACTCCTTAAATACAGGCCTGAACCTCAACACCTTCTAAGAACTGTACGGTAGAACATAACAAGTAATGAGAACAACTTATATTAAGCAAAAATATTTTTTCTTGTTATAATTCGTATTTATGAGTGAGTAATTGAAGAAGAGAATGCGGAAGGTAGTTATATAAAGTTTGTGAATTATTGGAGTACAACTAAAATATAAAACTCTGTAGAATTCATGCACTGAAATAAGAGTTATCTGAGATGTAGTAAAATGATGTCCTGAAAAACATTAGTTGGAATGTTACCAAATCCCTTCGTTAATTACTATTGACTTTAAAGGTAACTTATTTTTTTTTTACGTAGTATAAATGATGAATTCTTTACCGTCTTGTTTATAGCATTAAGCTACTCATTTAATTACATTTTTACTGGAGTTAGAAAGATATGTATTTTAAATTGCATAAATATAAAGTTTCACGACGAATAAAATAAATTAAATTACGTTATACAATATAAGATAATGATTGAATTATCATTGGTAGTTATTTAAATGAATAAAAAGAAAATATTTGAAGATTAAAAAATAGCCCGACTCTATTCATTGCGACTTTCATTTGCGACTGAGTATTCGACACTAGGTTGTGTGCATATCTACACAGAATTTAGTTTATGAATGACCACACATATTTTATATACCCATGGTAATTGAATCTGTATGGAATGCAGACATTAGTTGATTGGTGAGAAAATAAAAATGGAATGGGTTAATTCAATCCACCTTTTATGCGGATGAGATCCTAAACTCCCAAAGATCCTTAACTTCTCTTATTAGTTATGAGTGTTAAGAGGTGTTGAACTTACGACATGGAACATTCCGTGTTCCCGAACTGCGCTCCGGTGTCCATGCTGAGGCACCCAGCTCCTCCACCGAATCCGTATCCCTTGGGTCCGAATTTCCTGCCGTAGCATTGCTTGCAGAACAGCTCTTTTTCGTGTTCTGTGGCGTTGGTGCTGTCTAACCTCTTGTGGCACAGACCTGGAGGAAAATGTAGTGTTTTAGTCATCAAGACCTCGCAAATGACTATATAACAAATTTTTAAGTGACCACAATTCAAAAGATAGATACTAGAATTCAGAGTGGTAAGACATAGCCTGTTACTGTGACCAGAGTGGTAGAGCTAGTTAACAAAACACATTAAAACATAGTCAATATTATAATGCTTTTTCAGTGAATGTGTATCATACAGAACTACTTAATTACTTTGATCCTCATTTTATTATAAAAAATATGGTGTACGCTGCTCTTCTGTCAGGTAGGAGTAATGTAACCGTGTCATTGTGCTTTTTATGAATAGAGTAAGATGTAAAGTTTACATGCATTCAGAAAGTCCAGATTGTTGGAAGTCGTGTTTAGAGCATTTTGTCAATGGAAATATTTGGTTATTGGGTTCCTCCAAAATATCAAAAATGAAAGCTATGTTTGCATAAAATTCACGGAAAGATATCTTCGAGAGAAAATAGAAGAGAAGAGAGGATCAGTAAAAGTGGCCTCGAATCATGAAGAGGAATGTAAAATTTGTATGTAACCATGCGGATTCAGTCTGATTGTGCTTGTCTACAATTTATTAAAATCTTAACTTATATTTATATTTTACTACAAATGAAATATGTTTACTTTTAAAAGTTAAGTATGTGATTCATCTTCCATTTTCCCCACCTGCTTTCTTTTTATACCTAATAATTAATAAGTTAAAAAGCATTGGAAGATCTCTTTTTTTTTAACTGGAATATAGTATTTTACTGTTGTATAAAAAAATCATCAAACTTTATCTGAACTTAATTTTTATTTTAAACGTGATAAAACGAGTTTCCAGGTTACAGATTAGCTCAAATCCCTTGACATTCGAATAAAAATAACGAACAGCTTTCTAAGAAGGACATAAATATGTAGGTAAATGTATCATCACCTTATTCAACTCGCATCTTTATTGAGGCTATCCGCACTTTCACCAAATGTATGTAATATGTTTAGTGTTTGAGAGGTATAAAATATGCTTTGTCCTTAGTAGTACCTAATTAGAATGATATTCTTTCTCCAAAATTAGAATACGTAGATTACTTACACGCATCAAATGATATAACATTAGCATATTTACCATTACTTTATCGTGATATGAATACTTTCTGCTTATTAGCTAATTGAATTTGCGGTTGACCTTCAATCAGTAATTGAACGGATGTTCCACATATTTCTCATTAATCATATTTTTTACTTAATATCAGAGCTATGGAGAGGTTGTGTTAAAATTCTCTTAGGAAATGCATCTCCTTGAATTTCAGGCAATTGTTAATAGTTTGTTTTGTTTATTATTTTTAGATATCAATAACTTTTCGATACTCTTTGAATTCTGATTCCGATTGTGGAAATTCAATATGTAATATGAGCATGTGTTCTATGTAAATAAAATACTCTTTTATAGAATTCCTTTATTTAAAAATTAGTCATTGCAATAGAAAAATCTCCACTGCTTAAAATTTCAGAGGAAATATTGTATTAAAAATTATTATTTATAAATTTATTTAAGGTAGTATTTGCCTTTCTTTATTTATTCCATATTTATTTACAGTAAAATTTATTTTTCGTTATGGATATCCAGTATTCATTTTGAATAGAATTTGTCTTTCCTTATCTTCTATGTTCATTTAGAATAGAATTTGCCTTCTTTTATGTATTCAAAATTTATTTAGTATAGAATTTATCTTCCTTTAGTAATTTTCTTATCATTTATTTAAAGTAAAAAATGTGTATTTTGTATAACTGTTTTAAGAAAACAAAGAGTTCCATTATATTTTAAATAAAAATTTAATAAAAAATTAAAATTTTCATTATAAAAATCGTATCCATATTCAATTGTCTTATTTAACATTCCTGATTTTATAAATTTATAGATATGAAATTATTTGTATTAGAAGGATTAAAGTGATTTATATTGAATCGGATGAAATTTGGAAGAGCAAAGAGTGTTCCCAAGTTAACTTGCTCTTTGATGTGGACCTAAATATAATTTGTTAATTCTTTTGTTTGTGAAGCAAGTTTTGTTTTGGATCGTATCATCCTATCTGTGTCAAAGTTTATTGCCATCATCTTCTTTCACTGATACTCACCGCACTTGAAGCAAGTTTTGTGCCATTTCTCTCCTGCCGCCAGCATCTCCTCAGCGGCGTAGACAGATTTCCCGCACTTGGGGCATTTGGCATGTTCGACTGGCGTGAAAGGCATCTTTCACCTGCAACAAGAAAGAAACAGAACTTGAGCGGGTGGGTGGATGAATCACAACCACAAGAGCTTATACCCCAAAAATACCGCCTCTATTTTTACCACCTCCTTCGCCGCCTCTTTCCATCAAGTCGCTTCCTTCGTTTTACTTTTGAGAACCGCCATAAATATCCAGCGACATGTCTTTTTCCAGACAGTGGAAGAACGTTCGCGTCTTACACAAACCACCTTTTTTTTTTTTTTTTTTTTATGTCTTTTTGAGACGTGGCAGGAGGGAGGACAACCCAATTCGATTTCGTTCCTTCTAGATGAGTCATTGCACTGTTTGTTCAGTGTTTGGGAATGTAGAATGTAGTGGATGTATCGAATCGCATTCTTATCTCGCCAATCATCAGTGGCTTAAGATGTGAGTTAATTTGGGAAGAAGTCTGTACTGTTGTGTCTACGCAGGCATCTTTGTCGGAACATCGAGTGCCCACTTACCGCACTTAGTGTTGTTTGTTTTCACAAAGGTCTACGTCGGTGTTTTATACTTGGGCCATTTGTGAATAGCTTATGTCTAAAATGCGCAAATGCGCATGATATGAAATTCTAGTATTTTTAATTTTTTTTTTTTTTTTTAAATTCATTTTAAATATTAATTCTGACTTTCAAATGGTTGTAATCATTGAGTCAATCACCAAAAGTGAGAAGAAGAGGGAGGGGGGGGGGAGTGTCAATTAGTTCGATATTGACGTCAAAATCACTAAAAAATCAAAAGTGAAGGTTTTACTGCCACCATTATTCAGGAACAGTCACTGCTAAACTATATTTACTTATCATCTTCAATATTCATGTTATATTCTTTTACCATTTCAACACATTATAATATGCATAAATGCTGAATGATGAATCCATCAAAAGTGTGGTTTTATCTTCCTATTGCAGAATGCAATTATGAAAATATGTAAGAATGTATATTTTTTTTTATATATATATATTTTTTTTCAGAGAAAAAAAAAAAAAAAAAACAATATTGATAATGTGTTTCATCATTAGCTTAATAATATCGGCTTAAATATTATTTTGTAAAACATAAATTTAACACTCCCAAATGAGTTGAAACCCTGTTCAATGTAGATTTTGTGTAATATTCGCTAATTAGTTAAAAAAAATTAGTCACAATAAAATTGGCAATTTACATTTTTATTGAGAAATGGGGATGTAATATACATATTTTTTTAAGTTTGATGTATTTTAATACATATCTAAAAACTTTAAATGAATATCTGGCACCCCTATATGTCAAAATTAATAAATAAATGCAATGATATTTCAAAAATCTCAACTCTGACCTTTATTAAAAAATAAATAAAGCTTTCTTTAAATAAATAAAGCCTTAATTTTTTAATATAAAGCCTTATCTTTATAGATTAAGAATATTAATAAAACAGTGATTATGTTGTATTTAGGTTTTAATATTAATATTTTGAACGCTATCCAACTTCTACTTGTTTCAACATTTACATTTATTTACATGTACTAGAAATTCTTAGGGTTATTTATAAACAGGCTAAAAAGAGAGGTAATTTTTTTAAAATTTTCATATTGACTTTTTTCAAACATATAATGCACGTCTTGCGTCGACAACTAACTGAACTGAATTCCATCATGCACGGAACTCCTTTAATTTTCATTGCATATAAAAAAACTGAATTTTGTTTAGTTTTAGATTTAGGGATATTTTCTCTCAACATACAAGTTTCAAAAAAGTTGTATTCATAAATATTTTATTTAAACTTTCTGGTTATATTTTATTTTTTATATTATTATTTAAAATGTTAAAAAAAATGATTAATATTAAGTATCTTAATTTTCGTAGGAATAAAAGGATTTAATCTATTAAAAAGAAATAAAATCATCAAAGGATATTGAACGATAATAATCAACCAATTTTTTGTCCAAAATAGGTCATTCGAGCTCATAAAGGTAATTTATAAATATACTTTTTTTTTCTTCTATTTTACGAAAGAATAATCTCAAAATAAATAAATCAATTTGAATCTTTTGAATTTACCCTTTTTCAAGACACAGATAAAAATCTAAAAATAACGATTGCCATCCATCTCAAATTGAAATATGCGAACAACTCCTGATTGCAATTCCCTCAATTAAAGACGACATACAGTCTCGATGAAATCTTAACAGGAGCTGTCACAATGGAATGGTTTACAATGCTCGTTATCTCTTTATCCGCCACTCTAAATATAAACCCGCCATTAATTACTCTTGTAAACACATTTGTTTGTCTCATTCTAATTGAGTGGTGGTGGCTATTTCTACAGGGTTACACTTCTGTCAATTCAAATGAATAGCCCTTTAAAATTGTTGTAATAAAATATTTTACAACGAGTAGTTAATTGAATTAATTGGTGCAAACCTAAGTTTACTTTCCATTACTATTTGGGACATGGTATTAATATTTTCTGTAAAATATTATTTGAAACTGAATATACAAAACTAATTATGAATTGAAAAGAAATAAGTTTAAAATTTTACTAAATATAGTTCATTTCGCATTTTCTACTGACAATTACTGGTCAACTGGCAAAGTTTTATTGCTCTGTTATCTATCAATTGATATTCCTATTAATGAAGAAATAGTATAAAATAGGATTTTTGTCATTTTTTTTTACCGAATGACATTCATGAGCTTTGAAAACTGAATATCTACAAAAAGATTTTTTTCTTTCATTTTTTTTCTTAAAAATCATGATTTTTCATTCTTATGCAAAGAATCTTTACGTTTATAAAATGAAAATTTTTCAATATAATACAAGGGATAAAAATTAAATATTTATATTTTAATAAAGTTTCATCGTATAGTAAAACATGTGACTAATCACAATACAACTTTAAAAACAAGTTATAATTTTTGCATTCCACTAGCCAATCACAATGCACATTTTAATTTTCTCAGTACATAGAAGTTGACTATGATGTAGCCATGCACCAGCTTCATAAACAGACAGCATTATTCAAGTACCAGGTAAGAGACGATCGTATAAATTTTTTAAAAAAAGCATCAGAAGGTCGGAGTGTACATTTCTATCGAGAGTAAATTAACTGTTCAATAAATTATTAGAGAAACGATTAATATATTGGAATAAACTCTCTATATTAATTTAGTAATGATGAGCCAATCCAACGATGCCGAAACTCAATTTCGAACAGTCTGTAGCTTACTTTTTATAAAAAGCATTAAAATAAGTTGAAAATTACACTTTTTATTAATTAAAGTAGATACACAATTGTTAATTAAACGAGTTAATAAAATTTGTTTAAATTTACATAAAATTATATAGAAACGCTTGAGAAATTGATTCTGTTTAATTTCACATTTGAAACTTTTTTTTATTAATACCCTGCTAGCTAGACCCTTCCAGAATGATATAATTCCTTTTGGAAAACACTATTAAACTAAAAAAAATTTGCCCATGTCTACAAGTTTTTAAATGAGCCCGAGCCCGAGAGGGGGGGGGGAAACAATGTAGAAAGAAGGGAACACAGTGAAAACGATCTCGCAGAACGCAAACTGTAAGGAAGTGAATGATTTTTGGGGCGGTCCTTATTAGGGAATGCCAGATCTATAATTGGCAGCCGTGGGTGGCTGGGATATATCACGTGACTGCCTTCCCGGGAAAAACAGATGCGTGGGATGGAATATCTGGCAACACAGGGATCACCCTTGTTTTCTTTCCTTTTTTATGAGGTTTTTTTCCATATATTTTTTTTATCAGCGGAAAGTTCTTGGGAAAGGGCGCTGGTTGCTAAATTGAGTATCCAAAAATTATTTCGAGAACAGTGTTTTACAGTTTTTCAATTAGGTACAATTCTTTTCTATCAAATGGTAATTAAGTTGGTGGGGAAGCTGTAAATTAAATTTTCATTGAAGTTAAAAATTTCTGAAAATTAAAGATATTTACCTGCAATTTTAATTAAAAAAAGTTATATTAAAAAAAAAAGTTGTTTTGTTTTCTAAAATTAAAATACGAAATTACAATGTGAATACATTTCTTATGTAACTATGCAACAGGGAATATGTAATTATGGTGATAAATAAATTGCTTGTGATCTAAAATCATCATCATTTTATAAATTTCACCATCATTTTATAAATTTTTAATTGATGCTGAAAAATTCCATTGAAAGTAATATGCTATTGTTGTAAATAAGAGGTGAATTACATCTTTGCACAAGCTCCATCATCATTTATGCAACAACAAAAAATCATTTGAATAGCGACTGTCTTAAAAAAAAATAATTTTGAGCGCTATTCAATTTGCGAATTCATAAAAGTATTGAAAGAAACTAAAAATATAACATAAAACTTTTTCAAATTAAGCTACATAAAAGTCAAATAAGATTAAATAATTACTTTAAGTGACGTCTGAATTAACCTAAAATGCTTAACATTTTAAGATGAAATATTTCAATCATTCAAAGACATTTTTGGGAAATAATTTATTTAGATAACGTCTATTTTTATTGATTTAGCATGATTTATCAATTTCAAACCATTCTACGTTTATTATTTAAAACATATTTTTTACATTATATATCTTTAATTTAATTTAATTTTTAATTTAACATATTTTTAATTTATTTGTCCTTTCGAACATAGAGACTGAAATTTGGATAGAGGTACCACTTCCCTTAAAAATCATCAATTGGCAAATTGACAGATTTTTAAAATAGCTGGGTGTTATTTTTTAATTTCTATACAATAAAAAATCTAAATTTTTAAGCATATTAAACCATTATGATTTTTATGAAATAGTTTATTTTTTCTTAAACGTAAATTTCATGTTACAAATTGACTTCGAATACGTAAGGTGTAGCTATTAATATCGTCTAAAAAGTCGGAATAGGAGTTTTACTAGTAACAATTTACTTTACTTATGAAATGTTTTTAATGTGGATTCATTGTATTGATTTTCTATAAAATGTTAAGAAAAAAAAAACTTTTTCTAAGTTCGTACTGAAACTATTTTATTTTTCAAAACAGGGTAATCAAGTAAAATGTATCAATAAGATAGTAATTTGAAAGTTTTACTTCTTTCAAAAGAATCTAGAAGAAAGTAATTCGAACATAATTTAATTTAAAGTTATTAATAAAATAGAGAATTTTACAGTGAGTGGCAAATTCAGTATTTTAAGTGCTTATAAATTATCAGTTCTTTTAATTAAATTTCAAGATGTTGATATTAAAACTTTTACTTTTCAAAAATTGGAAATAAATGCAAACCTACTTAAGTTAAAAAAAAATAATTGAATTATTGCATTAAAATTTAAATCATAATATCGACAGCATGATATCAGCCTTATTTGCAATAAATTAAAAACTTTCCATCAAAGAAATTAGAGAGAGATGCATTAAAGTAGGATAACCTGTTTTTAAATAATTGTTATTTGGTTTAAAAAAGGTACACCCCGATGTGAATGAATGCAAAACATCTTATCAAAGTTGCTTGGGTACCTCTTTTGTGTGTTACACCACATGAGACTATTTTGGACATATAAGTCACTTTTTATTAATTTAAATATTTAAAATTAAATTACTATTTAATTGTACAGTTTTTAAATATTTAATTATATTGTTTTTTATAATTTATTTATATAGTTTTTAGCATTTAATTATGTATTTTTAAATATTTAATAATGTGGTTTTTTAACTTTTAATTATGTAGTTTTTTTAAACATTTATTTGCATAGTTTTTTTAACATTTAATTATATTAAAAAATACAATGCCATTTAATTTAACCATAAATTTCATAGACGAATCATTTATCTCTTCTAAAATGTAATGTGCAATTTCAAATGTTTGAATTTAATTTGAGTTGTTCACGCAAATTCTGTTAAATAGTTTCAAATGATAAAATTTTTATGATTTGGTTTCAAAAAGAAAGATTTGGTTTCAAAAGGAAACATTGTGTTCATCTGTAAAGCTTTAAAAATTTAAGTAACATTTTCTTTGTATAAAGATTTTTTATCTGAAAGTAATAACAATTATTTAACAAGCCACAAAAATCAAGTTGGAAACAGATGCTAACAAAGAATACTAAAAATTACTTTATTTCGATGCTAACATTACATAACTTTTAGCTATACTTTTTAAAAATTAGTTTATTTGCAATTTGAATTTTGTAGTGTATATTGAAGTCATAACTTTTCATTTGTATTCAATCAGTTATATATATATAAAAAAGAATAAGATTGTAAATGATGTCATTGAAAAATAATATTTTTTCGATTATATTAAATGAATATTTTTAATTAAAATAATTTTTGGTTTCATTTTTATTATAAGTTTGCTTTTGTAGAAAATGTGAAAAGATTAACTTCTGGCAACGTCCAGTTAATCATCAAAAAAAAAAAAAAAAAAAAAAAAATTCAGTGGGTGTTATTAACTATATAATTAATAATTACAGTCTTTATAATTTTCACTTATTATTATTTTATAAGCAGAATAATGTTTTGTATTATAATTTAGAAAATATGAAGGAACCCTATGCATGAACGAAATATTTTACTTCGCAAACACACTTAAGGTTATGATTCTATTAACTTTGTAAGCAATGCAATTTCTTTTTATTGTATAGATTTAAAATTTAACAAACACGTGAAACAGCTATTTTTAACTGAAGTATAGGTAGCTAATGAAACTTGTATTTTAAAGGCAAGAACTTCTTTGTATTATAAATTATAATAATCAGGAAAATAACAATCTCTAATTCACTAAGTTTAATTCTTTACTCTTGTTTTGTTGCCTACCTTTGAAGAAATATTTTTATTATTGAATTCTATACTATTTAATTGCAATTACCTTTTATAATAGGAGTACGGTGCACTCAACTACCATCTGTAATCTCTGCACGTGAGTATATAAAGTTAATTGACAAGTTGTATTGTTTGCATAACGAAAGTCCAATCATATTTGTAATTAATTGACAAAATAATAATTGCATAAATTTTGAATTTTGTAAAATAATTAAGATATTTTTTCAGAATTATAAGTAGAGAGTATATTGCCAGGGCACCTTTGTAAATTATTAAAAGTGCAAGTCAATATACGAGACAATAAATGAGGTGCTTTCTCTATTTCTGTACAAAGTGATTTTTATTAAGATTAATTATAAATTTATTAGATTATACTAAGTTTTTACCTGAAAAATGTAAGGCAAATATATTTATTTATCACATATTTTACTCACTGATAGAACTAAAGTATCACTAATTCAACAAAGATACATTTCTATTTTACCGGTGATAAAGGTTTGTCTAAACACCCAAAAGAAAAACTCTATCATGAATTTTTTTGTAGTTGAGTCCGTTAAAAACTTGATCTAAACTATTTTTTCCATATTTAAGTAAATGATTTAACAAAATTTAATAATTGCAACTAATTTAACGAAATTATATGTGACGTACGATTCATCCTCATCGATTAACACGTTTAATACATAAACACTTCTTAATTCTAGAAGTAAAATACTCTATCAACTTTTTTTGTTATATTTTTAGAATATCATTGCAATATTATGAGACCGTTCATTGCAATATTATGAGTTCGTATTCTCTTAAGAGACACACAACGATACCTAATGCAGGTATTAATAACACAAAGAGTATCAAGAGAATAGGAATAGCAGTTTCGGCTCCTTGAACAGCCTTCCTCTAAAATTCAGAAAAATATGGGCATTGTCTTTTAACTAAAAGAGTACAGATTTTCTCAGGACAAGCGTATTCACATGTTTTATTTTTTTCAACAAAGTTCATATCTTGCGTTACAGATATAAGACAATATTGTGCTAATACAATATTTTGTTAGGTCCAACCATAAAATAAATGGTAATATAAATAAGAAAGTATGATTGATGATGTAAAATCATTGACTGATATCTGTTGACAAGTTAATACTTTTTTCACATAAGTCGAGCTTCCGTATTTAATGCTCAAGATTTTGATACTGGTATCTTTGATTAAATTAAAGTCACTCTAAAAAAAGCAATTTCCAGTAAAAAGACAAATAATTTTGTAAAATTATTCATTTAATTACTTGTATCTTTCGTACCAATCAAATGCTACCAGGAATTCTTAAACCTAGATGTTCATTTATATATTAGATTGGTCTTCTCTGTGAGGCATTAATTTCCAATTGATGATCTTTAAGGGAAGTGGTACCTCTCATCCAAATTTAAATTTGTCTAAACGAAATGATTTAACTATGAGAAATTATGGTAATCGCAAAGAATGAATTATATTGTTAATTGGGGGGGGGGGGATTGAGTAAATTGAATTTAAAAATTTTCTTCAATGAAGTAATGAAACTTATTACAAAACGTCTTAAGCAATAGGGTGTCAACAACAACAACCCTTCATTGTGGAGTTCAATGTCATTCTATAATTAAACACTTCCGTTAAAAATAAAACCATTTGGAAATATCTTGAAAACTATCCAACCGTCAGTCATGTATAGAAAAGCTTTAAATAGACAGTGACAGAGAAAATTAGATTAACGACTTTTTGATTTTTTGGCAAGAGATAGTTGAAAGAAAGCAAAGGATTTGTCTTATGTGAAATGAAACTTATGTAACAGTGTCATTTAGAGTTAAATGATGTTTACAAATACTTAATAAGTGAAGTATGACTTCAGTTTAGGAGTAAAATTTCATTTAATTTTTTAATTAATAATATTCCGTTTTATTCTTAATTAAGAAATTGATATAATTAACTTATGCATCCATTGGTTATAATTTTTTGTTTTTATACAAACATATTACTTTTATGAAACTGGCCAAGCTATTGCTGACTTTTTTTTACATAAATAATATTACTGTTTGAAAATAGTTCATGCTCATTACATAGAAAGAAACACTTTCAAATACATTACAATAAATTTCATATATTAACAAAGTTTTCTTTTTCAACCTATAAACTTTGTATTGACATAAAAAGTATACAAAATTAAATTTTATTGATGAAACTTTAAAAAACATATTCGAACTATTAAACCACAATCGAATCTATCGAACCACAAAAGTCAAATACAAATCTAAAACTAAAATTTATCTCACAACTAATTTAATGTAAATGTTAAATTTACCCTCAGTTACATTGATGTAATTGATGTAGATGTATTTCAGAACATAGCTTTTAAATTTATTTTTGCGTGCCATCTTCTGTGGCGAACTGTCGTAAGGGATGCTTCGCTGCGTAAACCGTATCCTTGCAACGAAGATGGTTCTACGGTGAACATTTGCTTAGCAGGACAAAACGTCACAACAGATCGGTTTAAAACGATTTTGACCCGTTTCTAAACATCTTGATGAAAATTAAAGGGTTTTTGTAAATTCCATAAAAAGTCAATACGTGAAACTTTAGATTGAAAAAAAAAAAGAAAAAAAAAAAAAGATAAATTTATAATTTTCAGAAATTTAGGATACTAGGCATCAGAATACTAGTTCACTCTGTAATTCATATTTATAATATCAAATGTTACGTTATTATACAATTACTATAAATATTTATGCACGGATATGACAAAAAGAAATATTTTTCAAACCATTAGAATTTTTTTCTTCAATTACTATTACTTTGTTTTCTCTCAATTTCATTTTAAATACTAATATCCTAAACAAACACTATGCAAAATAAGTTTATTATCTAATCAAAATTAGTAATATTTAAAAATTATATAATCCTGTATTGCTTATAATTTATAATTAAATTTTAATTAGTAAACTGCATCTATCAGTTATAATTTTTACCTATTCAGAAACACCACTATTTGGTAAAACTTATTAGTTACTTCAGCTCTATGTGTTAGCTTACATTTTAAAAAAAAAAAAATTAAGAAAAAAGACAAATGTTTTGGATAAAAAAAAATATTACTACAAGTAATATTCAAATAATAACGCAAGAACTAAGTTGAGATAAGTAATTCAAGATTTAGTTTTTAAATGAGAACTCTAAAATACGAGCAATATAGATAAAAAGGTAAATTAATGTATCTCAACCAAAGAGTTTTACTTAAAAAATAGTAGTGAAGGTTAAGTACTCATGCTAAAATACCAAAGATGTTGAACTCAAAGCGTGATTTAAAATTAATTACCAATTTCACATTGTCAAGTAATTATTTTTCTAATATCATATCAGTGTAAAATAAAAATACTAAGAAAATATTAATTTTCAAAATTCAATTCGATAATGACATTCTCAAAGAAATGCTCTATGTTTAAGTAATACAATTACAAATCGAAATCGGGTTCAATTCCATCAATATAATTTCGCGTTACCTCTGGGATTTTGGTTTTCATTCGATATAAGTTCAAATTCGTTTAAAAGAGTCTAATAAATCTACCTAAAGTTGGAAATATCCAATTAATCCACTTCCAAACCTTCTAAAAATCCATCCGCCAACTTCAAATCTAATCCACAAACATAGCGCCTTACCTCTGTGTTGAGCAGCAAGGAAGATCTATAGCACAAATAACCAAGACAAGCGTCACTGCCGAGTTTCTGTAGTCGAGTGCTTCTAGCGAGGGTCTACACTTGCACTAAGCACAAACCGAAGAGAGAGAATAGCCAGGGATTCGAATCTGACCCGACCCTGAGTTTTCTACTACGCGCTCTCTTGATAAGGACTCAGCCAACCGGCTGTTCATCGACATATATGGGTTGACGCCCACCCCACCTCACCCTTGCAAGTTTTCCTCTTCCAGATCTATGAGATCACCAGGTATCTCGGGTTTCCTACCCTCCCTCGATGAAGAGGGAAGATGGAGATGAAAAAGAAGTGTTTTTGCTGGTTTTTTATGTATTCTTTTCTTTGGGTGTGGGATGAGGAAGATTGTGTTTGTTTGGTGTGTGAGGTTTTTTTTTTATGTTGTCTGGTTTGTTGGTTTCTGGTTTGAGTTTTTGTGTGGAGATTCGTTCGATTGGAAGTTTGAAGAGTTTACAAAGTAGTAAAGAGTGTAGGTGTCAAAAATAATTAATACTAAAAAAATTGTTTCTCAATAAGTCGGTCGTGTAAGTGTACAGAAACAGTAAAACGGTATTTTTACCCTGAAGTAAAAGCCTGCAACTGAAATACCGTGGAAGAACATTCATTAAGTGATTAAAAGCATACCCTCTCCCTATAATATAAAAAAGAAATCGTAAACTGTAAGATTGTTTGTAAGTAAGTATTTAAGAATAGACATGTATTAATAATATTTTGAAGAAATTCCATTGACAGTCATTATTATGAAAAGACGGCTTCTATATACGTTTTTATTACAGTAATTAAAGTTCAGATTAGCAAGCATGCATGTTACAGTAATTACAAGCATGTACAATTTAAACATTTAATGACTGAAATTCTCATTCATAAGGTTGAAGATGTATCTTAAAAACCTTGTTAAATTTAACTATTATTATTAAAAAAAAAAGAAACATAAAGTTGGCGCGTTTGGCAAAAAAAAGTTTCAAGTTCTAATTCGATTTCGTTATTTGGAGCCAAGATGCAAACTCAAGTGCTACTATTTGTATTGGGATATTCAGACTGATATATGGCACATATGATCAGCCTTTATTGCTTAATAAATGTCCAGTCACCATTTCGGTATTTCTGATTGAATTTTGATAAGGTAAGCTGCCTCATGACCAGACCTTTAATTTGATGTATCGTACGTGTTTGTATCATTTGAATTTTGACTTGGAAGCTAACCTCAGACGATCTGACAGACAGAGGTACCGAACCTTTCTATAAGCTCCTCACTACATTAGTGCAGTGTAAAAACTCTAACAGAAGTTTCAATGATAAAATTCTCTTTTAGTATTGCATAGTCATTGGTGAGACTAAAATCTTTAATTTTTATATCCCAGTATTTCATTTCAATAATTTCTAACAGAAATAAAATCTTTGAACTTGGAGAAAAAAAAAATGTCTTTCTAAATATATGATCCAGAAAAAACACTCTGAAATGAAAAACAAAATTTTTCACTAGATCACAACAAAAGTAATTTGAACACTTGAAAGTATTTATCTACATTTACAGCAAATTATTGAAAAAAAACCAGAAAAAAGAAATCACATACAACTTTAAGTAATTATTATTTTTGTGTACATTCCCCTTAAAAAGCAATAAAATGCTTTTGAATAGCTTTTAATTTGTCCAAAATAGTATGTGTTTACTATCTCTAGAACAACGCTCTCCATTATGCAGCCCAATTAATCCATTTGAAGAAACTTTCAACAAGATGGTCTTCATGGAATAATTTAACGGATGCTCATTCGGACGATTTATTAAGATTATCTGCGACAAATATTCCGACGGACATCGACTCTATGGTTGGTTGGTTGTTTTCAGATTATCTGACGCCGTCAGCAACATGAGGGCTATAATGCACCGAAACATTCATCATTAGACAAGCCAACATATATTTACAAACACCCATGCCTAACACGGGACTCGAAACCGCAACCTCGACATCGACTCTATGGTAAAATAAACTGAACAATTTCTACCCTCATCGTCTCACAAATGATAATGACTAAAACAGGGAAATGTAGAGGTACGGTTAAAATATATTTATTAAAAGTAAGGTCAAGTCACGTTGTAACAAAAGATGTCCGTGTTTATTACACTCTGATTTATGTAATAATGAAAATTATTATCTTTAATTATTTGAAAAAATAAATAAATATAAATTGTAATTTTATTAAAATAAAAAATTTCAATAATAATATTTTTCAGTTTTCAAGAATGCTTTATATTGTTGAATCTATAGTATTTAAAGATACATATTGGAGTATTCGGCATAAATGTACGACCAGCCAGATGCTGTAGCATAAGTCATACGATCCCTTTCTGAAAGTTAGTGGCAAACGCTGAACACAATACCCAAATGGGTTAATCCTGTTTAACCCATTAAAAACGATTTTAAACTGGATAAACCGTCATTGTTCAACTTTTACCTTGTTTATTTAAATCATTTAAGATATATTTTGATATTTTCAGATTTTTTAAAAAATTATTTTAATGATTTTTAAAAAAAAAATAACTAACTGGAACTACAAATCGCAATTTATCAGCAAAGAAAAAAACCAAAATGTCGATTGACAAGTTTTTCTGCCAAGTCGTTAATGGGTTAACTTTTCTGAACAATTTCCCAGTACAGATCCTGCCTTCTTGTAGAAGCTTGTGGAATGTACAAAGAAACAATTGCATTTTTTTCAACAACTTTATTTATGTTGCAACCTTTGTATTCAAATATTTTTTACTGTTTAAAAATTGAAAGAATTTCTTCCCAGAAAAACTTAAATACTACAAGAATGTTTTTTCCAGTTAGAAGTTCTGTTTCAACATTTTATGTACCTTAATATAATCATTTGGATCCTTAGCATTAATGGTATGAAGAGAGATGGGATGAGAGTGTTTTATAATATACAAAAAGAAAGATTGGATGTTGCTTAGTTAATCATACATGCTAATGGGTTCCAACTTGTAGAACGTAACAAATGTTTGCAACACTATTACTAATTAAGGATAATGTAAAAAATTTCATTGGATTTGTACATTTCTTTAAGGTAACTTTCTTTGCAAACAATTTTCAAAAAATGCATACTGAAAAAAACATTTCATCTTCAATAAGTAATATTCTTTTACATTTGGAATATTTATTTTTACCAAAATAAAAAGATATACTTTGAAACATAACTTTACCGTTATTTTTAAATGGATTAAAAATAAAGGTTATGTTATATTTCGAAATATATCATTTTGTCTGGTTAGTGTAGTAAATAAGTTCTTATGTTCTTTAATAAAAGCTAATTTAGTATCTTGATGGTTAACATTTTACTTCAAATCCTAAATTTTTACTTATAGTTAATCCTACATTTTTAATTGTTATTATTGCATACTATTATATAAGTAAATACAAGGTCCGGCTATTAATTTCCAGGACTGACGTAACTGTAGGAAAACGAAAAGCCGGAAGACGGCGATAATGATTGCATATTGAAGAGCGTTTTCTTGCGCATGTGAAGTGCAATCGGCGCCATTCTGAAGTAAGTGTTTCTCGTGGAAAGGGGCATTAAAACGTAGCTCTTAAATTCCTGTTGTCGAAGTGAAAATGGAGCAAAGAATTAACATTAAATTTTGCTTCAAATTGGGTATCCTATCCAGGTACGCAGGGTCAGTATCAACGTTGTCGATAAGTTCACCACATGCGTCCAGTCTAAATTGCTTTTGTTCGTTCCTTAAATGGTGAGGAACGAATCTGGGACAAATCTTGCGTTTGCCTAGGTCTTGCGTCAAAATTCGCCGAACCATCTCTTTGTCCATGTTCAATTCATCGGCGAGTACTCGAATAGTCAATCGACGATCACATTTCACCATATCGCGAACTTTTTCAATTGCTTCCTGCGTCCATTCTGGACAACCTGGGAATGGATCATCTTCGACGCTTTCGCGCCCGTCCCGAAAGCGTTTAAATCATTCAAAAGTTCTTGAGGGGGATAATGCTTCCTAGCAGTAAACTTGTTTTAACATTTCTTAGGTTTCCGCAGCTGTCTTGCCCAATTTGAAGCAAAATGTAATATTAATTCTTTGCTTCATTTTCATTTCGACAACAGGAATTTAAGAGCTACGTTTTAATGTGCCTTTCCACGACAACCACTTACTTCAGAATGGCGCCGATTGCACTGCACATGCGCAAGAAAACGCCCTTCAATGTGCAATCATTAGCGCCATCTTCCGGCCTTTCGTTCTTCTACAGTTACGTCAGTCCGGGAAATTAATAGCCGGACCTTGTATATAAGAGATATATGTAAAATTTCATTTCTCTATATGCAATATAGGGTAATGAAAATATTGCATAGTCAAAATTTGAAAATATTGCATAATCAAAAATTGTTATTATTGCATAATAGTATATATTTTTTGTGTGCATTTTTACAGGTTTTGGAACGTTCTGAGTTCAAAAAAGTGCTATAGAAAAAATGTCTGTGTGTCTGTCTGTGGAGAACTGTTGGAAGTAATCGCACAATGCGAGTTAACCACGACTTTGATCGAACCTCTTAACTACTTCTACTTTCATTTCGTTCTTTGTATATAAATACATTCCTGTATTAATAAATCATATATATCTCTACGATCCAGACTCCGAGTTAATCATTCTAACATGGTAGAAGAACGTGGTTAAACGCTTTGCTTTGCTGATACGCTTTACTTTCGCGAGAGTTCTAGAAGGAACGTTTTTGATATTAACATGTCTGAAATTAAGTTTGAAATTAAACCTTTTGACGGAACGAACTTTTCGTTGTGGAGTAGGCGATTGAAAGCGGTGTTTGCAGCAAAAGGGTTGGATTGTTATCTAACTAACGATTTTGATTCTACGAAATCAGAGTTCGTCCTTCAAGCTAAGAAGGCGTATGCTCTGTTGACGACTTTGCTGGGTGATAATATTCTTGCTTCATTACACGGAGAGGATACAGCTCTGAAAATATGGACAAGATTAATTGCAACGTACTCCAAGGAAAGTGCGTTGAGTCAAGTTTGGACTCGGAAGCGTTTAGCTACTATTAAGAAAAGGAAAGAGACTGATATGCAGAGTCATATTGATGAAATGCAAGGACTTGTATCGGATTTGCGTACGTCGGGTGCAGCGGTTAATGATGTGGATGTTGTTGTGTATCTTCTAATGTCGTTGCCTGGGGAATATGATGCTGTTCGAGCTGCAATAGAAAGTCAACCTACGGAGAATTTGAAGGTTGATTTTGGGACAAAACGTCTCGTAGATGCAGAAGCGTTGATGTCTGAGGACAAAAACAAAAGTGTAAGTAATGATTCTTCAAGAAATTCCATGACATCTTCGGGTGACCAGGTGGCATTTCCTTCATTTAAAAAGGACATTGTCTGTTTCTGTTGCAAAAAGAAAGGTCACGTGGCGAAGCAGTGTCGCAAGAAAATCGTCTGTTATTCTTGTGGACAGTTCGGTCACATGAAAAGTGACTGCTTGCAAAAACCAAGGAAAACCAGACAAAGCGAGAGGGTGGCAGTAACGTTTGCTGCTGGGGACTTGGAAACTGACTGCTTTATTGTTGATTCAGGTGCAACATCACATGAGCTCTCACATTGAGTGGTTTTCTGATTTGAATCCATCTGGTACAGTTCAGAGTGCTTCTAGTTCTAGTCGACTTGAAGTTAAAGGTATTGGTACTATTACTGGTATATTAAGAAACGGAACAAAAAATAACATTGAAAGACTTGCTGTATGTCCCTGGAATAAATAGTGAATTAATATCTGTGAAAAATATTGAAAATGCTGGTTTTCAAGTGATTTTTAAGAATCAGTTGGCAACCATACGTAAAGATGGTAAAAGTATATTTTTGGCTAGATGTAACTCGCGAGGACAATATGTTAGTGACTTTTCGCCAATTATTGATAGTGCCATGTTGACTCAAGAAGATGCAACTCTATGGCATAGACGTTTAGGATATTCTTCAAATCAAGTGTTGCAAAAGTTGGGATTACCTACCTTGAAGAATTTTTGTGAAGAATGTGTGCAAACAAACAGCTGAATCGGTTGGAAAAGGGTCAAGGCGTCGGGAGAAAGAACCAATGAAAATGATACATACGGATGTTTGCGGTCCAATCACTCCTTCTACAGCTAATAGTGAAAGATACTTTATGAGTATTATCGATGACCATTCTAGGTTCTGTGAAGTGCATCTTCTCAAGCACAAAAATGACGTTGTGGAAGTACTGGAGTTATTCTTTAAATCTAACCCTAGTGTTCAAAAAATGAGATGCGACAATGCCAAAGAATATGTGACAGGGAACCTTGTGAAAGTTGCTAGAAAAGCTGGAGTTATCATTGATCCTGTACCACCATATACACCACATTTAAATGGGTGCGCTGAGCGGGCGAACCGTTCACTGCTCGATAAAGGAAGGGCTTTGATTTACGAGTCCAAACTTTCTAAAGTTTTCTGGGGATTTGCTGTACAAACTGCAGCTTACCTTAGAAATCGAATTCCAAGTAACAGCATAAATGGTGATACTCCTTATTTACTGAAATATAATGAAGAACCTGATTTGAACAAGATTAGAGTGTTTGGTTGTGATGCATATATGAAAGTTCAGAGGTTCAACGGAAGAAGCTTGATCCCAAGTCGAAAAAGATGATTTTTGTGGGTTATTCAAACATGGGTTATCGTTTATTGGATCTTGTGACTAAAAGAATTATTGTCTCTAGAAACGTTAAATTCAACGAAACGAAAATATCGATCTCGAATTTGACTGAAACCAACAACGGCTACCTTCGTAACCCACCAGGTCAGTTGGAAACCGAAGAGGTAAAAGAAGAACTTGGTACAGAACTTAGTGAAGAACCAAGAGTTCCCGGGAAAGTACAAGATGTAACTTGCGAAGTAAGAAGGTCGCAAAGGAACAAGAAGCCACCTATAAGATTTCCGGAAAGGGAAGTTTACCAAGCGATGATATCTGTTGAAGAAAATGATTTGACTTATGAAGACATAGAAGACCTACCAACGGAGGAAAAAGTGCTGTGGAGAAAGACAATGGCCGAGGAAATTCGTGCAATCGAGAAAAACGAGTTAAGTGAAACTATATACATGAATCAACCCCAAGAATATGATGATAATAGTGGGCGTGTTTGTCTTTTACGGAAAAGTCTTTACGGACTCAAGCAAGCTCCGCAAAGATGGTTTGAGAAGTTTCTGGAATCCATAAGCAAATGCAAGTTTAAACAGCTTCAAAGTGAGCCGTGTATTTTTGTCAGAGAAACTGGAAATAAAGAAGTCATCATGGTGCTTTATGTTGACGATCTTCTCATTGCCGGATCCGATTCAAATGAAATAAACATCATCATAGAATTACTAAAAAGAGAATTTGAAATGTCAAAATCTGAAGTTGCAACAGAGTTCTTGGGTCTTCGTTTAGAGTATACTCAAGATAAACTGGCTCTAGACCAAGAAGCGTATATTGAGAAGCTTTTACAAAAGTATAACATGTCAAATTGCAAACAATCATCTACCCCTATTGAACCCAAGTCTACACCAGCTGTTTTCGAGGAGGAAAGTTATTTCAACGGACCATATCGTGAACTTATTGGTTCCTTGCTTTATTTGGAAAATTTGACAAGACTCTATATTCTGTATGCAGAATTACAACCAACTGCAATTAAGCCAACTGCAATCACATCCTACAGATGCAGCATGGAAGGGGTTAAAAAGAATCCTAAGGTACTTAAAGGGAACTTTAAAACTAAAACTTGTTTACCTTAAGAACTGTCCATTGCCTATTATTGAATTGTTTGTTGATTCTGATTGGGGTTCAAACCCTCTAGATAGGAAATCTATTTCAGGTTACCTTATTAAGATATGACTGCCCAGTAGCTTGGTGTGTGAAGAAGCAAAATGCAATCGCATTGTCTTCAACTGAGGCTGAAATCCTTGCTTTAGGTAAAGCAGTTCAGGATATTATTTGGTTTAATCATTTGTGCAAAGAGCTTTTGTACATTCCGAATATTTTTATATTTGAAGATAATCAATCTGCTATTAAATCTATTTTGAATCAAAATAATTGTGCTAGACTTAAACATATAGATATCAAATTGAAATTTATTCGTAATGCTATTGATATGTATTGTATGAAACTTGAATATGTATGTTCAAATGATCAGCTTGCAGATATGTTAACAAAAAGTTTACCTAATCAAAGATTGATTGATATTAGAACCAGATGTAATGTGAGGTGCGATTAAGGGCGGGTGTTGGAAGTAATCGCACAATGCGAGTTAACCACGACTTTGATCGAACCTCTTAACTACTTCTACTTTCATTTCGTTCTTTGTATATAAATACATTCCTGTGTTAATAAATCATATATCTCTACGATCCAGGCTCCGAGTTAATCATTCTAACAAGAACATAACTTCCGAAAGGATAATTCTACGTTGTTTAACTTTTGTATGCAGGATAGTGGTGGCCATGGGACATGCGGTAAGGTTTTCGTCAAAATTGCGCAGGTGAATAAGGTAGCTGCTATTGAAAATTTTATGTTTTCTTGAGCTGCCAAAAAACGGATTTAATTATGTTAATAAAGACTCTATGGTAATGCTTTTTAATGAGTTTTAAACATCTTTATCTCGGAAATTATATATATATATATATATATAAAATTAAAGTCTGGTGTAAAATATTCAGATTGTCAAAACGGAACATTTCTAGATTCACTTCGATATATGGCTGTTGGATCGTACAGAACTACAGCTTATTCTACAGCCTTTCTACAGAACTTCATTAATTTTAAAAATGGCCAGTTTGGTGACCAATTATTACATTATTCCCTTCGGGTAAGTGAAACAGAGGAATAACAGTTGTTAATGGACAATACTCAAGAGAAGAAAAAAAAAGTTCGTTTTCAACTTTTTACGTCTTTAATATTTACGAAAATTTCCGAGGTAGGGATCTTTAAAACACCTTAAAAAACATTATCTCAGAAATTTTAATTAAAATCATTCGAGCAGTTTTTTGTCAGTTTCTGAATAACATAAATTTTTCAATGGTGGATACCTTATGCGCATGGGTTATTTAGACGAAAACCCTAATGACTTGTCCCATGGTCACCATTAACCCGCATACAAAATTTGAACATTATAGATTAATAGATTCGGGAGTTAGGTTGACCACAGACACGTATGCATTTATAAATCCTTTATGTTACCTTCAATTTTGTGTGCGTGTGTGGGTGAATGTGTATGTCAGCTCCGGGCAAATCTGCGTAGGCCTTTGCCGTCATCCAAACGGGCTGAAACTTGGCAGATAGATTCGATGTCAATGACAATGGTTTCTATCAAATTTTGGGGGCTGTTACGGACGCTAAAAGGTCACTTTTACTGTAAATTAATAAACCAACTTGCCGTCATCCAATGCTGAAATCGCATTTAACCTATCATGGAAAAAACTCTTTCCTGTTTCCCAAAATTGTTTTAACTGAAATAAATAAAAGATCATTGGACGTGAATGCAACATTCATTATGGAGTGAAGTCCAGTCAATTCACCTTTGCATTGCATAGTAAGGCTGTAAGTGAAAGAATTTTAATCATCATTGTTAAAAATCTTTCCCGCTGCCAAAATTGTTTTAATAAATTAATAGTAAAATTGTTGTAATCAGAATAAAGTATATTTGAATGTGAGTGGACAAATTCACATTCATTTTTAGTAAATAAATTATCACATATTTTACTGATAGAAATGTTTTTAATATTTAAAATTAGATGCTAACACAAAGCACACGCTGACAACAGAATTGGCGCTGTGTTAATGAATATAAAAATTTGCAATGCATGTAATGGATTTATATTAAAAACTTTGTTTTATGGATTATATTATTTGCATACCACTTTTTCTGAACTCGGGATGTTCCAAAAAGTGCAGAAATACTAAAAGATCGAATTTTTTTTATTGAATGCAATACTTTCATAACCTTTTATTACATATAGGTTAATTGAAAGTAAAAAAGAGAATTATAACTGAACAATAAACAGTACTTGGTCCATTTAATGACAGTTTGATAGGCCTATTGTACAGTTTGATATTAGTGTAAAACTGTTTTGTAATTATACGTTGTTACTATTTATAACGGAGAGTTCATGATAGAGTAAAAAACAGAAAAATAAATAAATAAACACTACTTTCATACTTCTTTTGTTATGTGTTTGAGCTTTTTGTATCTTTCATAATCGGTGACGCAGTTAAAGTTGATACAACATTAAGTAATTTAGAAAACACACACGAAGTAATTACTTTTCATATCTTTTAATCTGTGAATGCCAATTGCCATAAAGTTGCCTTTGTTGCAGTTTATCAATATGTGTTTATGAAACAAAATAACGTTCATTAACCTTTGTAAAATAAGGAAAGAAGTTATTCTCGGCAGATTTATGTAGTGCTTAAACTCGTAAAAGATTTAACAATAAATTAGTCAACTGTTTTACCTCATAAAAATATTGTATCTAAACAGAGTTTTAGTATAAATAGCTATATTTTTAGTAAAATACGCTTTTATATTTCATATATAGAAGAAGAAGTATGTTTGATATATATAATATGCTGATTAACACTATTATAAATATATGTTTGTGGATAAATTAAATACAGTCATAAAATATATTGGTTGACGTTCGATTAGCTGCTGAAACGAAGAAAAACTCTAAGTGAAGTACGAGATATGGTATGTTCATAGTAGGGTTTTTTTAGTGACTAGCTGAACTAAAATAAAGCTATCACAATTACAGGTACAGAGATAATAAAAAAAAAAAAAAAAAAAAATAAATAAAAAAGACGACATTTACTTCAATACGTTGGTAAATGATCACAACAACAAAGAAAAACCATGGATGGTGTTGGAACGTCATTTATAGTTTTTTTTTAGCCCGTTAGTCACATTTTAGATTATTAGATGAATGGAATTTTGTCTAGAAGATTTAGAATTAAGAATGCAATCAATTTTACATATGCTTTTAGAAAATTATTCAATTTCAAACTTTGTCAAATCAGTTAAGAATTTTTGGAATTCTTAAACATGCTTTTAGAATTTATTAACCGTCCTTGCGTTTCCATGTAAACAGATTTTGCGCCACACAAAATACATATTGGAACAACCAATAAAGGGTGAGGAGTGCAGAATTCGGATGCTGTGTGAAATTGAAACAGTTTGAAAAGTTAAATTTATTGTAAACCTAATAATTTAATGAATTCATATAAAATTGTTAATGAAAAGTGTAAATTTGCTGATTTTGTAAATGTAAATTAAAATACTGATAATACAGGGTGTTTATAAATTAGTTGAGAAATGGAGTTCAATTAGATCTGTATAACTCTTAATAACAAGGCATAATGAACATTTTTTTTTTTTTTGCGCATGTAGAATGACATGATTAACATTAATTAATTGGGAAAAAAGAATGGTTTGTAAGGTCTAGTTATTAAGAGTTATTTGAACTCCATTGCCCGACTAATTTGTGGACACGCGGCATAATTTTAATGCAAAAATGTTAAATGTTATTTAAAATTAAAAACTACGCCTGCTGATAATGAAATTTCTGGTATGTAATTGTAATGAAAAAGTGATAAATGTAATATAAAATTAATAAAGGTTTTTCTTGCCGCTTTTCTGTTCTTATTATCATTTTTATTTGCTTGTATTTTGCATTTTTCGTGGTATGCACCTTTCCAGCACCATTCAGGGCTTTTTGCTACTCTGATCACTTAACAATGCATGAATGTGAAAATTGCCATTCGATTTTTTTCGCTGTAACCGTAACAAATTTATTTTCGTTATGTATGAGGAAAAAAAATCACAGAATTTTGTTTCATTTTTAAGTCAGTTTGTGCATTAAGAAAAGGTAACACAGAAATGCTACAAAAACCGAGGAAGATAGTTTTCCGCTTATTTGACAACACTTAGTATTTTGACAAAATTTAGTTTCTTGACAACACTTAGTAGAGTTTTCCGCTTATTTGAAAAACCAAAGATTTTGTCATTACTCAAGTTGATGCAAATCCTCACCCCAACTCGTCTTGGGAACTTCACCTTTTTTTTTGTTAGAGAGCTTTAGAAAAGTGTGTGATTATGTTGAGGAAGAGTGTTTTATTACAGATTCGTGAAATAACGTAAGTGAGGTTTGTGCCAGTCAGAAGAACAGAGTGGGTTGTTAAAGTAAGTCTAGTTCTATTTGGCATTGTCTAAATTAGAGAACATTACACACGCTAAGTTTTTCTTCAAGCTTTGAAAATTTGCAACGGAAACAATGGAACCGATCCAACGCTTCAGTGCTTTTCAACATTTACAGATTTTTTTTTTTTTGTCGTCGAAGGTTTACTTTGTTACTCATCGTCTAGCAACGATTCTTGCCCATTTTTTAAATCTTTGGAACCATTAGTACACAAATGATTTTCTTAAATACAAAATGCTAAACAATTCTGAAACTCTTCAGAATTTCCTTTGCAGATTTTCCCAAAATTTCCCAAACTTTTTATATTTATGCATTGTTCAAATTAAGTAATTGTAACCTACATATAACCCTAAAACTTACTTCGAAAACCTACTGTGCTGCTCTGACTTAACCGAATTTCACGAAAGTTGCTCCGTTACCAAATTGTTGCTTAAGAAACCACTCTTGCACGTCATGGTTACCTTTACTCAATGATTAAAAAATCGAAAGTAAAAAAAAAAATTTAAAAAAATGAACGAACTTTTTGATCATAACATAAAGAGAGTCTGTGAACTAAGTTAATTATATTAATATCAATTTAAACTATTGTAAGAAAAATTAGAGTTAGAAATCTTCAAAAATTTATATTATTCTGATTTTACACTTTTCTTGTGGTCATGTGGCTGTTCCCCAGTAGCACAAAAACGCTGGCCAAATTTGCTACATTGGCCAATCCTGATGTGGGCCATTGTAAACAGGCCGTTGTTATGTATCTTGACCAAGTTCGCACGATGCTGGGTGAAATTTACTGGAGGTTTTTAAATCTTGATGTTTTTAAAATTGAAATATTTCAATTATAAGTCAAGTTGGAGGGCTAAAAAAATATTTTGTGGTATATTTTACATATTTTTTTCAAAAAAAAAAAAAAAAATCGCGCATTTTGGAACGATGTTGGAGTTTCAGCCAGGATTAGCCAACCATCCAGAACCCCTGTTTTCGACATTAGCCGATATTGTTGCGCTGGCTTGGCTGGTTGCCCTGGATTGCGCTGACTACAGAATTATAATAAGTATTTCCTGCGTTTTGCAGGGCATAATTTCACGTAAATTTATATGTTTATGGTTTGAATTAATTTGAATTATATTTGTCGTACATCCATGCTTAATGTCAACAGTTATATTATTATTTTGGTCTACAAACCAGAGACTACACATAAGCAATAACAAAAAATATCATTATTCTAATTATAATAGTTGAGCTGTGTGTGTTCGCACAAAATAATAGACACTTAAGGTTCTGCCACTTTGATTTTGAAGTATTGACAGTGTGGGACTTAACTCGAATTCGTTGGTCATTGTGGTAATAGCAGTAAGTTTGATCTAACCTTGACCAAAATAACTGACATCAAAGTAAAGAGCTACTCGTACCAAAGTAACTTTATGATCATTCTTTACTAGAGCCTAATACATTCTGACTTTCCACATAGTACTAAGGAAGTTCATTAACCTCATTAACAAAGCGAATGCTAAGGATGAATCTCTATGTATTGTTCCAAGTAATTCTTACCACACTAGATACACGTAAAATATAAAAAAAAACAAATGAGCTAACTACTCATATTTTTTACAATAACTTTCTAATAATATTAGCATTCCATTTGTTAATTGTTTCATACAAGTAAAATTTTCTCTCGATCCTTCATTTGTCAGTTTGCAGGTCATTCTTTTTTTATCTATAAACGCTCAAAGACAAGAAAGCTTTTAAAGTTTATTTACAGAGTCTTTTTAAAGTCTTATCGTTCTCTTCAGTGGGACCAAAATACGGATAGGAGTAAAAGAAGAAGAAAAAGAATGAAAATAAGAAAAAAATTTCACGCAACTATTCCTTTCTGGCTCAGACGACGAAAGTGGAAACATTTTCTGTTAAGAAAGTGCTCTTCTGTGGAATTTTTTTTTAAAGTGGACGTTTTGGCAGCAGTTTTGGCTTCCAAGATCTAGCTCTAGAAATTAAGAATGATTAAATGCATTTTTCATTACATCATTTTCAGGCTATAAGAATTATTAGGATGTTATTGAAAGTAGTACAATAAATATTGGTGTTTATTTTTAGCTTGTTGTGGGATCGGATTTGGTGGCTCTCGATAAATAAACATATTTTAACTTTAAAAAAATATTCTACGAGTTTGTTTTTAATCCCAAAGTTTCTGAATTCAGAATAACCAGCATTATAACTACTTTGAGTTTTCATAAAATAATCTCTCTCACTATATTAACTATAAATAATTTAACAGTCTCAGCCTTAAACATTTTAACCCTTAAACCTGTTTTGTGATCTATGATAATGTTATTTTTTTTTATATAACGTTTCCAAAACTTCAACTAGGTTTTGAAAACAATATTAAAATATATATATATATATATAATGTAGATTGCAATAACTATTAGAGACGTTATTTGATAATTCCTAGATAAAATAATTTTTGTCAAATAAACCTACATTTAAATACCTTCAAGGCTGAAAGAGCCAACTCGGAAAATAACTTGTTCATAATCTGCTTATGAATCTTATGTTACCTTCCAATAAAAGGTCGTGTGGGAGTGCTTACATGCATAGTGATCGGGTAGAGAAAAATCGGCGTGTATTTACTTACCTTTAACAATTTCTTTATGCATGAATTTTATCAAAGATTATGAAACTTTTGATTCGGAACATAACAGTAATGGATCTTGCTAAACCAGGGCACGGCTCTTCTCAAGGTTATTTACGGCTCTAAGTAATTCAAAATGATTGATTGATAAAGCAAGAAATGATAATAAATGTGTGCTTTGGGTTAACCCTTACAAAACCAAAACTTACAGCGTAATCTTAAATCCGAGAAATAAGGGAAACGCGGCGAAACAGAGACATGTGTAGTTTGGACTGGTAACTCTGTGGAATGGTAAATCTGTCCCTAACTAACAACTTAAAATCATCGCTCACAGTGCCGCCTGGCATTTTAGAGAATGCACAATAAGAGTATTCTCCTCATGCATCACAGTCTCAGTTGCATCGAGCTTTTGTTGACATTCGTTGTTTTTTCGTCTCCAACTGAAGTAGATAGCACTTTTCGTGGTTGCGTTCTGTGTTTAAACGCCTTTTGTCTTTGCTTTTACCATATCAAATTGGAAAAACATGATCTCGACTGTCCAAAAGGAAAAGGAAAAATTTATGAGGATAATCGTGAATTTAAGAAAGAATGGGTTGAACTGCTTGAATTTATTTCAAACAAAAATGGACTGCAGACTTGTTTGTTTCGTCTGCTATTTTTTTAATATTATAAGAATGGAATAAATCATGTTTGTATTTGAAAGCTCATATTGGTACTGCTTATATTTATTTTGCGGCTCTTTAAAATGGCCATTAACTACTATTCTAATTATTGAATGTTATGGCTCTTGGCGCAGAGAAGTCTGCCGACATCTGTGTTAAACCTACCCTTGCCTTAATTCATAATGGCTAAAAAAATTTCATAACATACTTTATAATTGTACATTTTGTTAATAATTAACAGAATATCAAAATAATTCGTTGGCATGTATGTTATAGGCTTCTTATTTCAAACCATTCTCTAAGTACACCCCCCCCCCCCTCACTCAAAGCGAGAGTGTCGATACCCTGTCTAAACTATAACACTTCTAAAGTTTACGTTTACTCGACGCGACAACAAGTAATTTCGAAGGTTTCTGAATTCACTACTGTAAACCACTAGAGACTTAATTTCTTTACTACTGCAATGATTGGCCACAATTGAAGTTGGAAAAAGAAAGAAAAAAAAACTACAAAATTGATATAGTTATTGAGGACAAACAAGCGTTGGAAAAGGGTTATTTATTTTAACTTTTCTTTCTTAACATTGGAGCCAAATCGGGAGTCAACAAAGATCGGACAAACTACTTTTTGAATTCCTTAAGAAATGGCTAATTTCATTCGTATTTGTTACAACTACAAACCTTCATAAGCTCCACCTTTGTAAACATTTTGAAAATATGTTTAGTCATTCTTCGTAAAAATTCGAAAAATCGTTAAAACCTTAGAAAGAAAATGAAAAACAAAAACTGTCTACTCTATAAAAGATGCTTTGCTGCATTACGAAGTATTACTAATGATAACTTATGGAGTGGCTAAAATAGTGGAAGAGTGGAATGGATTGTAAAGGACAGCCCGTATCAAACTTTTCGAAGAATTTAAATAAATTCTGATATTGTCATTTTATATATTTATTTCGAATCCTAATCAAACATAAATTCCAAAATGAAATGACAAGAATGAGATTGCAATGCATTTATAAACTAATTTTTAAAAATGAAACAAAATTGTTGCACAGCGATTTTCAACTATTAAAAAGAGTTTCTCAAAAAAAAAAAAAAAAAAAAAAAAAAAGTAACTGAAAGCTACTAATTTGCATAGACTTTTTCCATTGCATTTATATTAATTGTGTTCATTCATGAAATCACTCAAGACTTATTATATCAAATAAGATTCGAACATAGTAAAGGACCTATAGGTGCTGGATGTTGATTCCATCATGTCTCGAACACTTTACTTTCGAAATATCTAATCCGTTTTCCTTCCCTCTCCCCAAAGTTATCCCCGTCTCCAATTCCAACTGAACCACCGCTTGGGCACTTCGGAACCATCCAAACATGACGCCTGGCATTCTGGAACACGCGACTCACAGCCCTCCCTCCCCCCCCCCCCCTTAAAATCACACAAAATATGAAAAATCACAAACAAAAAATCCAGAAAAAAAAGAGCAACCCCTGAATGCGTGGGCGTCCATCACAAAAAGAAAGAAGGCGACCCCGAGAAATTCTGAGATCTCATTTGGTGGGACACTCCCTTTTTAAGAGATTCCACGAGGTTATTCTCGAACTTGAGGGGTGACGTCACATATTTTCGTTATTTTAGCACGCACTGACTCGCCCCAACCATTTCTCACGGGGTGGGAGTTAGAGGGTTTATATTTGGAAACCTCCCCGCGACAACCCAAGGATGCTTGTGTTTGGCTATGAATAACGTCCTCTTACTTAAGAGTAGATGAGGATGGGATTTTTTTTTCAGTAATTGGGTGAAAGGGGATTGAAATGCGAAGTAAACGATGAGGTGCTTATTGTTTTTGATTCGGAGAGAGGGTGTTGTTGCGTTCCGTGGAACTTGAGCGTTTTTGAGTGGAAGAGGTGATGCGCGAATCGCCTGAACAGTTAAGGTCCGAAAAGAAAGTTTTTGAATACTTATCGATTCAGACTTTTTATTTCTACCTGACAGTAAGTCCACTTATGCTTACCAGAGCCAAATTTCTTACGTAATTTTGACTTTTGACAAGGTTGACCCCTGAGCTAACACATCACTCACCATATTCACACCACGATGACAATGTAAAGACGAGATAGTCAGTGACATTTCATCTCAGCCTTTTCTCTATCAATCTTAATAACTTGATAAAATCATTCACAAATAACTTAGTCTTGACTCAATAGAAGCTTGTTCTTCGGATCTGAAGAAAAAATCTGCTTAACATCTGATTTCGTTATCAAAACAGTAGGGGGAACTAGGGATACTTGACCCAATTTTTAGTTTTAGGTGTTTAGTTTTTATTTTACATTATTTATGGGTGTGTAAATGATGTCTGTTTATACTTCATTAAGTATTACACAATATTTATGAATATCTTTCTGAAGTATTAATTGTAAAGGTGGTAAAATGTTAAACATAAAATACCTTCAACTTGGGTCAAGTATCCCAAAGTATAGGGATACTTGACCCACCCCTTAGTGATACTTGACCCAAGTTATATATTTGGGAGTATACAATTTAAACTTATAAATGCAGCACTTTTACATAATAATAAAATAACTCCCATTAATAAGTCCAATGTTAATACTTTTCTATACTTGTTCAATGAACTCAATACTTTTTATTTTTATTAGCTACATAATGTTAATATGCTGTCCACTTTTAATTTTTATTGAAGAAAGCTAAAAACACTAGCATTTTCAAAGCTACTTCAGTTCTTATGAAAGTTCAAGATTAAGAAAATTACTATTTATTCAAATACAAATGTAAACTCACATTAAAACCCAAAATTTGTAATTCTATAATTTTTCATTGAAAACTCAAGTGGATGAAGAATAGCATGAATTTTGTCAGGTTTGTGTATCTTCAGGTGATTTGCGCATTGAACATTATAAAATCTTTTGAAAGGTGAGTAAACTGACACACAACAAATAACTATAACTAACAAATAACTGACAACATATACACTTAATGGTTGTAGTCTGTGAAAACAAACTGGAGGGAATTATAATACCGTTAACTCATGTAACATAGATGGTAGGAACGACACACAACTTCAAAGAATATCCATCAGTAACAATACCTTTTTATCAAATGAACATCTTACACACTTAACAAAATGGTGTAAGAAGAATAAAAAAAAAAATCAATAAAACCTACCAAATGCATTCGACAATACATGGGTCAAGTTTCCCGATATGTCTTGGATCAAGTATCCCTAATTGTACATATACTACTTAACCCTAAAATGCAACCATTTGCAAGTAAGTGAATAAACACTATTATATTTGTAATCGTAGCTAAAAGTATGCGCACAAAATAAACCATTTAAAAAAAGTCTTACTTTTAAACAAAAACCTTTTTCGCATCAGTGTTTACAACACAAATACATTACTTTTGGAGCATGAAAATTTAATTTATCTTATAGTTTAAAAACGGATGCAAAGATTCAGATGTCATTTTCACCATGTAGTTAGCTAACTAAAGAGCAAGAAGTGATACCACTTCCAACTTATCAAACCTTTCCAATTCTGAAGAAAAGGCATTGGGTCAAATATCCCTAGTTCCCCCTATATTACTGCCACTGCAAGAATTTCACATGACATTTTTTGGGGTGTCCACGGATGTGACATTTCACTGTTTGAGAGTAAAATTTGAGTAATAATTAAAATATTTTATTGCTATTTGAAGTTGCAATTAATTATATCCGTCATAATGAGGTTGTTTATACTTAAAAAAGCATCTTTATTAGTGTACTCTTTTTAATAAACACAAGTAACAAAAATTCCTGATTTTCCGTAGAATGACCCACCTACCAAAAATGAAGCTGAATAGTGGAATAGACAGGTTGTAAAAAGGAGGTAATAAGGTTGAGGTTGTAATACATAACTTGCCATTTATATAACCATACTTTCAATGCATTCGTCATCCACCTTAATGATTCTTCGTAAACGGACAGCAAAATTGATCACAACCTTCATGAGAACATCTATTGAGAAGGCCATTATTTCCAGCTTAATACTCATTTTCAGATCGGACAAAGGTGTAGAATTATGTCTAGAGACACTATGTCCTGTAAGTGACTTCATAAATACAAAACCCAAAGAATTCAGGTCTGGGGAACTAGTTTGAGTTACATCCATAATGCTTTAGGTAGTCAATTGCAATGACATACCTAAAGTAATATCTTTACTTTCATGTAACCTTATGTTTGAATAGGGTAATGAAAATATAGCATTCGGTAAAAAAAAAAAATTTTTTTTTTTTTTCTTTTTTTTTTTTCCATTTCTCCACGTTTTGGAAAATTCTGATTTCAAAAAAGTGGTATAGAAAAAATGTCTGTCTTTGATACGTGGTCAGCATAACCTCCCGGTCAAATTGACCTACGATGTTCAAATTAATGTGCGGGTTAGTGGTGATCATGGGACCTATCGTTAAGGTTTTCGTCAAAATCATGTATGCGTATAAGACTGAAATCATGAAAAAAAAAATCATGTTTTTCAGCAATTGCTTAAAAGCGGCTCTAACGATTTTGATTCAAATCTATCTGGTAATGCATTTTAAGGTGTTTTAATAGTCCCCACCTCCCAAATTCCCGTCGAAATGCGATAAAAGCATAAAAAATTGAAAACGAGTGCATTCAACACAGAGCTCTCTGCCCTTGTACATCACCCATCAAAGATTGATTTTTTTCTGTTTCACACACACGAAAGGACAGTGTAATGTCTATCGAATAACATAGCCAATTTCACCATTTTGTAGGTTTTTTTTTCCTTCAAAAATATCGCCAAACTGACAATTTTTATTTAAATAAGTGAAAATATGAAAACGGTAAATAACCCCACATCAAATTTTAATGCACTGACCAATACTATAGCATAATTGAAAGGTTGCGATGTTCTACACCCCTAGCTTCATGAAATTTCTCCAAAAAGTTCATGCAAAAATAGAAACGGATTTGTTCAAGAAAAAGCCGAAATGCCTTTTACGTATATATCCCCCAAATTTTTTGGGGCACCTTGTAAATGAAATAAACGTAAATAAATTACACAGACTACTAAACAAAAATGAAAACTGAAAACACGAACGACGTTTTGATTATAGGTCAAGAAAGCAAAGAAAGTGATTTGTAAAAGGCAGGTCAAGTCCGAAGATATTTCAACCTCGGTTCTTCGGATGTAGTTCGCCAAAGAAGGACCGGCACAGAGCAAAATGGACACTTCATTGACCTCAGTGGGATGGGGAAGGGGAAGGTTGAGGAGGGATGAAAGTAGGTACAATCGTAGAGACTCAATGTTTATTGGGTTTGTTTTGCTTTCAACCTCTTTTTTTCAGAAATGGAAATAGAGTTGTAGTTAAGAATTTGACTATAGTTATTCAAAAGAAACTGTCTCATTGGAATGTTCTGTAAACTGGGTTTAGTTTTCAGTGAAACCAATGCCTATAAATAAATAAACGTTTAACTCGTTTGATTGAAGGCTTATGTGAACATTACATATATATTATTTAAAGATGGGATTAGTAACTAGCTTCATAATTCCTTACAGAGTTAGTAAGGAATTTATTTTTTAGTTAAATAAAAGTCAGTAATGAATACTCCATCTAGTTAGATAAAACTCCAGATTTTGTTCCTCGCAACCGACTACACGTGTCAGTACCAAACCGCACTACGTAAAAAAATAACAAAGATGATATTTTATGGCTGATGTTAAACAGAAAACTCTTTTCACTCAATTAATAATTTGTAAGCATATTTAAAGTATTTCAGAAATTCGATTCCGCATAAAATCTATGTTATCTTAGTTTATTGTCCTTAAAAAAGCATGACAAAACAATGGTTCTTTAAATTAAGAATACAATTAATTAATTTTTACTTACTGGTAAAAATTAAGTAACATCGAATTTTAAAATTCAGGAGATATGTAACACTCATGTCCAAAAGTTTAGAATAATCGCTATATTTTCATTATTCCAAAAATTACTTTAAAGTGGAATGAAATTTGATATACAGGTAGAAATGTGTTGAAGTGAATGTGCAAATATAAAAATTTATACTTTTCTAAATATTAGGGTTACCAGAAAAAGTGCAAGAAAATGGTTATCAGTCTCGTTGAAAAAAATAATTTAAAGAATGAAATCTGAAAATTAACAGGGAGTGTTGCATTCTCCGGAATCCACGCATGCTGCTCAATGACATTTCAGGGTTTCTATGAGGGTTTTGATTTGTTTTGTGCACAGAGATTGCCAATCCTGCAAGAGAACCGAGAAATCTGGAACCAAGCTTGGTGGGGTGGGAGGGGAGAGTCTGTAGGGAGCAATATGTCTCCAGAGCATGTTCAACGCTTGGTTCTATCTGATTGAAATTAGGAGAGTTGGCATGTCACTGCATGCGCCTAGTTTCTTCACTTTCAAGGAAGTCGTCGATCAGGACTGCACGATGAGGAATTGCATTATTATCCAATAAAATAAAAGCGGGACCAACAGCATCTAAAAAATGGTGAACATTGATTCGCGATTCGTTTCCCACCAGTAATAGACCCCTTATCAAATATGCCCAACTCGATTCCAGCCTATACTATAACTCTTTACCATGAGGAGCGATGCCTTTTCGTGATGTTTGGTAGACTGTGTTACGAAGAGAATCAGTTTCTAAATTGAATTCAAACTCGCAACTGAACATTACATTTCTCCATTGCTGATGACTCCATTGCCGTTGTTATAAGTTCCACAGTAGTTAAATGCTGTAAAGCGTTTGCGAGAAACGGGTAGCATAGGAAGACATCCTCGATCCGGAAATTCAAGAGTGGTTGTCTAGGACGAAGACATTTTTGGCTATGCTCTTGCTTTCCCTCAGTCTAGCGTCAGGGACATAAGTGAAGCATTTGTATACTCAAAAACCCATGTATGGAGAGTCTTAAACCGTCATGGTGCACATCCTTATAGCCCGTGTTAGGTGCAAGAGTTTTTGTCCAGGGATGAAAATAGACGGTTTGATTTCTGCAATTTCATCATGAACAAGCTAGAATTGGATTCATCATTTGTGAATAATATTCTATTTTCTGATGAGTGCTCGTTTTCAAGAACTGGAGTAGTAAATAGGCAAAACACACACTTTTGGTCCCCGCAAAATCCTCATTTAATCCGACCAAACAAGCATCAACTGCGATGGTCCGTTAATGTTTGGTGTAGCATATGGAAAGGAGCGTTAGGCGGACCTTTCCTTTATGCTGATACATTAGCAGGTAAAAAGTATACGAACCTGTTAAAGGGACCTTTATCTGACTTTCTGGATGACCATGTCGTGTTAGCAAACCTTAAAAAGATGTGGTTTCAACAGGATGATGCACCACCCACAAGCAGCTTCCTGCCGAACAATACTACACAACATGTTTCAAGACAACATTATAGGCTATGGAGGTCCAGTAGAATAGCCTCCTAGATTTCCAGATCTAAATATTTTAGATTTCTTTCTTTGGGAATTTTTGAAAAGCAAGGTCTATGAAAAAGAATAGACGAGTCTATTAGTTTTGAAGAATAGAATTTTATCCGATGTCAGGTGTATTTCGACTGTAATGCTGAAAAATGTTGAAGATGAATTTAAATCACGTGTGCGCTTAGGTATATTTTAGTCGAAGGAAAACAGTGCGAGCATATGTAAATAAGAAAGAGGTTATTTATTCTTTTCACTTTGTTAATTTCTATCACCTTTTATTTTTGTTTGTGTTAACAAAAAGTGCTGCTTTCTGATTACGTTATTATTTAAAATTACTTAATTAAAATTGTTTATAAGTTTGTTTGCTGTTTATTATGTGTTATACAATTTGTAATTTTTTTTTTCAAAGCAGTTTCTAGTAAAAAATTAGAATGTTTTAGGCGATGAACAACAACTTGTTTGCCATAGTCAAACCTAGTCTAGAAGCTCGTTGTTATTCTGATAGGACGATATTTTCTCATTTCAATTTATGTACGGGCCCTCCAAATAGCGTTAAAACTTTAAATTCCAATAATACCTTGACTATTGGTTGAACAAATTTCGATTTTTTTTTATTTGAAATGTTTTTTCATGAGCCACATCTTTCTAAATATGAGTTGGGGGATCTGGGAACCATATAAAAATTTACAATCCGTAATTTTTATATCAACCCCTTTCCTAACTTAAAAACTTTTCAGTAAAAATATTTTAACGATTTAAAACATTTCTTCAGTTGGGACTATGCATCTAGGACCAACTATGTCGAAAATAAAGGTCGGCCAGGTTATACGGGGACACGCTGTATACGCAATGCTTTACCTTTGTCATACGATTCTTCACAAGTAACTTTGAGCCATTGCATTTTTGGTCTTCTTTTGCATATTTTACAAAATATTCTAAATTATTGGAACAAATGTATACCATATTTTTTTCCTTTTTTTTTTCTCACGGCACCTTTTTCATCCATCTCATGGCATCCATTAGAGATTGACTACAAAGTGTCTACTTTGTTGAAGTTGTGCAGTATTCGATGGTCAACCATGCTACTGTTTACAGTGAAAATTTTGATGAAATTGAATTAATTATGGGTATAAAGTTTACTTTTCCGAAACATCTGTTGTAGGCTTCAAAATATAGCGATTTCATTTAAGGTATATTTGGGTAATTTTTAGGAAACTGAGGACTGTATCTTTATAAGACTATGAAGGTTTGTGAAACATATGAATTTATTTAAAAAAATATAACTATGCCCAATCATGAATATTAGGCAGAATATATCATCACCGACCCAAAACATGCCTAGATCACATGAATTTTACATTGTCTTAGTTTTTAAGTCAATAATTATGGACTAGTCATAAAGATAAATACACCACACAGTTAATTTTCACGTAATTTTTTTTTTAAATAAAATAAATGTTCATATATAGCTCTTATTTTTATAGAATGGAAAACATATATTTTTTCATACTTAACATGAAGTTTATATTTAAAATAAAGCTAACTCCTCAAAATATTGATAGAACGAATATTTAAAATTCTACCAATAAAATATTGAAAAATAAATAAATTAAAGTCATAAAAAATTTAGGTATGAGGACGAAAATAACATTTCCTCATATTTTAACAATCATAAATTAAAGAATGAGAACTTCTTTTACATTAAAAATTTAAAACAAAAGTTCATCCCACAAAAGAATATCTAACATAACAAGACTAAATAGAATATAACTAATTTAAATAAAATTAAGGATGGCAATGACAACAATAAAACTTTATTTTTTTTAACTAACCATCAATTTCAGTAACCCTAAATAAGATATGTTAAGATATTTGCAAGCAGTATTATTATTCCTTTCACAACCCAAAAGGTCTACCCCCAATAGTATGTTACATGAATCAGTAGAGTCATGTAGTGGTTAAGCCAACCAAACGGTATAGTGGTTAGCGTGCTAGCTTCTAGACCGCGAGGTTGCGGGTTCGAGTCCAAAGGAAAGGGATGGGTGTTTGTAAATGTATGTTGGCTAGTCAAAATGGCGAATGTTTCGGCGTATTATAGCCCTCGTGATGATGACTGCGCCAGATAATCTGAAAACAACCATATAGTGGTCAAGAAAGGGTGTAAAAACTATTGTATGCTAATGAAACAAAATGCTAGTGACAAGTTATAAAATGACAGAAATTTTTTTCAATACTTCTTAAAGAAAAGCTGCTATATTTTTACTTTCATTTACCATGTGTTAAGATAGAGTTATGAGATTATTGCAATCGAATTGTCTTGAATTAAAATAAGCAATCTAGAAAAAATTTCTGTGGTCAGTATAATTCCCAAAGAGAATGACTTACGATATTCAACTTTCGTTTAAGGATTAGTGGTGGCCATGCCATAAGAATTTCGTTAAAACTGCGCATATGCATAAGGTAGCTGCCATAGGAAATTTTTTTCTGCAATTGAGAAAAAGTGGTTCTAACGATTTTAATCAAAATCACTATGGTAATATTTTTTAAAGTCAAACATTCTCACCCATGAAATTCCATAGAAACGATAAAGGCGGGAAAAGTTTAAAAACGGACGTATTTAACACAGAGTTCTCTTCCCTTGAGTATCGTCCATCCACAACTTTTTCTCTTCTGTTTTACTTACCCGAAAGGATAATGTAATTTTTAATGCAAAGCATATCGCTTTTCTAGCTTTTGTAATTCTGGTGAGTTATTTTACTACAAAAATAATTAACGCTAAAAATATCGACAAACTGGTCATTTAAAAAAAAAAAATTAATGAAAATATGAAAACGAAAACGGTAAATAACATCAATCCACATCAAATTTAAATGCAGTTTAATGTAATAGACGTTTTGGGGGATACCCCATATGTTCGTGAAGATAGTTTTTGTGTCACCTATATAAGGTAAACAATTCCCTTAAAAAACACTACAAACAAACTAATCATTAGAAGCAGAATTCGACAAAATGCGTGAAATCTGCGTAAACACGCATGGAAAATCCATTTTACCCCATAGAATTAACCTCATGCGTGATTTCATGCATTTGCACATCATCCTAGCCGTTTTTCGAAGGGGGACTATACCTTTCTGCTCTTTTCCTTTGAAAATACCGTCTTTTTTGGAAAAATGATAAAATTTTCGTTTATTTTCCAACAGAATGCAATATGAGGATCAAGCCTTCCGAAATCGCCTGTCATGCTTGCGCATTCATATTCAAACGTGCTTCGGACCAGTAATTGACTGAAGTCATTGAATGGCTGCTGATACCACATGCGACATTAGTAGTTGTAATGTAGGGGGCCGTTGGACGATTTCCAAGTACCATTTCGTAGGTTCCTTAATTAAGTGTACCTCGCCGACTTTTTACCATGCCTTCTTACACAAAATAAAGAAAAAAGGTAACTTCATGCGTAAATTAGTAGAAAATGTAGATTAAGACTATGATGTCATCCACGTCTGATCGCGATTCTTTTCTTTTAGTACAGGTAGTAGTGGTTCAGAAGTTCAGATCATTTCGCCTATGCCTCTCGCCAGGGTGTTTTCGATGTTTTCGGGATATTATAAATTGTCAAGTTTTACTTCTCCGTCCTTTGCGCGATAGTGTTCGTAGCTTTCCGCGTTTCCCCGACGGTTTTCGAAATGTCGCCGACATTTGCTCGATAGTTTCGTGGGGCACCTAGGTGGTGTCACCAAATGGCATAGTGTTAATAGCTAGTTTAAGGCTTATAACCATCAAGTGTATTTAGTAAGCATTTAAAAAGCATATTTCCCCTCTGATACGTGAAATCCCGATCGTGCATCACTGTTATTGTTGTAGTCATTCATTTTGTTAAAAAAATTATTTTGCTTCAGTTTAAAAAAAATTAGTTTCAAAAATATCCTTTGGATTTTAAAATACCACTTAAAATTTAGAGAGGGTGTAAAAATATCCTTGGTAAATATTAAACTAACAAACACTGCTTAGAAGATACAGTTGTGTAGTTTACGAAACATGTAAACATAAAAATTTCCTACATTCAGAGACTTGAATGCCATTTACTGCATTTGTTCGCTTGACAATCGATTTAATAATATTATATCGATAATATTATAATCGATTTAATAATATTATAATCGATTTAATAATATTATATCAATAATATTATATCGATAATATTATAATCGATTGAACAATATTTCTTTTACAGTCACCATGACACAATTCCAGTTAATACAAACTTATTTTAATATTTGATTATCTGAAAGTTATTTTTTTATAATTATTAATTTATACTGTACTTGCTAAACATTTAATTCCACATGGTAAATTGTTCGGAGACTTAGATTGAGTTTTGGGAATTTTTCCGTTAGACGGGTACCAGTTGTCGCCGTTGTTGCCAAGTCTAAATGTTTATACGTTTAAATGATGCGTAAATGTATCACCTAGCCTAAATGTTTAGGATTTGTTACAAAGATGTTATAAATTATTTAAAGGTTGTTAGTTTGAATGAGTTATCACTGTATTTTGGTGGTTTTATCTGATACCCTTCTAACGAAAGAGTACTGAATTTCGGCTATGCTTACAATTTTAAACAAGAATATAAAGTTTAAAAAAGTCAGGAGAACGAGCCTTGGGTATAATCTTCTCAATACATTATAGTACTGCATCTGGAAATAAGTTAAATCATCGGAAGACCAGAAACATTCAAATTATAGTCATATAAGAGTTATGTTTTGGCCGTAAACTGAGTGAGGAAATTAAATGCATATATACTTATTATGAATACTTAAATCGCTTCATTTCTCCGAAATTTTCTGAGTTAGATTGTACTTTAAAATTAACATGAGATTTTAAACAGGTTTTGATTACTAAAGAGGTTCTATTAAACAAGGTAGTTATGAATTTCGCAACTTGTAGCATATTTAAAGTCGACACAACTGTTTTTGGTGCTGCCATCTATATAAGAATTAATTAATTTTTATAAATTGGGGTAGTGGAATATCGCCCAACTGCTAATTACACTATAATACTGATCAATTTGAAAGTCCAATTTAGGAAGTTTGGCAATATTTGCATTCTTGCTAAGTTGCTGGGCATGGTAAATTTTTTATGACAAATTTAGTTATCAATTTCTAGTTTTCTACTAAATAAATTACGCACATGCAGTCAAGATTCTTGAATAAGGTCAAAATAGATGAGTTTGAGATTAGCTCCCATTCCAAAAATCAAACAAAAGTTCCGTACGAAAATTGTAATTAGTGACCCACACATCTTAAACTATAAAGGTTACAGTCAAATACCATATATAATTTGTTATGTCTTGGCCAGAATAATAAATTTACACTAAGTTCAACCGAACTTCGCATATGACTGCAGGTTAAATTTGGGATGCATAGACATCATATTTTCATTAAAATTATTAATAACTTCATGTCCTTTTTTGTAAAAAAAAATTATGTATTGGATGGGGGATCAAATAAGATTTACCTTATAAGGAAACTTTTCTGTAAATAACTACGGGTTGTTACTGGCTTGCTATCTTCACTTACAATTAATAATTTCCTGTGCATCTACAAAAATTGATAAGCATTTGTTTAATCCTCAAATTCACTTAGTGTTCTTTTCAAAATAATTGATATAACCTGATATATAGAAATTGAGACGCGTGTACAAACGTTCTTTTTATGAAAGTGATTACAAGTTGTTTACAATAAATGAACAAAAGAACATTTATTTTCTTGATTGATTGCTAATAGTTCCATAGTTTTCGTAGTCATTTATAAACTCTACTGGCGTAATGCGGAGATTGTTAGCCAAATATGGTGTAATGTGTGGTTAGACAAATGTGGAGTTTTAACCAAATGTGATGATATTAAATCTCAAACAAATTTCATAATCAACGAATTTGTGAAGCCGGATAAGGCTTCCCAAAATTCCAATGGTTATGGTAACACATCAAATTATTGATTTGTGTAGTAAACATCTTAATGAATATATAAAGGTTGTTCCCTTTTTTAATGTGATTTGTGTGAAAATAAAACTTTATTAGATTAAGAATGTATGCTGCTGCCATCTATAGTACTTTTAAACAGTTTTTTTTTGTATATTTTTTTCATCAAACTGTATTATTTTTTCAAAAGTATCTTAGGTATCATAAAAAATATGATTGAAAATTTAAAACAATTTTAAACAGACTCCTACTCATATATTAAAAAAAAATTATTTCAACGTGATAGAAAATAAATTTTTTTCGAAAAAAATTATAGTAAATATTCGTCGCTAAGAGTAAATATTGTTAATTTAACATCAAAACTACAAAATGGAAATTATATTTGAAAACTGAAGTTTAGTAATAGTTATTTATGCAACTAATTACGAAAGTTATACTTCTTCAAACGAGGCAAAATAATTATTGAAGATTACATTAGCACAAGTCAAACAATTAATTTACCGAGTTTGAAATAGTGTGTAAACTTAATTATCTATACTTTGTCTATTATGTAATTTACAATTTTGATATTTTCTATAATATATTCTGTGAATTCTGTTATTAGTAAAATAGTTATCTTCTGCAAATTTGATATTTTATGTTATGTACGAAAATTCGATATTTTATTTTTGTCTGGAACAACCTTGTTGTGCCTTGAACCTGTTGTTGGCCTTCAAATTTGTATTTATTTGTATGCAATGAATCTCTCCTAAGAATATGTGATTTCTATACTAAGACTATATCAAATTTGAGCAGCATGAGTTGTGCGGTTAGGTACATTATCTCACAATAGGGTTAAAATATTTACAGCACGCCTCGCGATAGAGTATTTCGCCACAGATTTTTAATTAAAAAAGGTTTCATTTTCAAACGTTTATAAATATATTTATTTAAACAAATTATTACAATCATCCTAAGATAGTTGCCAATTTTTTAATTGTTGTAGAATAAAACTAGATCAGTGTTTACCTCTTTTTGGTAATATATTCATTGAATATTTCATGATTACTGTGTTATTTGAATTTTTCAAAATGTGTGTAACATAAACGTAGAAGAATCGTCAATTGGTCAAGCAATTAAATTTAGAAATATTGTAAGAAAATATTTATATCAGTACTTTTATTTTGAGGTTTTCTATTGCATTGGATTATTATCACATATCAATCTCAGTTAGTTACACTTTGATGATTGTTTTTGTCAATCAAATCCTTTACAAATTGAATTTTTTATAATTTTATATTATAACATTATTTAACCAAGATAAAACTAAACGATGCAAAAAAAAAGTAATATGGTAAGCAAAAAAAAAAAGCAATGAATAATAATGGTTGACATCAAACTACCATTTATTCACTACACACAATGAACTAACTTGAAAATATTGGGAAGAGCTTCATTTCAGTTCAATGGGTGCAAAATAATTCAAGCATATGAATTTTATTAAAAAGAAAAAATACTCAAGCCTGCGAAGTACTGATTGGCTACATGCCTTTTCCCCAATAATTTTAAATCATCCTAACTTGGCTGCAACTATTAGATTTCATAACTTTTTATGGCTGACCATTTTAATGAGCGGTTTTTTTTACTAGATGTTTGTTTCTTTTTTCGGAAAACAATATGCCCTTGCAAGATCTGCCGTACGACACTAAATTCGCGGCGAAACACTGACGCTTTCTTGTGTTCAATATTAACTCTTTGTATTTAGCATACTTTTTTATTTTTAATGATTAGGTAAGTTTCTTTAGTAAAGGGCTTATAATAAAGTCAAAACTATTAAGCAACTAATGTAAATTAATGACTTAATCCAGGTTGTTTCGTAAAAATAAAACTACAATTAAATTTGCCATTTAACATACTTTAAGTACTATTATATTAAAATTGAATCCTTATATATTGTTTAAAAACAGTTTTAAAACACTTTGGAAGTAAAAACTTAGATTTCTAATTCTGAAAAAAATTATCCGTCAAACATCAAAACCTTGGTCAAATTACTTTAAATGGTCAATTAACATGTAAATATTAATTGTAATCAATAATTGTTGCCATTAGAATGACTAGTCAAACTATTATACAAAAAAAAGATTACAAAATACTGAATCTTCAGTTTGCTTTTATTTTCTCTTGCCACGGAATACTTTATCTTCGATACATTTATTTGATTAATTGAAAATTGTCTTTTGAATTTTACTTTTTTCTAATGTAAAAATTTTCTTATATAAACCGTATCGGTTTGCATAAAGTTACCATTGTTACACAAACCTAGAAATTGACAACTATTTTCTCAAAAAATATCACCTAATTCACCTTCCGACAATATGCGTGCTTTTTATTGAAGCTAAAATCTCGACAAATACGGTAAATTAGCGAGGTTTTCTTGGATGTTTTAGTACTATCAATTTATGGTGGAATTACGAAGTTCAGAATCTTTCCAGAATCCATTTTTTTTTATATTGCTTGTCTTTGATCGAACCAAAGGAAATATACGTCGCTGTTTTGAACTTGTAGCTTCATGTAATCAACCATTCATTAAAACAAGTTCTGTTCGTAAACCAGATCTAAAGATTTCTAAAAAGAAAGAAAAATTTCAGCTACTCTTTTATTAATATAAAAACATGTCTTCCCTTGATCTGAGCCGGTTTTTCGCCTTTCATTAAACACATTCTCTATTTCCGCCAGCCCCAGCAGGAAAATATTCACTCAGTAAGTACTTCAATAATCAAAGTTCCACCGAAATTTCAAGATGGCATGCGACTCAGGGTAGAGGAAACATCTGCTTTTAGAAGTCATATGAAGATAAGGAAGATATTTCGAAATCGATTGACTTTCATGAATTTACCAGCGAGACCTTTTTGTTTGATCAGTGTACATACATTCTGATATGAGAAAACGCCATTAGGCAATCAATTCTTTTGAATGATTGAAAGATAATCTGTTCCTTTTCCCCGTTGGATTTGGATAGTTGAAAATTCATAAGCCCTTTTATAGGTATTTTCTGTTACAATTTTTTTTGTTTTCGGGTTTTGTAACAGTGCGGTAAAAAAGGGTATCTTTTACATACCTGTTAAGCATTGCATACCATTTTTCTCAAATTTTTTAAAAGTTGAACAAATGACGACGAACGGATGGTTTAAATGAAATTGAAACACCAAAGCACTAAATAACATTTATATAATCTAACTAAACACAACCGTAAATGAAAGTTTAAAAAGGTTATGCGCGGAGAGGAATTCCTAAGTATAATATATGCCCCCGTTGTTGGCTTCGAATTTATTCATACTCAAATTAGTTTATCAAGTAGGTATATTGCTGAAAAGAGTTTAAATATAATACATGTGGTATTTGGTCTTAATTCGATAAAACATCTACAGAATATTTAAAAAAAATAACTGCCTACCTTCAATGCAAAACTTACAGACGGATTATTTTTCCTGTTGTATGTAGACCTTCAAATAAGTAATTGAAATGAACATTATTGAAATAAAAAAATGCATATATTTTATTAGTCAAGTATTGAAATACAAAAATCAAGTATAAATTGATTATTATATAAAAAATAATATATAGATCACCAAGTTTTATTTCTGGAAGTTAAATTACATAAATTTTGATTAGTCATTAGATTCGGCGATATTTTCAATTGAATTTGGAACTTTAGAAAGTTGTAAGATAATGTGTATATACAGGATTATTATAATGTTATTTGAGGGGGGGGGGGGGGAACCGATATATGACCACCAAGAGGCTTCCAAAACTAATGAAAGTGAAAATAATTTAAGGTATTGGTGTTAAAAATTAAATGCTAAAGGATAAGGCGAAAACAAATGTTAATATAGCATGAGTTCAGTGATAAACTTTAGAAATATTTAAATGGCACCACCTTCTTTTAAGCATTACTTAGTGATCAGTACAGAAAACCATGAATGGTGCTAGAATCGTACCTGTAGCTTTAAAAACGCCAACTTATAACTGAGACAAAGAAATGACTAAGTTTTTTTGTGCAAAACTTGCATGAGTGAAACCGTGTTTTCGGTGTGAAATTAGAAGCGCATCAACGAGCAAAATGCCTCAGAGGTATTGTGTTTCTGTTATAAATTGTATTTTGACCTAAGCCTTTTACCTATTCAGTATAAAATAACGCTTTACCATCCCACAACTTTGTTTCAGTGCAAGCGCCATTTGTTGAAGTGTAATAACAAAGATTGAATTGAACACCCGCATCGCCAATTGTTAGAAATAAGTTGCATTGTCGAAGTTATCCCGTTGTGTGTAATGTGATTTGTATATTGTTTCGTAGTATCACGTTGCGTGAAGTGTGATTAGTGCTTCTGCTTTAGTACAAGCATTACCTCACTCCAACGAGTCATGAAAATAAACGCTTCTTAGTCATTTCTTCGTCTATGTTTTAATGTTTCAAAATGTTTTTTAGCGTTTTTGATGCTACAAATGCCATACTAAGAACATTCTTGTTTTTTTTATGGCTCTGGTTACTAAATAATTCATAAAAGTGGATGTTGTTTCAAACTTTTGTCATTATGATAGCAACCGTGAGAGATACATCTTCGTTTTCTCCTCACTTTCGAGTTTATACCCCAGTAGGCCAGCGTATATACGAACATATAAGTCATGCTGGCGCAGTAAACGCTGGCCAATATCACTCGACATTCTGAGCCCTTGCTCGATATTTAGCAATCTCTATGTGAAACGTTGGAAACCGCCATCGTTACAGATATTGATCAATCTTGTTCGATGCTGGATAAAATAAACTGGAAATTTTGATGCACAGGTTATTAATATTGAAATATGTTATTTATAAGAAAAGACGGAGGGCGAAAAAAAAATATGTTTTGTAATGTTTTTGACACGTTTATTTATATATATATAAACATAAACGTATTTCGGGACGGTGCTTGAGTTTCGGCCACAATTGGCCAATCTTCTCGAACTCTTGTTTCCGACATTGGCCAATACTACGGAACTACCTGGGTAGTTTTAAAACACTTATATCTCAATTTTCATTCACATTCGTTGAATGTTAAAGCCGCTAAGAAAGTCATATATCTGAAGTGTAACTTTATAACCACCTTGTAGACATATAGTGCCGTTTTTCGGTTAGTAACTTAAATATATTAACGGTGTTTCAAAGCTAAGGCAAAATTTTCCTAGGTTGGTCATATTCTTGCAAAAGTTTTAAAAATTTTATTTGAAAATCGAGCTTTTCAGTCCTGTTTAACCGTTTGATGACCGGCATTTGTGACAAAAGAAACATTTCATCAGGATCAGCCATCTGCGGCGTGCACATTGGACTGGTTACATAGGCAATTGATTCATCATCGTTCACCATGTCTTGCTGAATGATGTCAGGTTTTCGTTTCTTGGATCTACGGGAAGGACTTTCGCTTCCAGAGATATGCGCTGAAGATGTTTCACTTTCTACATGTTCAATGATGATATCGTTTGTCTCTTCTGTTTTAACATTTCCAGAGATTCTGAAAAAAAACCGAATTGTTTTATGCGACTTATTGCTCTGATGTTTTGTTTTTCGGCAAACGGTTTTATGTTTCAATGAAAATAAGAAAAAAAAAATCAGAAGTACTTATTCATACATAAGAGTTAAATGTATTTTATTGGGAGAGGGCATAAATTTTAGAGGTAGATTAGACCCCCGATTTATCGCTCTTGTCGGAAGACAAGCAAACTGTGTGATATATCCGATTGCGCGATATATCGAGCGATATGACAAAATGTAAAAAAATTCATTTAAGAACATATGCATTTTATAAAATAGATTAGGAGCAAAAGTATGCACTCTAATAGAAATGAATCATTTAAGAACTAAAGACAGAGAAATTCCATTTACCGTTTAATTTTACATCCAAAGCATTTACACGTTAATTTATGTAAACACGAATTTATAAGCAAGAATTTTCTTGCGAAAAATATGGCTAATGTCAGCTGCTTTGATTTTTTCCCCTCCACTTGCTTTCCCGAAAATATCATTGAACGAAAATGTATCAACTGCATCTAAAAATTTGACAAGTAATTTCCAAGTATTATTTCAAGAGCAAACTGTCCCGTACTCTAATTGCGTCTCGAATGAAAGTAAACCCAGATTTGTAGCATGGATAATGATGTAATTAATTTTCTAATAACATAAAATCTTTTTGCATACGTGCTGGTATCTAGTGAATACATTTAGGAAAATATTTAAAAATTAATAGCAATATATGCACTAGGAAAGACTAACAAGACTTCTTACTTCTGCATAGTAAACGGACCTCCTTTTGGACAAAATAATAAATTAATCACAATTTAAAAAAAAAAAAAAAAAACCTTTCTGGGAAGAAAAAAAAAACACTTTTTTTCTGAGTAACCAGCTAGCGGTAGAAAAAAATTCTTGCCTATATATGGCACACTTAATTATTTTTAGCGTGGGTTGATTTAAAAGAAATGTCAATTTACGAAATTTTATTTTTGAAGCATAAATGTACGTATTATGTGCCATTTACTAAATACTCATATTTTTGTATTCATAAAATAAATCTACATTTTTTTAAAATTAATACTTAGATAGTTAAAAAAAATTAACTAATCAAATTTCTTGATCAAAAAGCTGCCTTAATCAAAAGAAACACGCCATCCGTCGTTATTGTAGTTAGCCTCGTCTGCGGGTCCCCTAAACACATCAGTTTTGGGAAAGAAAAAGAATAAAAACGAGAAATCAGAAAAAAATGGGAGACATAGCAAAAGCGCCATATATCCAAATGCGCGATATAATGAGGGGTTAATTGTATTATACTAAGCAAATTTCAAAAAAACAGATAGAGAAGAAACATGAACAACGGTTAAGAACATACTCTTTTCGCTGACCATATTCTTTTTGGAAGACCGGTAATAGGAAGGCCATTTGCTTGTCAAATAAATAAGGTTTCTTTGGTTTTGTTGAATCTCCACTTTTTAACCCTTGGGGTTTAAAAGTTTTCACGTATGTATCTTTCATGCTCTTCCATCTTTTTTGTATTTCTTTTTCTGTAAAATTAATTATAAATAGGTTACAAAATATAATTTTTTTTCTTGCAAATGTTTATTTCAATGACTAAATACACAAATGCAATCAATGGCCAATTGCTTTACATTTCTTACTACATCACATTCACGTCGGACTTTTATGAATTATTTTTCAAAATATTAATATAAAATGTACCAGAAAAGTTTTACGAAGCAATTTTTATGAGTTAAAAAAATGAAAATATAAATACATAATAAAGGTCTATCTTGTATGACGGTTTGAGGGGAAAACAACTTAGGTCCATTAAAATTAATTTCCTGAAAAACGCTAAATAAAATGTATCATATCTCATAGAAAGAGGGTGTTAAGCTTTCTTTGAGGCTAATTTTATGTGGACGGACGTTGTTTGGCACAGCATAGAAAACAATTGAATAGCTACCAAAATTGATCTCATAGGCGACAACATAATGCAAAGTTCAATTTTAAGAAAAGTGGACTAAAGTGGTGTTTCTCTAGATCTATCTGGGCTCACCTCAAACAAATTCACTGACTTTTATTTTGTATCATTACACAACGAAATAAAAGGAAATTTGAAAAAAAATTATAAAATTTCCAAAAGTCACTTTTAAAGCATTTTTTTCTTTTCTTTTTCAGTTATTTATAGACTAATTGTGCTAAATCAGTTTATCTTAACTTATTCTAACAGAAGCTCATCTTCCTGCACATCAATAACCTTTAGTCTTAAATTAGCAAGTGGAATAAGTAGGATTCGAACTTCATGCAGTCTTAAGGTATTCGTTGTGGTTTTGAGATCAAGTTAGGTTGATAGGCTTTTGCCATTCATCAAAAATTTGCACAAGAACGTAGTTGAGAATACAAATACTAGTTAAGCAAATTGACGAAAGGTGCGTCTAAATTAGCATATTTCCCTTTTACACGGCCATGTTCAGGGGGACCCTCAATCCCTACTAAATATTTTCCATTATATATTGTAGGGGAAGTATATAAATTTCGTCACTCTCAATTTTGACTTTTGTTTTATTTCAAATCCCCCCCCCCCCTCCGACCAAACGGTATAGTGGTTAGTGTGCTGGCTTCTAGACAGCGAGGTTTCGGGTTCGAGTCTCGTGCTAGGCATGGGTGTTTGTAAATGTATGCTCATACCACATTCGAAATTTAAATCACGTTGCTGCCATCCCCTTCATAAAATATTTTTTAAATTAATTTTTAGTTAAACAAAATTATATTTATGTAGCTTTTAAATTAACTAATATAGAATTACATCCAATTTATTGTAGACAAACTTTCTTTTCAAAAATGGTCTCAAATGAATAAGGCGAATTTTGTAAAAGCTTTAATTAAAAAAAGAAAAGAAAAAAAACAGGCAATGATTAAATGTTCCCATCAAAAGTGAAATTGTTATGTCCCGCATGCGATTACCCCACACCCCCTCCATGTCAAAGTTCATCACATTGGACAAACTCCCTCCCACATCTGCGCGTGACATAATTCATATGTGTCGCCATACATTAAACTACTCGGACATATAATTTCGAATTTCTTGATAAAAAAAAAAAAAAATGGGAATTGACTGATTGGTTTTCCACGACTTTTTCTATTTTTGTGTAATTGGATCGTTCATAAATTTTGTCAGGGAGAGGATCTGTCCAATGTTTTTAATTTCATAAGCAAAGGGGGAAGGTAAAATTATTTTTTTAGGAATAGGGGAAGGAGTTGCAGCAACGTAAATTAAGCTTAGGAGAGAGTGAAGTCAATCGAATGTGACTGAGAGTGACTTAAAGGAAGAAGATCCAAAAAAGTAACAATTTCGGGCAGGGCCGTCGCTAAGAATTTTGGTTGGGGGGGCGTAGACATCCTTTTGCCGACTGAAATCAAGGCATGTCCGGTGTAAATGTAGAAAATATAAATTAAGGTGCTAATAAATTGTTAACTAATTTTTATTAATGTAAAATTAACGTATACATAATTTTTAATTAATATATGAATAATTCCTGCATAATTAATTATTAATTAATGTAAAACTAATTGTTAATGCATTTTTTTTTTATTTAATTGTGAATTGTTTTATTTAATGTGAAATTAGTTTAAATTATTTTTAAATTACCGTCTAAACAATTTTTAATATTTTATGGCATTTTATTAATACGTACTTAATGTCAAATTTTAATTCCCATCACATTATAGTTAAAGTTCTTTCAAATACATTTAATTTTTCATTTCTTTTTAGTAAATTAACCCTTCCTCTCCAAACAAAGGAAATTATTTTTGGAAGCGTTTTTATTTGGGGGCAGGAGACTTTTATACCTTGCAGATAGATAGAAGTTTCCCCGACAATCTTAAACCAATTCAGTAAACTGATTCTCAGTTTACTGAATTTTCATTTCGATACATTTTTTTTTTATATATTTTCAAATTGCAGTTTCGAAAAGAAAAAAAAAAAATTAAACGTGTAAAAATGGTTGGAAAATAGCACTTTAACATGGAATTAAATAGATGAAAATTATTGATCAAATTGGTGACTTTTGTATAATGAATTGTATAAAGGTTGATCAAAAAACAAATTCTGAAAAAATTCTTCTTTTTAAAATTCTGGCGGACTATTGCTACTACAGAAAATTCCCTACGCGAAGCACTGCAATTTTTATAATAGATACAATGTCAGGGACATAAGAAACATGCACTTGCCCTCCTTCTCCTCTGGATTTCGAAAAATAAAGTAACGTGGGAAAAAAAGTGGGAAAATTTACAAGAAAAATATATATATGGATATTAATTCATCAATTTGAACAGAACATTAATGAACAATTATTAAGTAACATCCAATTAGGAAATCCAATTCCCATCTTCGAAAAATCAAGGATTAAACAAAAACTTTTGTCGCCTTACATCTCCCTGCAAGTAATCATATAGGCATTCATGGATACTATAATTGCATTGTAAAACACAACTGTTATTAAAAACAATTTGTTAATTATTTAATTTTTAAATACTTTTTAACACTTTTCCTAACTAAAAAAGAAAAGATTTTGATTTTTCTTGAAACGTGTGTTAATAGTAAAACTTAATGTTTTTGTAACAATTCAATCCAGGAACCTACTTCTTAAAAGTAGTTACTTCGAGTATATATTTTTATCAAAATTGCTGGATTTAATTTAATGATTTTTTTGTGGTTTTTCACTGATGTTGTATGGTTTTTCAGCAATAATTTCTGCAAATATTACTCATTTTTTGAACAATAATCGTTTGTTCAAGAAGGAAAGTATACTTGAAAATGCAAGGTTTTTTTTCCTAAGCGGGATTAAAAATGAAATGGATTACTTTAGCATTAAACCAAACTATAATATTTATGTGCAAAAATGTAAGTTATTCGCAACTAATTGAACTTCGAATTTAGAGACAAAATACTCTATAAAAAAGCATGCCATAATTTTATTCCAAAAACCCACCCCCATTTCCTTTACCCACATGTAATGGTTATGATCCTAATTTGAGATTTATTGATCCAATTTAAAATATTTTTAAAGGTATTTAGACTAAAAAATCTTAATTTATCTGAAAGACAATTTTTTTCCCGGTGTTTCGAATATTAAAGTGGTGAAATCCAGGATAGGTTGGTTGGATGTTTTTCAAATTTATCAGGCGCAAGGGCAACACAAAGACCAAACTGCGTCAGAAATCGAGGATAGGAGTGAAAGGATACTCACAATTTGCAATACACTGAACCTGGTTGTTTGTATTGGACAATATCGGTCCACAGCTATTTGAGCACGGGGAACATTAAGAATTTTAGATAGTATTATAATAAACCTTTCAACACTTTTCCAAAGATTATTTTGTTAGAATAAATTCGATATCGCCTTCCAGTTTTCAAGTGGCATGCACTATTTTGGGAATGCATTTTCAATATATGAAGTACAAGGTGGTCATAAAGAAACTTTGCCGATATATGGGCCTTTAGCTTCCGTTCCGTTTAACAGATCGAGATGAGATTTCAGGTATAGTTATTCAGAGGTATGAGCTCGAGAATCTGTGAATTTCAACAAATGGCGCTCACGGTTATGGTTATAGTTACATGCACGACATTTTCAAATGACAACGTCTACTTTTTCCTGTCGCAAAATGTTCAGCGCATAAGGAAACCCTAGAGAGATGGAACGGTACGTGTATCATAAAAAACGGACGCATTATGCACCCCCCCCCCCCAAAAAAAAAAAGCTCTGCGAACGGCCAACAAAAACTCGATTAAGGCGCACGATGGAAATTTGCATTTGACAGAGGCCAAAGTTCACATGAGTGCCATCACAGGCAATTTAATCGGTTTTCTAAGCTGAATATTTGGAGAGCGGCCTCCATTGCTCCGATAGTGTTTTTGTTGGCAGTTCGCAGATCTGTATTTTGTGCGTCCATTTTTTGTGATACACGTACCATTACAACGCTCTGTAGGGTTTTCGCATGCGGTGATCATTTCTAGATAGGAAAAAATAGGCGTTGATATTCGTAACTATAACCGGGGTAATCGTGAGCGCCATTTTGCCGAAATTCACAGAATTCCGACCTTATATCTCTGAATAACTATACCTGAAATCTCATCTCGATCTGTTGAACGAGACTGCCTTTAGAGTTCCATATATCGGCAAAGTTTCTTTATGACCATCCTGTACATAACATCACTTATGGAGTTCTACTTGACATTAATTGCAATAACTTTGTAAAATGGGGGTCAATTTTCGTATACAAAATTTTGTTGTTTTGAAATTTTGTATAAAACCTTTAACTCATATGATGTATACATTACATACTTTATGTAAATGACGTTTAATGTGTATGTCATGGTTTTTGAGGCGTTGTCTTACGTACCACAAATACAAGTATACCATTGACTGTAACACATCAAAGTTATCTAATGTCAGTGAAGATACCAATGATTAGATTATTTTAATGCTCCTGTCAAAAAGGATATACTTACTCCAATTCAAAATTGCCGACCGTCAACTGAGGCTGCATTGTGATCACAATTTTATAATACTAATGATGAGTTTAATTATTTGTACTTTTTCCATTCAATATGTTTTGAAACATGCGTCAGTAGGGATTTTTAAAAGAAGAGATGAAATTTCAGAAATTTGCCGACTACCAGCCTTTCTAAAAATTTATGGTAATATTTGCGTTCGCAGTCCATCATTGTAGCCGGAAAAAAAGACACCGACTCCCCTATACTGCCGATTCGTCAAACTCAGGTCACGCTGCATTCAGATATTTTTAATATTTTTGTTCCATTTCCCCCCCCCCCCCATTTAATTCGATTTTATTGTGGATCGACTTTAGAAAAAGAAATATCTCGATAAAATTTTTGAAAATTTGCCGACTGTCCAACTTTCCAAAACTTTGGGGGGGCGAGTCGCCCCTACGCCCCCCGTTCCCGTCGTCCCTGATTTCGGGCCACGTTATTTATGTAAGTTCCCAGACAAGTAAAAATATTTTTTCAAAACTCCCTCGAAATTAAAGTATAGTTACGACATTGCCTTGTAATTATTAATTCATTATATTATTTAATGAATTAAAGTACTTATTAAAGAACTTACCAAATTTGGTTTTGTTTGCTTCGTCCATCTCGTACCAATTTTCACCCAAAACCACCTTAGCTATTGCCATCCAGGAATCCCTCTTCGCATCTCGGTTTTTGAAATCAGGATTCTGGTAATCGTAGAGACAAGGGTGTTTTTGAACCTCCAAAATGATCTGCTCGCTCTCCAAATAGTTCATTTCCAAACAACATATACAACAACGGAATAAAATCAGTGAAAATTCGTTAGAAAAGAGAATTGCAGCTGCGTGTTTTCCTGCCCGTGATTACTCGCCTACAAAAGTGAACCCCGTACATTCACAACCTTGAGAACTCGTCTTTCACTTTCTCTCTATCGCCGACGCGTGATATCACGCGAAGTGTCCCTCCACTCTCTCTTTCTCCCTCTCGCTTACCACTCACTGGTAAACAGTATTTTCGTCGTAGCGAATTCTGAGTTCATTTCACTGTATAATTTATGCTGTGTTTCTGTTCTTCACTAAATCGCTGTTTCTTCGTTTGTTTATTAATAATTTTATTTTGATATTAATTTGTTGGGCGCTCTTGGAAAACTTAAATACTGATTTGCAGAACCGGCCTAAGAGCAAAATGCTGTGTGTGCAAGAATGAGTTTTGGCGCCCCTTACAATGAGAATGGGTCTAGAAAACCTTCCAAAAATGGTATGGAAAAATGTATAACTGAAATTTGCAGGAACTTAATACCTGAAGTTGATGAGTTTTGGTGCCTCTTACAGTAAAAATGGGCATAGAAATCCTCCAAAAATGCTATGGGTGATCTATAACTGAAATTTGCTGGAACTTAATACCTGAAGTTGGCATTTTTAAGGAATTGCAAATCCAAAAACTAAAGCAAATAAGTAGTAATTATTAAAGTAAAGTATTTAGTACCTTTTTATTATTTTTATTTTTTTAAATGAATTCTTCTATTACTAATTCTTTTAACTGACTTTTTCATACTTCAATAGGCATGCTGTACTGTACTTGTGTAAAGAGCAAATTACGAAATTCATTTATTTAGTTTATAGTTTTGTCAGGTAGAAAATAACAGACACATATTTTAGCTAGAACAAAAGTTTTATTTGATGTAATGGATTGAAAGAAGAACTAAATGGTTTGCTTGTTGACTAGGCAAGTAGTTAGAAAATGAGCATCCTGAGCCAGGGCGGGATGCGGGATGGTATGGTATGGTATGGGGGCGTGACCGGAAGGGGGCGTGACCGGATATGGCGTCACAGGAAGTGATATCACCGGATATGACGTCACCAGAAGTCACGTGACCGGAAGTTGAGTTGAGTTGTTCCCCTCCTGCTGTTGTTTTAGTTTCATTATAAGCTGTTTGTGTATGACGTCACAGTAGGTATGACGTCATAATGTGTTTTATATTAAAGTTTTGAGTGATGGCAACACTTTTTTTAGTTTCGATTTACCTTTCAGATGGAGTTGAGTTGTTCTAGGGCTGCTTCTAAACGAATAAGTTAGAGTGATAGATATTTTTACTAATGACGTCATAATTTGTTTTATATCAAAGTTTTGAGCGGTGGCAACACTTTTTAGTGTCGATTTACATTTAAGATGGAGACTGAATTGTTCTAGGGCTGCTTCTAAACGAATAAGTTAGAGTGATAGGTATTTTTACTAATGACGTCACAGTGGGTATGACGTCATTCTATGTTAAGATTTACGTTTTAAGTGGTGATAACATTGGATATATACCAAATTTAGTTTTCAGGTGTTGGCAACGAGTTCTGATCGGTCAGCTAAATGCTCGCTTGTGACTGATAAGTTTTAAACATGTGACCAAAAGTTAACTCCTGATTGACTGTTTGGTTTTCTAGCGAGTTACTTACATATCCTTTAATCAAGTTAAAATACCTGCAACAAAGTTACACAAATAAAAAAAAAAAAAAAAAAAAAAAAAAAAAAAAAAACATTTAAATTTGAAAAGTTAATAAAAGTGAAGGCCATTTGCTAAGGGTCAAAAAGAACCCTAACCCCGAGCTACACGTGACATTTCAATATTTTACCAAACAATTGTTAAAATATCGACTATCGGACGTTGCCTTCATGGTAACTCATCTACCCCCCCCCCCCTTCCCTAACTAATTTTGAATAAGTTAAGTCTTTAGAATTACAATTAATAAATTTTGAAAAATTATTTATTAAAGGTGAGGACCCACCTCCAGCCCGATACCTCTTTTAGGAAGAATTGGTACCGCCTCACTCCACCCTAACAAAAAAAAAATCTTATTCCACAGAACGTATAGTTCTTTGAAACTTGAGGTCACTAATCAACCATCCGATGATATCCTTTAAGAAGATATCTTCACCTCTTAACAATTTTAAAGTTTTAGTCTAAAAGATTAATGTTGGACACAAACTATTTCTAGAATAGAGTTACATTAAAAATTAAATTTAAGAGTGTCCAGTTTTTTTTGAAGAAGACTTGGGGGAACGTATATTTCCCAAAATTAAATTTAATGGTCACTAACAAAATCCTGAAAATATACTAATTTTAGTTTTTATAAAAATTAAGTTAATGTAGTATTTTAGTAAAAATAATGACTATAGTTAATGAATTGCGAAAAATTAAGTTAGAAGAATTAAATTTAAGGAATTTTGTAGTGACCATAGGCATAACTAGTTATACCATCCTCCAACAGGTATCGCTTGTCATCAAATGCCGAGAGCGCTCGCTTTCTTTGCTGGATGGAGAAAATGTGATGTTTTTCACTACCGATCCGATGCTGAACCACAGACGAAGGTTGTCGATTGAGAAGACAGTCTCTATAGGTCTGATGTTTTAGCTGTCTTTGAGCTGCTCTTGCGATTCCCTTGGCCGTTTGTTTCTCACCACACTCGCTTAAAATGGAATACATTTTGGAACGAAGCCCTATGAACTCCAAAGCAGATTTTCCGTTAAGTTCATCCTTAAAGTAACCGATCTTCTTCTTGTTAGACACATCGTGTAGAGGATGATCTGATGAGTAGTCAGAAAAGTCAAAAAATCCCTTTAATTGCTGTAAGTCAGCAGTCAGATCTGGGGTAGTGAGTCCATAAGTGAGTGAATCTGTGTCGGTGAATAGTAGGCGGGCATTACTTCCATACCTCTTCATGATGACATTATAGTGGAAATCATACATTAAAACCTTGCTCAGTTCTAAGATGGCGAAACCTGCATAAATGGGTCTATTAAGTGTGAGACTTTTCACTTTTCTTTGTACTGCTGCCAAGCTGTTATCAAACTCAGTGAAGGCATGGAAGGCAGGAGACGCGACCAGTTTCTTGGCTTTATGCGGGTTGTTCACCAACTGAACATCCACTCTATTCCTCAGATTTTCCATAGTTTTCCCGAACACCGCATTGTTGAGAAGTTTGAAGAAATCTTTTTCAAACGATGTTTTGGCCAGTTTTCTCTGCTCCGTATTAAATGCTATGTAGTCCTTCAGCCAAGGTTGTTGGTAGAATTTTAGAATTCTATGGACTTTAGTTAGTTTCAGTCCCAAGGAAAGATATAGCTTCAGATTACGATAGTGTATAACATAATTCTTCTTTGACTGAAGATTCGGAACGAGTTTATCGCTGGAAGAAGCTGGCTTCATCTGCAGTTCTTCCAAAATCTCGAGGGCGGTAGGAGACAGCATATTTGGCTTTATGGTGAAGCGTTCGGGAGCCAGAGGATAATCATTATGGAGATCGTGAAGTTCAGCAGGATAGTCGAGATCCACTTCTAGGATGAAACCCTCATCTGCATCATCTGCTTGGTCCAAGATGGTTTGAGTAGAGATGTTTTCAGGGTCCACCCACTGAAAATCACCAACAGGCAAATATTGAGACATGGCCCAACCTGAAAGAAAAATCCAATTAAATCATTCAATATTAACATAGAAGCTAAATAAAAAATGACAGTTTTAAAGTAAATTAATGCTTACCATAGAGGTTATTGGCATCCAGGTACAATATATGTTTCTTCTCCTCAGCAGCATTATATTCAGGACAGCCTGGATGGTTTGCCTGGCTATGACGATGGGTGATGACGGAGACACCTCCCCGAATACCCTTCTCTATGAAGAGGTGCATGTCGATGTCGGTGAATAAATCCAAACCGACATCTGACATCTTGAGAGCGGCTTGCCACGCTAACCCCGGAGACGTCATCATGTGAGCGGCGTCTAGCTGGTAAAAGTCTAGAGTTAGGCGGCGGAAATTCTCGAATACGTCTGCGAGGAGGAGCACATCCGTCTTCACATACAGGTCGTGATATTCGCCAAGGTCTTTGATGCCGAAAGCTTCCCAAACAGCTTGAGCGTGGTAATAATCTGCATCGGCGATGGAAGAGTTTGTAAGGGTGCTATAGAAGGCTTGCTGAGGTGGCAGAGATGTTTCTTGAAATTTAGTGAACGAGTCCATGTACTCATAAGGGTACACTCCCTTCTTCAGCAAGAGATCTAAGGAAAAAATAAAAATTAAATGATATTGTTAAGAGAACATTTATATAATATTAACATTGACTATATTACGTACCATGGTTAGATGCGATAGAACTCTTCAAAATGTGAAACTTGTCTCTCTCCAGATTATCGACAAGTTTCTGAAGTGAGGCATTCAGAAACTGGAGACTGTCAATAAACTGGAGAGTTACCGGGATCTTGTCAAGTTTCTTGGTGATGGAGAAGGAGATGTATTTCTCCATCGTTGTAGGGATGACTCCAATGTCATGATCAGCCACTTTCCCTAACCCCTGCATGATCAAATGCGAATCATAATTCTTCAGGTTGTGGAAGACGCGGGGAATCATTTTCCGCAACCTGAAGGCAAGGTTGCATTCATTGTGGAGCACTTGACGGAACTGACCGGTCAAGTGATCGTGGTCGTTCACCCGATCAGATCCTAGTCGGCCTTTGCAGAGGCCACAGTGCGTTGCAGCATTAATAGCATGCTGGTCTTGGGGAGTGAGTTTCATCGGGACAATGGTGGTCAGCTTCACCGCCAGCTCGTCCTTCTCTGCAATGATACTACTGATGAAGTGGTCCACTGCATCTTCTCCCCTGTAGACAGAGATGGGTTTGGTCGGCTTACTATCTGGACCTATAATGACATAGGCGTATCCACAAGGGACGTGGGTAGCTATCTTCATAGTGCGGGAGGGGGTGGTGTCATCCAACTTCTCCACCAAGGCCTCAAAGTCCGCGTATATGATATACGGGACTTTCTGGGTAAACTTGTACTGACTAAATTTCAGTACACAGTCCTTTGGAGTCGGCATCTTGATGTGTTGGGGTGAGTGCTCATTACAGTACGGGACATGTGCTTTGAGAGTCTCCTCCTTGGCAAAACGATGAAGACATGAGAAACAATAGAAGCTCGTGCCGTTATGTTTAGTGAGGTTGGTGAGAAGCCTGGACATACTCTTAATTAGGCAGTAGTGCTGCCTCTCTCCTTCTATGATATAGAGGAGGTTGATAACCTCAGGATCCTCCCTCTTAGAGATGTATAGGGGTAATATCTCATCATCTTCATAGCCGTACACGTTAATGCGGAGGTTGTTCAGTGCCTCCACGAAACGAACTTTGCAGGGCTGGACGGGACAGCTTACATTTCCCATTTTGAGCTCCTGCTCGAATTCCAGATAGTGAGAAACTCTGTAGGGATGATCTGTATGAGCAACAGGATGAAGGGCAGCCAGGACAGACCACATGAAACATTTACTGTCTTCATTCTGGATGTTGAGGACGGCCTTCTTTGCTGCCAACTTGTTGGGTAATTTGAAGTGGCTAGCAGGGGCTAGAGGTTGATATGTAGCAGTCTTCACCTCCAAATGAATAATTTCATCGAGAACCCATCCAGATCCCCGCTCGATGAATTCATCGAAGGAGGACTTGATTTTGGCGAAGGCTTGGTCGATGTGTTCAGGGAGGACGCTGTCATCCAGCTCCACCTGCACCTTACTCCGGAAATAGGGTGTGGCAAATTCTTCATCTCCCTCACCACTCTTACGAACGAACCGGATTTTAGACACAACATACCACTTGATGGCCCTCTTCTCTCCCAACTCTTCCTGTAGCACATCCTGAACTTGGGGAGTGCTTTCCCTAATGAAGAGAAGCAGGTCTCCAACTGCCTCTTCACTCGGGAATAAATGGCGGGTGGCAAAGACATCAGATGTCTTCACTTCAACTCTCCTCCTTCTAGGTGCAGGGGATGCAGGTTGAATTCCTCCTACTTGGGCAACTCGAAGGTGGGTGAGAAGATGTTGTTGAAGATGATCCTTACGGCCGAAACTCTTCCCGCAGTCAGGACAGGCATGGGGGGTAGCAGATTGATGACTCTCCATGTGACGGATTAAGTCTGCATTACGTGTGAAGGACTTCTGGCATATCTCACAGGTGAAATTCTTCTTGCCAGCATGATTCTTCAAATGCCTATTGAGATGACATTTCTGGACAAAGGTCTTCTCGCAGATGCGACATATCTGTTGACAATAAAACTATGATAAGTTACATGAAATTATTTCACAGTAATAGTAGACATATTATTTAAAATTTGTCTTTTCCTAAAACACATTTTATTACAAAAAAAAAAAAAACTTTCTCTTCTTCTACTTGTAAAATACATCAATCTGAAAGCACTATATTTTAAATCTCGATAAACTGTTAAATTCTTCTCTGAAAAACTATTAATTCTAAAAATTCATTCTCCAAGAAAAAAAAAAAAAATACTTACATGAGGTTCAACAATGGAATTCCTAGCATTGGAAGGTCCAGCAATTAAGGATGCAGCATGTTGTGAGGGTCCAGCAGCAAGTACCTAAGAAAATTATTTAACATTTAAATAAGCTATTTTAACATATTCTTAACAGTAGTTTATCCTTTGAATGTAATACTTACAGTTTTCTGATGGATTTTCATGTGCCGGGTAAGAGTAAATTTCTGTGTAAAACCCTTCTGACAGATGGTACAGACCTGTTGAAAATAAAACTTTGAGTAATATGTTTCTTAAAGTTATTATTCTTTCACTTAAATGATAAAAATAATACTTACATGCAAGTCTTGTGAGGTGGATGCAGCATTAGAAGGTCCAGCAACAGTAGATTCAACAACAACCTCCTAAAGTAAGATATTGAGAAATTATTCTAAGTTTTTTACGTCAGAGAAAAATCGGGCGTGAATTTGGGACGACTTTGAATAGTTACAACATTGAAAATTACTAAGCATTGAAAATTGTGGCGTGAATCTTATACTAATATTCAAGTGAATGACATTTAGAAAAAATACCAAGTACAAATTTTGGCGTGAATCTTATACTAATGAACAACATTTAGAAAAAGTTTTAAGGAATATATTATTGACATGAATTTTAAATATAATTGAGAAAGTTTTAAGTGAACAAATCAATTATGCGACGTTAAATAACACAGTTTAAAATTTATCTTAGACATTAAACATTCATCTACTTAAAAGCACCAAGTTTAACCTTATTTAAAGAATATTCTTTTAGATACATAGTAAGTAATTTTGAAATAAATACAATCTATAAGCATTCAAACATAATTTAAAAATATATTACTAAAAGAACACTTACTTGGTCATTAACTTCCATAACGATATCCATGGGAGAAGGAGAACGTGATGATGACATTATAAATAACTGAAATTTAAAAAAATATATATAAATATCGAAAGAAAAACATACATTTTCAATACAAGTTGGAAATAATTTTTATGTAATACTTGAATCGACTACTTTAACATACTTAACACATTTTAATATATATATTACTTAAAAGATACTAACATTTCACAAATAATAAAAATTTACTTACCGAATAATTCAGATGAAATCAGAAAAAAGCTAAAGTAGCAGCAAAATATGATAAACAAGCACAATAAGCAAATACTAAGCAAACACGATACACGTCTTTCGCCCTCAGGAATCTAAGTAGAAATGACGAGACGGCAACCGGTAGCGTCTATATATGAGGGGTGATCACGTAACTTCACCGATCAATCAGATTTCACGGTAGAGGGCGCTGCTTGGTTCTAACCGATCAGAGCGGGTGGGGAGCGAGACTAGGCATGTTTCAACACGCTTCAACGCGTTTGCGAGTTGAGTTGTTGATAATGATTGCAAAATATAAACTCATTGGCTTTTAACACATGACGTCATAATGATGATATGGCTGGAATCTTTCCATTTCAACAGGTATCAACGTTAAAAACCCACGTGATAATTTTTCTATAAATAAATATTCATTTAATAAATAAGTGCCAATACCTTATCTGTTTAAATGCTAGATTCCAGCCATATCATCATTATGACGTCATGTGTTAAAAGCCAATGAGTTTATATTTTGCAATCATTATCAACAACTCAACTCGCAAACGCGTTGAAGCGTGTTGAAACATGCCTAGTCTCGCTCCCCACCCGCTCTGATCGGTTAGAACCAAGCAGCGCCCTCTACCGTGAAATCTGATTGATCGGTGAAGTTACGTGATCACCCCTCATATATAGACGCTACCGGTTGCCGTCTCGTCATTTCTACTTAGATTCCTGAGGGCGAAAGACGTGTATCGTGTTTGCTTAGTATTTGCTTATTGTGCTTGTTTATCATATTTTGCTGCTACTTTAGCTTTTTTCTGATTTCATCTGAATTATTCGGTAAGTAAATTTTTATTATTTGTGAAATGTTAGTATCTTTTAAGTAATATATATATTAAAATGTGTTAAGTATGTTAAAGTAGTCGATTCAAGTATTACATAAAAATTATTTCCAACTTGTATTGAAAATGTATGTTTTTCTTTCGATATTTATATATATTTTTTTAAATTTCAGTTATTTATAATGTCATCATCACGTTCTCCTTCTCCCATGGATATCGTTATGGAAGTTAATGACCAAGTAAGTGTTCTTTTAGTAATATATTTTTAAATTATGTTTGAATGCTTATAGATTGTATTTATTTCAAAATTACTTACTATGTATCTAAAAGAATATTCTTTAAATAAGGTTAAACTTGGTGCTTTTAAGTAGATGAATGTTTAATGTCTAAGATAAATTTTAAACTGTGTTATTTAACGTCGCATAATTGATTTGTTCACTTAAAACTTTCTCAATTATATTTAAAATTCATGTCAATAATATATTCCTTAAAACTTTTTCTAAATGTTGTTCATTAGTATAAGATTCACGCCAAAATTTGTACTTGGTATTTTTTCTAAATGTCATTCACTTGAATATTAGTATAAGATTCACGCCACAATTTTCAATGCTTAGTAATTTTCAATGTTGTAACTATTCAAAGTCGTCCCAAATTCACGCCCGATTTTTCTCTGACGTAAAAAACTTAGAATAATTTCTCAATATCTTACTTTAGGAGGTTGTTGTTGAATCTACTGTTGCTGGACCTTCTAATGCTGCATCCACCTCACAAGACTTGCATGTAAGTATTATTTTTATCATTTAAGTGAAAGAATAATAACTTTAAGAAACATATTACTCAAAGTTTTATTTTCAACAGGTCTGTACCATCTGTCAGAAGGGTTTTACACAGAAATTTACTCTTACCCGGCACATGAAAATCCATCAGAAAACTGTAAGTATTACATTCAAAGGATAAACTACTGTTAAGAATATGTTAAAATAGCTTATTTAAATGTTAAATAATTTTCTTAGGTACTTGCTGCTGGACCCTCACAACATGCTGCATCCTTAATTGCTGGACCTTCCAATGCTAGGAATTCCATTGTTGAATCTCATGTAAGTATTTTTTTTTTTCTTCTTGGAGAATGAATTTTTAGAATTAATAGTTTTTCAGAGAAGAATTTAACAGTTTATCGAGATTTAAAATATAGTGCTTTCAGATTGATGTATTTTACAAGTAGAAGAAGAGAAAGTTTTTTTTTTTTGTAATAAAATGTGTTTTAGGAAAAGACAAATTTTAAATAATATGTCTACTATTACTGTGAAATAATTTCATGTAACTTATCATAGTTTTATTGTCAACAGATATGTCGCATCTGCGAGAAGACCTTTGTCCAGAAATGTCATCTCAATAGGCATTTGAAGAATCATGCTGGCAAGAAGAATTTCACCTGTGAGATATGCCAGAAGTCCTTCACACGTAATGCAGACTTAATCCGTCACATGGAGAGTCATCAATCTGCTACCCCCCATGCCTGTCCTGACTGCGGGAAGAGTTTCGGCCGTAAGGATCATCTTCAACAACATCTTCTCACCCACCTTCGAGTTGCCCAAGTAGGAGGAATTCAACCTGCATCCCCTGCACCTAGAAGGAGGAGAGTTGAAGTGAAGACATCTGATGTCTTTGCCACCCGCCATTTATTCCCGAGTGAAGAGGCAGTTGGAGACCTGCTTCTCTTCATTAGGGAAAGCACTCCCCAAGTTCAGGATGTGCTACAGGAAGAGTTGGGAGAGAAGAGGGCCATCAAGTGGTATGTTGTGTCTAAAATCCGGTTCGTTCGTAAGAGTGGTGAGGGAGATGAAGAATTTGCCACACCCTATTTCCGGAGTAAGGTGCAGGTGGAGCTGGATGACAGCGTCCTCCCTGAACACATCGACCAAGCCTTCGCCAAAATCAAGTCCTCCTTCGATGAATTCATCGAGCGGGGATCTGGATGGGTTCTCGATGAAATTATTCATTTGGAGGTGAAGACTGCTACATATCAACCTCTAGCCCCTGCTAGCCACTTCAAATTACCCAACAAGTTGGCAGCAAAGAAGGCCGCCCTCAACATCCAGAATGAAGACAGTAAATGTTTCATGTGGTCTGTCCTGGCTGCCCTTCATCCTGTTGCTCATACAGATCATCCCTACAGAGTTTCTCACTATCTGGAATTCGAGCAGGAGCTCAAAATGGGAAATGTAAGCTGTCCCGTCCAGCCCTGCAAAGTTCGTTTCGTGGAGGCACTGAACAACCTCCGCATTAACGTGTACGGCTATGAAGATGATGAGATATTACCCCTATACATCTCTAAGAGGGAGGATCCTGAGGTTATCAACCTCCTCTATATCATAGAAGGAGAGAGGCAGCACTACTGCCTAATTAAGAGTATGTCCAGGCTTCTCACCAACCTCACTAAACATAACGGCACGAGCTTCTATTGTTTCTCATGTCTTCATCGTTTTGCCAAGGAGGAGACTCTCAAAGCACATGTCCCGTACTGTAATGAGCACTCACCCCAACACATCAAGATGCCGACTCCAAAGGACTGTGTACTGAAATTTAGTCAGTACAAGTTTACCCAGAAAGTCCCGTATATCATATACGCGGACTTTGAGGCCTTGGTGGAGAAGTTGGATGACACCACCCCCTCCCGCACTATGAAGATAGCTACCCACGTCCCTTGTGGATACGCCTATGTCATTATAGGTCCAGATAGTAAGCCGACCAAACCCATCTCTGTCTACAGGGGAGAAGATGCAGTGGACCACTTCATCAGTAGTATCATTGCAGAGAAGGACGAGCTGGCGGTGAAGCTGACCACCATTGTCCCGATGAAACTCACTCCCCAAGACCAGCATGCTATTAATGCTGCAACGCACTGTGGCCTCTGCAAAGGCCGACTAGGATCTGATCGGGTGAACGACCACGATCACTTGACCGGTCAGTTCCGTCAAGTGCTCCACAATGAATGCAACCTTGCCTTCAGGTTGCGGAAAATGATTCCCCGCGTCTTCCACAACCTGAAGAATTATGATTCGCATTTGATCATGCAGGGGTTAGGGAAAGTGGCTGATCATGACATTGGAGTCATCCCTACAACGATGGAGAAATACATCTCCTTCTCCATCACCAAGAAACTTGACAAGATCCCGGTAACTCTCCAGTTTATTGACAGTCTCCAGTTTCTGAATGCCTCACTTCAGAAACTTGTCGATAATCTGGAGAGAGACAAGTTTCACATTTTGAAGAGTTCTATCGCATCTAACCATGGTACGTAATATATTCAATGTTAATATTATATAAATGTTCTCTTAACAATATCATTTAATTTTTATTTTTTCCTTAGATCTCTTGCTGAAGAAGGGAGTGTACCCTTATGAGTACATGGACTCGTTCACTAAATTTCAAGAAACATCTCTGCCACCTCAGCAAGCCTTCTATAGCACCCTTACAAACTCTTCCATCGCCGATGCAGATTATTACCACGCTCAAGCTGTTTGGGAAGCTTTCGGCATCAAAGACCTTGGCGAATATCACGACCTGTATGTGAAGACGGATGTGCTCCTCCTCGCAGACGTATTCGAGAATTTCCGCCGCCTAACTCTAGACTTTTACCAGCTAGACGCCGCTCACATGATGACGTCTCCGGGGTTAGCGTGGCAAGCCGCTCTCAAGATGTCAGATGTCGGTTTGGATTTATTCACCGACATCGACATGCACCTCTTCATAGAGAAGGGTATTCGGGGAGGTGTCTCCGTCATCACCCATCGTCATAGCCAGGCAAACCATCCAGGCTGTCCTGAATATAATGCTGCTGAGGAGAAGAAACATATATTGTACCTGGATGCCAATAACCTCTATGGTAAGCATTAATTTACTTTAAAACTGTCATTTTTTATTTAGCTTCTATGTTAATATTGAATGATTTAATTGGATTTTTCTTTCAGGTTGGGCCATGTCTCAATATTTGCCTGTTGGTGATTTTCAGTGGGTGGACCCTGAAAACATCTCTACTCAAACCATCTTGGACCAAGCAGATGATGCAGATGAGGGTTTCATCCTAGAAGTGGATCTCGACTATCCTGCTGAACTTCACGATCTCCATAATGATTATCCTCTGGCTCCCGAACGCTTCACCATAAAGCCAAATATGCTGTCTCCTACCGCCCTCGAGATTTTGGAAGAACTGCAGATGAAGCCAGCTTCTTCCAGCGATAAACTCGTTCCGAATCTTCAGTCAAAGAAGAATTATGTTATACACTATCGTAATCTGAAGCTATATCTTTCCTTGGGACTAAAACTAACTAAAGTCCATAGAATTCTAAAATTCTACCAACAACCTTGGCTGAAGGACTACATAGCATTTAATACGGAGCAGAGAAAACTGGCCAAAACATCGTTTGAAAAAGATTTCTTCAAACTTCTCAACAATGCGGTGTTCGGGAAAACTATGGAAAATCTGAGGAATAGAGTGGATGTTCAGTTGGTGAACAACCCGCATAAAGCCAAGAAACTGGTCGCGTCTCCTGCCTTCCATGCCTTCACTGAGTTTGATAACAGCTTGGCAGCAGTACAAAGAAAAGTGAAAAGTCTCACACTTAATAGACCCATTTATGCAGGTTTCGCCATCTTAGAACTGAGCAAGGTTTTAATGTATGATTTCCACTATAATGTCATCATGAAGAGGTATGGAAGTAATGCCCGCCTACTATTCACCGACACAGATTCACTCACTTATGGACTCACTACCCCAGATCTGACTGCTGACTTACAGCAATTAAAGGGATTTTTTGACTTTTCTGACTACTCATCAGATCATCCTCTACACGATGTGTCTAACAAGAAGAAGATCGGTTACTTTAAGGATGAACTTAACGGAAAATCTGCTTTGGAGTTCATAGGGCTTCGTTCCAAAATGTATTCCATTTTAAGCGAGTGTGGTGAGAAACAAACGGCCAAGGGAATCGCAAGAGCAGCTCAAAGACAGCTAAAACATCAGACCTATAGAGACTGTCTTCTCAATCGACAACCTTCGTCTGTGGTTCAGCATCGGATCGGTAGTGAAAAACATCACATTTTCTCCATCCAGCAAAGAAAGCGAGCGCTCTCGGCATTTGATGACAAGCGATACCTGTTGGAGGATGGTATAACTAGTTATGCCTATGGTCACTACAAAATTCCTTAAATTTAATTCTTCTAACTTAATTTTTCGCAATTCATTAACTATAGTCATTATTTTTACTAAAATACTACATTAACTTAATTTTTATAAAAACTAAAATTAGTATATTTTCAGGATTTTGTTAGTGACCATTAAATTTAATTTTGGGAAATATACGTTCCCCCAAGTCTTCTTCAAAAAAAACTGGACACTCTTAAATTTAATTTTTAATGTAACTCTATTCTAGAAATAGTTTGTGTCCAACATTAATCTTTTAGACTAAAACTTTAAAATTGTTAAGAGGTGAAGATATCTTCTTAAAGGATATCATCGGATGGTTGATTAGTGACCTCAAGTTTCAAAGAACTATACGTTCTGTGGAATAAGATTTTTTTTTTGTTAGGGTGGAGTGAGGCGGTACCAATTCTTCCTAAAAGAGGTATCGGGCTGGAGGTGGGTCCTCACCTTTAATAAATAATTTTTCAAAATTTATTAATTGTAATTCTAAAGACTTAACTTATTCAAAATTAGTTAGGGAAGGGGGGGGGGGGTAGATGAGTTACCATGAAGGCAACGTCCGATAGTCGATATTTTAACAATTGTTTGGTAAAATATTGAAATGTCACGTGTAGCTCGGGGTTAGGGTTCTTTTTGACCCTTAGCAAATGGCCTTCACTTTTATTAACTTTTCAAATTTAAATGTTTTTTTTTTTTTTTTTTTTATTTTTTTTTTTATTTGTGTAACTTTGTTGCAGGTATTTTAACTTGATTAAAGGATATGTAAGTAACTCGCTAGAAAACCAAACAGTCAATCAGGAGTTAACTTTTGGTCACATGTTTAAAACTTATCAGTCACAAGCGAGCATTTAGCTGACCGATCAGAACTCGTTGCCAACACCTGAAAACTAAATTTGGTATATATCCAATGTTATCACCACTTAAAACGTAAATCTTAACATAGAATGACGTCATACCCACTGTGACGTCATTAGTAAAAATACCTATCACTCTAACTTATTCGTTTAGAAGCAGCCCTAGAACAATTCAGTCTCCATCTTAAATGTAAATCGACACTAAAAAGTGTTGCCACCGCTCAAAACTTTGATATAAAACAAATTATGACGTCATTAGTAAAAATATCTATCACTCTAACTTATTCGTTTAGAAGCAGCCCTAGAACAACTCAACTCCATCTGAAAGGTAAATCGAAACTAAAAAAAGTGTTGCCATCACTCAAAACTTTAATATAAAACACATTATGACGTCATACCTACTGTGACGTCATACACAAACAGCTTATAATGAAACTAAAACAACAGCAGGAGGGGAACAACTCAACTCAACTTCCGGTCACGTGACTTCTGGTGACGTCATATCCGGTGATATCACTTCCTGTGACGCCATATCCGGTCACGCCCCCTTCCGGTCACGCCCCCATACCATACCATACCATCCCGCATCCCGCCCTGGCTCAGGATGCTCATTTTCTAACTACTTAGGCATCTCGACGTGTGTGTCCACGTCCTCACCCGGAGAAAGCATTGAAATGGCAACATCATAAAATTCCTTCAGCACCGAAATGATTTGACCCCCCCCCCCCCATCTCCTTTTTTTTTAAATTCCTATTTTTTTACCTCAACCTGCATAGGCGGCCCCAGGAGGGTGCAAGGAGGTGCACTTGCAACCCCTAGCTCTTGAAAATTTAAAAAAAAAAATTAGGGAGATGATGTAAATTCCAAGTTTAAAAAAGCACAAATGCCGTTTATACTTTTATGTTCAAATGAGCATTTTTTTCTATTAATTTAGTCTTTTGTTTCTTTCCTATGTCGTTTTTTATAGCTACTTGCGTGACGATTTTCTGTCGCTTGTTGTATATGATTATTAGAGGCTGATGAGTAGAAGTATTTATTCCTTTTATTGTATAATCATTTTATGTGTAGTTTTCAAAATTCTATGAAAAGGTTTTGTTTTTTAAGTCATCAGACATACTATCTTGAAATCTATTTTTAGAATTCAATTGAACATATTTCAATACTGCCTTCGTGTTTCATAATTAATTTTTTATTTATTTTTATTTATTATATCCGAAACTAGGAAGAAAATTGAAAAATGTTACTCTTCTGTGTTTTTGCATCTTCGAGTTCCTCTGTTCTAAACACTGTCTCTTGAATGCCGTAAGATCTAATTCGATGATAAAAAAAATCGTTAAAAATATATATTTTAATATTTTTATCATTTTGTATTTTTTCTTTTTAACAGGGTTGCGCTTTTAAAAATATATACTATGCTTTTTAACTATTGTCAAACAGTATAATTTATAATACATAATTTTTAATTAACATTTCTAAAAAAAAAAGTAATGATTTTGATAAAAATCTAGTCTTGTACCCCCTAGCAAATATTCCTAGGGGCGCCCATGTCAACCTGTTCCAGAGAGGTGGTTCTCTCTGGAGGCAGGTGCTAGGTCAAAAAGTTCATCCTTTCCACTCCCAGTCGGGAGTTCAACCAACCAACCTATCAACCAACCAACCACTTGATCTAATATTCCAGAAAAAATATCAATTTAGAAAAAAAATACTATGTACTTATAGCAGTGGACCCTCTTAGCTTTAGCTGCTGAAAATGTTCTAGTAAGTCATTCTTGCGAAAGAGTAGACTTTAGGTAGGTTATGCTAATTTGCATTTCAAATTGCATAAAAAAAATTATTTTTAATACATTATATTTTATTATTATTTCTGATTTCGTCGCCCCTCTCAAAATCGTATGTGTTCAATCGCCCATGCCTTAGGCTGGGCCTGCTGATTTGGTTCTGTAGAGGCAAAGGACTTTCTGAAACCCATAGTGTTGATTTGAGATTTCTGCAATCGTTTGCATATAGCTTTGCTTCATGCTTCCTTTCCAGAGGGTAATGTATAATTAAAAAAACTATTGTAAAATTTAATAAAAAAAAAAAAAAAAAAAAAAGTAATATGAATTTTAAAAACGTTCGATCTAAAGATTTAATTCACTTTTTTGTTATATTAAAAATTGAATTGTGAAAAAAAATTGTCGTTTCGTAAATCAAAGAATATAGTTTTGATATTTTTGCCAGACTTTCGTTAATTTTTTTTTTCTTTGTTTGTATTTCTCATACTTGTATGTAATTTTTCTTGCTCTGATTTTTCATTATAAATTTTTGTAACTTAATTTGAGTGTTATCTAGACTTGCATTTGTCGCTTGACATCCAATGACAGCGATAACGTTTAATAAAGTTCTTGTTCTGCCCTTTTAGCTATTGAGAAAATGCCATTATCTAGCATATAAATTAAATATAAACATAGACGTAATTCTATTGTGTCAAGCCTTGACCTGATTAAGCATATATCAACCAGACGACAAAGCTTAATAGATTATTTTGCAGAAAATTCTCGATTTGTTATTTATTACTTGTTTCAGCAAAATGAACAATACAAATACTTTAGATAAAAACGTCTGTGTTTATAAGTCCGGAAATCTCTATAACTGTATTATTGTGTTTTAATTAAGTATTTATGTTTTTATCCGAACAAAAAGTTTAGGATTATAATGCTGTAAAAAGCATATATCAGGATAGTATCATGTAAATTAATTTCTGGATATTTTGATGTTTGAAGGAGACAAGCAAACACTTAACAAAAGAAACAATAGAGCAATTATAGGTAACTAGAGGGATCCTCCCACTGCTCGCTGACGCTTGCTAACCCCTTAGATTGCTATGCAATCCCTTTGGCTCGCTTTGCTCGCCTCAAAGTGAGGCAATTAAAATATGCCCTAACAAAAAGCTATTTCAGATGCATAATCAAAAAAATCTTTGCTAAGTGATATTGCGCTATGAAACTAAAAAGTTTTTATTATTTATGAAGATCTACAATACTTGCCACGTCATTATCCTACTGCTTATGTCGAGACGCGTTAAGCAGGAACACTATTTTTATTTTAATGATTTCCAGTTCGTAATAGCCGAATTGGCACTGATTAGAAATGAATATAGGTTCAGATTTACTGCACGGTGCCTCTTGGCAACTTTTTGAAAGTTGTGAATTTGGGGCTGAATGCAACCCGGTGACTTGGTTTTCCGGCAACCCCAGTGACTGTTTAGATTTGATAACATGGCGTTTTGACGCCATTTTGGATTGGGCGACACAGTCATTTGACTTCATTTTCAATTTGGTGACTTCTTTTAAAAGTCGTCAAGAGGCAACATACGGTAAATCATAACCTGAATGAATATACTATTATAAAAAGTTAAATTCCAGTTTATCCAGAATGCTGAAGTTCTTATTCAATCTGCTGTGAATTTTCAGCATAGAAACCTTAATATTCTTAGGGAAAATTCAATACTCAGTTTTTATAGGCATATATCCAAAAAACGTTCACACATTATTTGCTGAATCTGAACAAATCTGGCATGTTTTAATTGTATACGAAAGAAAGTTAGGTAGTCGAAATTCTATTATCCACAGTACCCGGAACGGTTAGAATGTGTTTTACGGTCCCCACTTTTTATTTGGCAATTTTGGGTAATCCGTCACCAATGTGGTTCCATGTTAACTTGGAATCCATTTTTGAAAAACTGTAGTTGGATGTCGATTCAACCTGGCGGCAAAATTACCAAAAAAAAAAAGAAAAAAAAGTTGGTACCTTAAAACACTTTCTACTAACCTCCGGAACATGCTCCAGCAGATAATTTTTTCGAAAAGTCTGGTTTATCCAGAATTCTAATTCAAAAGAAATATACACAACTTGGATCTATTTATTCTTGCATCATCTTAAATATTAAATCTATACGTTTTAAATAGGCAATAATTCGTATCAGATAATAAGCAAATAAAATATAGCAGGTTGCTAAATGTTGCCAGATACATTAGTCAAATTTAAAAAGATATTTTGTGATTGACTGGATTACTGAATTTGGAAATTCATGTATAAAGTACATTTAGAAGATTTGTGACTGGATGTTTAAAGTCGTTGCCATTCTGCTCACAGAAATACAGCCGAATTTGGGTGGCACGCAAGCGAATTATATATATAGATGCTTTGGGGATTATGTGAAAAGAACTTATCGTATTTATAAAAAATGCAAATTTGGTACTCTTAAAAATTTAAAATTTATCATTATTTATATTTGTATAAATTGTGTATTTAAATTCAAGAATGTTTTTATGCATAATTCTGAATAGTTCTTAAATTATTATAAATAAAAAAAATTAAATTGTTGACAATTTGATGAAGATATATTAAAAAAAAAGAAGATAAACCTATAAATATTAAAATTTTAAATTTTAGTTATTATTAGAACAGTTAGATTGGATTTGCCCAATTTCATAATTTTAAGAAATTCAACTTAAGGTATAAAGTAATAATGGCAGATCAAAGTTAACATTGTGTAAGTCAGTTGAAAAGAAAAATGTTAGTCACATTTTTTGAAGAATTGGAAATTTGTCTCTTTTCTGTTTTACTTATCTTCTTACAATAATGCTTTCTATAATCTAAAACTTCCTTGGTAGAAAAAAAAGTTGGATTTTAGCATTAACCGTCATGAAGTCACCAATTCTGCGCATCTAGAAAAAATTGCCTAAAATGAATATTTAAATACTAATATTTGTATGTTGTAATTGTGTTTCGTAAATCAAATTCATGTTTTAATAATCACTTTCAGAAAATATCAAAACAAAATCAAATAAATATTACCCAAATAAATAATGTCAAAACAATAAAAAAATATTAAAAGTATATTAATAGTGAAACTAATCCAATTGATTTGTGACTATTTCTTAACTTTTCCACTCTATATATAGTAAAATTAGTTTAAGGGGAAAATACAAGGTTTCCAAGTAAGGTTTCCAGATGAGTAATATTGGTTTTTGGCATACACAAAACTGTTGTGTATCGGTTATTTATTCACTATTGGTCTGTCATAAAACACGCAGGCAATTCATATATATATATATATTTAAAAAATATATATATATTTCAATCATATATATATATGATATTTCAATCTTGTTTCATAGAACGCGCTCCATCAATTATATTTAATTTTACTTTTTAGGATAGATAAAGTGACCAGAATTGCACTACATTTTCGAGATGAGGAGATGAGGCCATATAAATATCGAAAAAATTGTCAGACAACATTCCAGATCACAGTGCATATTTTTTTCTTAACAAATCTAAGCTAATCCTGTTAGATTCTCTATTGATAGCAACATGTTTTTGTACCGTCATAATAGTCCCATTAACCAACACATTTAGATCCATCATGATTAAGCAATCGTTGGTTTGAGCTCTTTTCAGAACAATAAATGCTATTAGCATTTTATTGTATCATCAGACATCTGTTATTATTTTTTTCTATCACAATTACTAATGCTTTACTTGCAATTAATGTCCTGATACTAATGGGAAATTCAATTTCGAGAATTTGAATGAGGATTTCATTATAACGCCAATCTTAAATTGACCAATGTGAATTCTACACTGCAGAAATGTAAAGAGTAGCTTATACAAAGACTCTGTCCATCTGTTCGAGGCCGACTTTACCAAACGAGTTCATATGCTTAAATTCAAATGTAATTTTTTTATGCCTACATATATAAATGCCATGGACATGTGACAAATATTAATATGAAGGTATGGATAAGAATAGTGTGAATTCAATAAAAGTAAAAAGTTAATCGAACAAAAGAGTGCTTCCATGCCAAATTTTTGTTTGTAAAAAATAAAAACAAAATTAAAGAACTTTCAGCTTTCGTTCGTAAACAAGCTTACCAGTGGGAGATTTCAAACATCAAATGTCGCTAAATTGTACATTCTTGGTATTTGGTCCAGTTATACCATTACCAACGTCTGAAAAATCAACTTTCTAATAACAAAAACTATCAAAATCAACTTTCTAGTAACAGAAACTATCAAAATCCAACTTGTTTAGTAAGATGATTCAAACCCCCCCCCCCATCTCTCTCTCTCTCTAGCTTACTATAAGTATTTTAGTTGTAGAATAAGTTCGGTTGATTTTCAATTTATAACATGTAACTTTTATGTTATTATTTTACAGCGCTTAACGCTGTATTAATACATTCACTGTTATCTTTTATTTAAAAATATTTTGAAAGCCGCATTAACACACAAGTCAATCAATTACGATAACACTGAACAATAGAAAATACTTTTTTTTTTTACCTTTAAAATTATATCGCATTCAATGAAAATTAAAATTTTAATCAATAATCACAAAGACGAAGTACAGAATCGATATTGAAATGACAAAATTTAAGCTTAGTCACTATCATATTCAAAAGTACCATATAATTTTTTTTTAATTAAATAATAAAGGGAAAATTCATGTATTTTTCTCTGAACACTTCGATTTGTTACGAATCTTCAGAAAGACTTTGTCATTCATCGTAAATGTTGTTTGTAGTTCTTTCACCTCTAGCGGAAGTTCTAATAACTTCGAAATCAGTTGCAATAGAAGTGAACGGTATTTTTGAATTTTTGGAACAGTCCCAAAGAAAAATTGATGGTAACAGATAATGCATGACAAACAGACGTCAACTTCTATTAGAAAATAGTGTTTTATTATGTTCCTCCAAATTCGGCTCAATTGTGTCGATCCATAGAACACAGAACAATAACGTTAATGAGGAAATTTATGTTATTTTGTACAGGAAATAAAAGTTCCTCCTCATTAATAAAATTAATAAACTGCTTACTGAACATATTATAGCTTTGATCATAATTGTTACTTTGAGCTTCATGAGATATTGTAAAGCGAAAGTCTAATTGTTTAAACTTAGAGTCTACAATTTTGTAGCTTAAAGAATATTGTTGCGTGGATGAGTTCGAAAGATTTGAAGCCAAAGCAGATCAAAACTTACAGAAATTTATTCCAATATAACTCTTCACAGATTCTTTTACAACTCCAGAACTTCTCGTTCTAGTAGACACAATGCAGCTCTTTTCACAACAATAGAGCACAAAACAGCAGTTAAAAACTTGATAACACAACTGCTCAAATCGCTGCAAAAGACAATGTAATACAGCTCTCTTTAGAACTACTTTGAATGCTCACTGAGACTCAGTATCTCAAATCAGTAATTCCAGTCAATTCACCAGTCAACTAATTCAGTGACTCACAATCACGGACTCAACTCACGGCCGGCCTTATATAGGAGTCAAACCTTCTTGAAATTTCTAAAGGTAGGTATTAGAACTTTCCAGATCGTAGTCGAAAAGCCCTATACATGTACATGGGGACCAAAAATGTCGCCAAGTTTGGCGACAAAAATAAGTAGCCAAAACCGTCGCCAACTTGGCTCTATCTCGCCAATTTGGCGAGATTGCCATTACCATAACGTTAAATGCCCTGCTCCTTGTAAAACTCGCTTCCCACCGTTATCTCTGTAAAACTCGTTATCAAGCAATAATAGACACACTGCAGGGAAGCCAAGTTAAGACGAACTATTGCACTGCCTTATGCGAAATGTACATGAATTTTCCTATTTACAAAATTACACTTCGAAATATTGAGAAATATACAAAAATTCGTAACAATATGTAAGCAATAAAGAATTTGTCATACAGTTAAAAATTAATTTGTCATATTGTAAACTATTTCATGATATCTTTTGGGGGTAGAGTTCATCTCTATGTTTGTACTAAGCGTTGTGTGAGATTTTTTTAAATTTTAATAAACTAATAAATTTTGCCTAGCATTTATTTATATTTCGAAACAAACAATAAACTAATGGTTAATAAATGGTTCATTCTCCTGAAACGTTTGTTTGAGGCTTCAAAACCTTCAAATTTTAAGTGTTTCAGTTAAGATACATTTGGATATTTTTTAAGAACAGAAGAACTGTATCTTTATAAAACTATGAAGATTTATGAAACATATGAATTTATTTTAATGATAAGTTGTGATGCCTGTTGGGCCTTTAACCTGTTGTTGGTCTTAACATTTGTATTTGTATAAAAGTGTGTTAAAATGTAAAATAAGCAACAAGTATCATTACCATCCTAAATCATGCAGAAATCATATAAATTTTGCATTGTTGGTAATCAATAATTATGGACTAATCATAACTTAAGATAAAAACACCAAACAGTTTTCAGCTTGATTTTTTTTTTTTTTTTTTTAAATATATTTTTATTTAGCTACTATATTTGTAGAATGGAAAACATAATTATTCCTACTTAACTTGCACTCAAAATAAAGTTCATTTGTCATAATATTGATAAAAAAAATATCTAGAAGTCTATCATCAATAAAATATTCAAAAATAAATTATTTAAGGATATCAAATTTAAGTATGAGGATAATAATAACATTTCAATCATAAAGTAAATAATTATAACTTTTTTTTTAATTACAAATTTAAAACATAAATCCATCCAACAAAAGAAGATATAAACATAATAAAACTATATATAATTTTATATAATAAAATAAGATTAAGAATGGTAATGACAGCAAAAAAAAAATTATTTTTACTAACCATAAGCTTCATCAATCCTAGATAAGCTATATAAAAATATTTCCAAGCAATATTATTATTCCAATTACAATCCTAAAAAGGCTGCTGCTCTCAAAGTATGTTATTTCAATCGGTTGTATCATCAGTGGTCAAGAAAGAATGTCTATTGGACAGTAATGACACAAAATGGTAGTGACAAGTTACAAAACCACAGTTACATTTATAATTATTTTTAGAGGCAAGGTTCTGTATTTTTGTAGTTGAAGTGTACGACATTCAAAAGAAAACGATATTTTAAAATATACATTAAATTTTATACAGTATCTATGGAGCTTGTAAGACAAAATTTGGGAAAAGGCTCAGTGGATGGTAATGGCATTTAAATAACAATTGTGTTGTTTTCAGAAAAATGAAAGTTTAAAAAGTAATTAAAATGTATTTAGTTTGTCTATTAACAGCTACTAAGGGAATATAAAAAAATTCTTCTTCAAAATCCTTTATTATAATTTTTGGGACAGCAAAGTGGGCTTTTCGAAAGAATGTCCATATCAGCACTTTTTTTTTTGTTTAATTAATATTTTTTTTTTATCAAGGACTAATATGAATCTTATAGTTTTCAAAAATCAGTTCAATGATTTTATTTAATTACTATCAACTACACAGGTTTAAATTTTTAAAAATTTTTTAAATACATGAAATGGTCGTGCTGGTTAAGTTATTGTTATACTCACACAAATGCTTTCATTATAAAGTATGACATTTCTATTAATTTAATATTGAAATAATGAATTATTATTTTTATAAATAATAATATTAATAATAATAATAAAATTAATATACTAATTACTTAATAATTATAATAATAGTAATAACTCAAATTTAAAAAAAAACAAAAACACCACACAATATATTGTTTAAATAACTAACGAAAAATAACCATTTCGCCCTCTTAGTCCTTGTTTATGTTAAACTTTTTGGTGATAAATATGTATGTCTTCAATCTCTTCTTCAGTAAAAGATATTGATTGAATTAAATGAATGGAAAATTTTAATAATTATAAAATGTCCCTTATCTTTTGAACCTATTGACATTTCATTCCTATAACCCGAACTCTAATAAATAATAATTCTTCCTTCATAACGTTAACACGATCCGCCATTGGTCGTAACTTATCTGGAAGGACAATTAACTGCACTTGCTGGAGGGCACTGGTAATTTTCTCTTTCCTTTTTTTATATGGAAAAAAGATTAAGCGCTTTTGTATGGCCTTGGAGGCAATCAAGTAAAGCTCCATTCCCGACTGCCCAATATCTAAAACAGTTTCTTTGTTAAGATATGTGGAATGAAGAATTTTCTACGTAGTATCAAATTTTCTTATATGGGCGCTGATGTGAAGTTTGGAACTCGTATACTTTACACATAAATTATACGAAGAAAATACAAAATCTTCTGCATCAATGACAATTTGCCTCCATTTTAAAACAATTGCTACAATATTCAATTTTAATTACAACATTCAATTTCAATTTGTGTATTTAGTTAGTGCATTCTTGGTAAAATGCTAAATTAAGATACTTTAAGTTTTTATTAGGATTAGGACCAAAACCAAGTCTAAAAACCTAACGCCAAAAGCGTTTACCCATTAAGCTTAAGAGTAAAGTACTTTAAAGTGTAAATGACGACTTACTCAAATTATTAATAACTGCTATAAATGCTCAATCGAAGGGTATATTTATTCTATATTTTCTAATCTTAGTAGCAGATTTAAAAGCAATAAATGCATTTGTTATATTTTAATGTTTAAGACATAACTTTATAACCAGCAATAAAATGTTTCCATTAACCAAATTTTAGCCACGTTTACATTACACAACAAAGACTTATGCAATATATTTCACTAAGGGCCTCCACCCTTGCTTACTACCCATGCAAACTACTACTAAAAATACATGATAACTGAAAACCGTCCGCCAGTAAAAGCTTTGGGAGGTGATCCTGTAAATCAGTATATTATTAATTTTTATTTATCCTAAAAATATAGAGCACAGTGCCTTTACAACAGTGGCGATTTATGGGGTACAGCCGGACTGCATCTAAATTTATTAGTTTAAAAGTAAAAATATATATTATACTAAATTACTTAAATGGCGATTAGAATTGAAAACGAAGATATTATTTTTACGGTAAGTGAATAAAACGTCAATAAATAGAAAACCTGTAACCTCTACTCACGACTCAGGAGGGAAAAAAAACCCATTTAAAGCAACCCAAACTGGCAACCTCCAAGTGAACTACAGTAAGACCACTAGATAGTCTTTCTCTCTCTAAACGTTGACGACAGCAAGTTTCTGATATTACGATCCGGCTGAGTCGTTTTTGTGGCAAACGTTGTTTTTTGTGGCACGACGTTTTGAATACGGCGTTATCGCGCGTTTCGGCCCGAGAGGAATTTTACAATTTCGGCGGTACTTGTAAATTCGAGGAACTGATTGGCGGCGGGAATCGGCGAGGGCAGGCAACAGGGAAACTTTTAAGAATCTCTCCAAAATGGAAATAGTTTTCGTGATGTTTACACTTATGTTGTCTTGTAGTTTCTTAAGTTAACTATTTTGGAACAAGGAGTTCGTTATGATTAGGTGTGCGTCTTGCTTGAAACTTATTTCAGATGATAGAAAGAAGTTGGTAAACGCCAACAACTTAAAGAAGATAGACCGACATCAAAACTATCCATTCATAAAAAAAAAAAAAATTAAAAAAAGGCATAAACGTCTCAGCATGGTTGTGAGTTTCAGTTATCTTGGTATGGGCTTTTTTCGTAGTTATGTGGAAATTTTTACTTACAAAAAAAAAAAAAAAAAAAAAAAAAATTTTTTTTTTGACTATGTTTGATTGTCAAAATTAAAAAGGGCGTTTGGAATAATGCTGGATTAGCTACCATCACATGAGCTTTTATAGCACACGAGGGCTCAATGGAACATTTAAAAAATTCGTTAAACTTTGAACTGATAAGAAATGAAACTCAAATAGATGAAGCATTAAGGAAAACTCACAACTTTATATTGTTGAATTTAACAAAAATAAGGTAGCTTTTTGAATAGACGCTTCATGCAATTACCATCAAAGCAGTATTGTTTTTAGGTAAGCAAGAACTTACATTTTGAGAGTAAAACGAGATTTTTTTTAATCAGAAATATATCAAATTTTGTGATTAATTGTTCTTATTTTACATTGTTATGTTAAAAATGATATTATTATTTTGTACAAATTGAAAGGAAACTTCGATTTGAGTATTAAAGAATTTGTGTTTATTAATGATTGTGGAAAGTATCTGAGTGGATAACTTGCCGTTGCTGAGTGGCACTCACATTCTCGGAAATTTACTCCATTAAAAAGAATAGTGTACAGCTGCATTGAAAAACTCTCCTAATTCATATCTGGTACTCTGGGGATAAGCCGGGTTGCGCTCTGAGCTTCAGGGATGATAGAAGTGATCAAACTGCGTACTCAAGATTCATCACTGGTCGACCACTTAGATGTGTGGATTTTGAAAAAGTGGATTTTGTGCGCGATCCGGTCTTGTGTTTTGATTTCCTGAGGGTGAATGGATTCATGAACCTGATATAGATCCGCTGGACCAGTAGAGGTTGAGAAACATCAACAACATGAGTGTGGTTGGGAGGTTGATTGTCGTTGTAGGAAAATCGCATGTTTCCGGCTGCACTAACATTCTCAACCACGGACCGCCACTACCTTGCAAACACTAACATTCAAATCGACATCGAAGCTAACTCAACTCTCAAAACCAAGGTCACTAGATTTTAAGCCATAGTATTTTTTTACTACTATCTTATACAAAAAACTATTTTGTATGTTAAAAATAATGAGGATTTTACATGGTTACATCACTCGCAACTCCTGTGGAATTTTGACCAATTAAAGCAAACTTATAAATACATCTCGGAACTTTGTGATTGGTCACAAATCCTCAGGAATTGCCAGTGACGTAGTCATGCATAATCTTTAAACTATATCGTAGTATTCAAAATACTACAACTTGCAAGATTCCTTTTTCTCTTTTGAACATGGGGAGAGGGAAAAAAAGGCGGAAAAAAAAAAACATTTCTTAACTAATTTAAATTCGGCACAATCCGTGTTGTTATTTTCAATCTGAGTTTTGATTTTTTTTAAATCGAATTCTAATAATCTGGCTTAGGTCGTGGCATAATTTATTAAAAATGTAGTAAATTATTTTTTAAAAATTCTTTTCTGCTGTTTACAAGAAAACAAACAACAATCGCGCAGGTTTAAAATTGATTTTTTTTTTTCGAAATTTAGATTTTTAATAGCTCCAAAACTATATCGAAATTAAAGATATTTACAAGGAACTGTTGTCGAAGGATCTTTTAGAAAGATGCTTGGGAAGAAACACGCAGAATAACAACAAGGTGTTCAACCACTGAGTGTGGAATTTAGCACCAAAGCATATTTTTCTGGGTCAAAAGACACTTGAAATTGCAGCATGGACAGTGGAATGCACCTTCACTGAAGGGTTTTTACCTATTTTAAAAATCCTAGAGACTATGCGAGTCGCAATCGCCCAGCACGCTCTCGCGTACTCTAAATTGTACAACAACACCCGGATTTCAAATGTGGAAAATGACACGGCAAAGGCTTCTAAAGTAGCCAGAATGAGTCGCAGGGCATTAAAAGTTGCTGAGAATGATGTCTGGGAAAAAATTGAAGACATGATATACGCCCCAGGCATAGACAATGTATGCAAGTATGAGTGTATTTTTTTTTTTTTTTTTAATTTTTTTTTTTTTTTAATCTGTTCTTGAAACTTTAAACGCGTTTTTCTCGGAACAACGTCTTTTCAGTCGGCCCGGGTGAAAAAAGATTTTCGATCTGACCGATTAATATGAAGTTTTTACACATTATTCTACACATCAGTAGTTCTCGTCGGAGACTAGGATATTTTTTTTTTTTTTTCATTTTTAACTTTCCATTTTAAAGCCCGATTTGTGCCTGAAAAAATCACTTTTATTTTTCAAAGTCTGTCATTTTGTTATTTTTTGATAAAATTTAATAATCCTAGTTCCAACGAGAACGACAATTCTATAGGTAAATAATTAATTCGATTTTTTATTTTTTTTATTTCAGATGTCTTTAAAAGGCGAAATCACCAGGGCCCAGCCTTTTACCATTTTTAATGGAGTCTACAAAAAAAAAAAAAAAGAATTTTAGCCAGAATACCAGACTACTACCTTAAACTATGGGCATGGAACATCGCACAACTTTCAATTACACTACAATGCTGACGTGAATTTGTGTCATTTACCGTTTTCATATTTTCATTATTCATTTAGAAAAAATGGCCAGTTTGGCGATATTTTTTGTGATAATTCTTGTATGGGTCTTTAAAAAAATAATAAACCTTATATTATCCTTTATTATAAGTGAAACTGTGCAGAGAAGAAAAAACGATCGTTGATGAGGTATGCTCAAGAAAAAAGAACTTTGCTTTGAAGGCTTTCATTTTTCAACTTTTGACATCATTAAAGCATTTTTATGGGAATTTCGGTGGTGGGGATGTTTAGAAAACCTTAAGAGCCACTACCACAGCGATTTTGATCAAAATCATTTGTGCCGTTTTTTAGCAATCTTTGAAAAAAAAAATGATTTTTTTCAATTGCAGCAACCTTATGCGCATGCGCGATTTTGCCAAAACTTTATTGCTATGTCCCATGACCCCCACCAACCCGCACACCAAATTTGAATATTGTAGGTCAATTTGTTCGGGTGATGCTGTTATACTAACCACAGACACACAGACAGACATTTTTTCTAGATCACTTTTATGAAATCGGGATATTCCAAAACGTGGGGAATGCAAAAAATCTAATTTTTTTTTACCGAATGCTATACTTTCATTACCCCATGTACAAATACGGGTAATTAAAAGTAAAAAAGGGTGACTTAAGTGTTTTAGTAAATTAAAAGTAAAAAAGGGTGACTTAAGTGTTTTAGTAAGTCATTTCCTTCGGTACAAAAAAAAAAAAAAAAAAAAAAAAAAAAAAAGAGATTTCTACAATGGTTAGTTTACCGTGGAGAGAATGCATGTAAACAAAATTCTTTCACTTTGCTATATAATAACTCAAAAATCAAAGGTCGCATCTTTGAATTTTTCTGATTAGCTGTTTTTCAAACATTTTTCTGCAAATGTGGAGCATTTCATACTTTTTAATCTAATAGTTTTTGGGCTGTGAGGCAAAGAAGTGCGTATGGCGGAAACATTCTGCAACAGCTGCGACTACTTTTAATCCTCACTTTTTTTTTTAAATGTACAGAAACGAAAATTGAAGGAAGAAATGTAAAAGGAAATATAAGTATTTTTACACATTGCTATCATTCACCATTTTAATTGCATTATTATTTTATAAAAATAAATAGAAAAATAAATATTTCGAGTTTTGCATACGTGAAGGGGCTTACTGGCGCGACATAGAATCGTCCAGGTGGTTTTAGTTTTATGACAGCCCAATTTTTTAATATAATGACAAATCAAATAATTGCTGATAATAATAACATAATTCCAGTACCAAATTATACAATTAATTTTAATAATTAAATAGTTTTAATAATTAGTATGTTTTATTATTTAAATATTTGTATTTAGTAATTAGTTCAAATAATTAAAAAGTTTATTTATTTATTAATTTTAATAATTGAATTTTTTTAATAATAAGTTTAATTAAATTAAATTTTCTCTCTCCTAACTATTTATACCTTCTTTGATTGAACTTGGTTTCCATAAACCATTGATATTTTATTGCAAAAACTAAAATAAAGAAATCTCTATATTGCAAAATAAAGAAATGTTCAAATGTATTACTAGTTTTAATAGAAAATGGCATCCGAAATGATGATTTATCTTGAACCATACAAGTTATCACAAAGATAAAAAGTCGTAATACTGATATATATATTTTAGGGCATATGTTTTTTTTTTAAATATAACATAATCAATAAATTCAAAGTAATGTGAAATTTTAAGCAATTTTTTAATTTACTAACTACCTCTCCCAAACAAAAGTAATAATTTAATAATAGTTAATAGTTCTGGTGGCTAGTAATTAGAATTTGAATGTATTAGGATTTTAGGAAAAAAAAAAAAAAAAAAACGCTAAGAAAGGCAACTACTTTTATTGAAAAAAATTTAAAACTTAAAGAAAAAACTTGTACTGATCCGCTCCAATTTTTACGGACTCGACTCTGACCGGCCCGATGTTAGTACCGGAGAATCGGAAATTCAAAACAATTTTGGAATCCTGATTTTACTTTGTTGCATAGTGTAAACACAATATTAAATATTTATTTCCCCCTTCACTAACCTAGGGAAAGACAAGATATAGTGTAGACGTATGTGAACAATATGGTAGTAAGTGTATAACATATTGTACTTGAAGAAACAATTATTCAGAAATTTTTTTGAACAATATAAAATATACATTCCATTTTTTTCTTCCTCAAATCAAAAAGACTACAATCTTCTGTAAAGAGTCATCGTCAAATGCACGTTTTCATTGAACGTTCTTATCTCAGTTTTATTCTGGTTTCAGACAAAAATAATGACCTTTTGGTGGACATTCACATCACTTCCATAACACAATGAAAAGTACACTATTGTTTTATTTACTTCATCGTAGTCTGAGACGGTCACGAGAAAAAGATAACTTCTTTATGGTCTATTCCTCTTTCAGTCTTAATGCTAGAGACCTGTATAACTAGGGTCGCCTTTTTTCAATTCACAAAAAAAGAGTCACTGACCCTTTTAGAGATGTGAAATTGATATGCATACATCGTCATAGTAATTACTTCCCATTTGGATTAGTATAAACACTTAAAATGATAGATTCTGTTAAATAGAAGGTTTTTTAAGAAATTTCACAAATGGCCCTAGGTACAAGACCTCGTTGCACCTAGGGTCAGTAGTTGCTGTACCTAGGGCGATTCTCTTAAAGTCAGGTTATTGGCTTATCAATCATTAGTTTATCTTATAATAACTATAATAAATTGCAATGTGTCAAATTATTAGTATATTAAAAAAAAATTCTTATAACTTGAAAAGCTGATTCCAAAAATGAACTGCAAGCTTGTCTGCAGTTCATTTTGGAATCAGCTGTCTGTTGGTATTTTTGAAACACCAACAGATCACTTTTTGGCAATTTAAGTACAATATTTTGTTCTCAATTGATTTGATCGTGCATTTTTTTCCAACTATTTAGCACTATATTATTCCTCTATAACATATATTATTTCTGCCACATAAAATGTTAAGCTTTTTTGCCTTGTAAACTTGTTAAAAAAAGTCCCCCCTTTTCAACAGTATCACTATATATGAGCTACTGTAGAACTTGCATCATCAGTCGAATCAGAAGAACTTGCAATGTCTGATAATTCTTTGGATGAAGTTGTCTCAATTTGAAACACAGATTTTTTTACGACTTTTCTTTTGGCCATTCTAATCACTTGATTTCTTCAATTTCTTTCTTTTCTGGGGTGTCTGGATTCTACATTTCCCTGGTTTTCTATCGTCTCTTTTGGATGTACGAGATTTCGTTTTGGAAAAGGCCGTAACTGTTCGGGCATTACACAAGAACATGGGCGCCCCCAGGAATATTTGCAAGGGGATGCAAGACTAGATTTTTATCAAAATCATTAATTTTTTAGAAATGTTAATTAATAATTATGCATTATAAATTACACTCTTTTATAGTATTTAAAATTCATTGTATATATTTTTATAAGCGCAACCCTGTTAAAGAGAAAAAAAAAATACAAAATAGTAAAAATATTAATACATACATTTTCAATGAATTTTTTTATTTTTTATCATGCAACTAGATCTCACGGCATTTAAGAGACAGTGTTAAGAATAGATGAACTCGAAGATGCAAAAATACAGAAGAGTAACATTTTATTTCTTCCAAGTTTCGGATATAATGAAAAAAAAAAAATTCAAAATAAAACACAAAGGCAGTATTAGCATATGTTCAATTGAATTCTAAAAATAAATTTCAAGATAGTATATCTGATGACTTAAAAAAACAAAACATTTTCCTAGAATTTTGAGAACTACACAGGAAATGATTATACAATAAAAGGAATAAATACTTCTACTCATCAGCCTCTAATAATCATAGACAGAAAATCGTCACGCAAGTAGCTATAAAAAACTACATAGGAAAGAAACAAAAGACTAAATAGAAAAAAAAAAAACTCGTAGCTTAACGTATATAATCGGTATATGTGCTTCTTTTTTATCTTGAAATTTAAATCTTTTCCCTAATTTTTTTTTAAATTTTCAAGAGCCATGGGGGTCTCTATGCACTCCTTGCACTCTCCTATGGGCGCCCATGTATATGAAATAGAGTTAGATGAGGTAAGCTCACAAACAGGGCCGGATTTAAGAGTATGCTGCCCATAGGCTTAAGTCCATTTGCCTCCCCTCTATACTTCATATTTGCTTAATACATTTGTTTTATACAACAAAAGGATAGAATTCATTGGTGTTTTCATCTTTTTATAAGTATAAAGTTCATTTACTTTAGATAAAACTACAATTTTAATGGTTTACATAATAAATTATATAATCAAATTAGTTATCTACTTGTTTTTTAACTTCTTTTAAAATTCGTTAAAAAATGAAATCGGTTTCGAACTTAATTAATTAGTTCTTGGAGATTAGTGATCACTATTTTAAACATTTTTTTTAAAAATATTTTAATGCTAATGACTATTTTCATGCTTAATTGAAGAACTATGTTCAATTTGAATTAAGATGTCCTACACGGTGAAATAAAATTGCACAAAATGTAGTTAATTACTGGTTTATTTGTTGAAAAATATACAAACTTCTCTGAAACAACTCACCCCACGTAATCTTCAAGTTCAAATTTATATAGCTTTCTTACGAAATTTCTTCAGGGCAAACTCGTTAATAATGCCCTCATGACTGATAACAGCATGACTGTTTTGGAACAACTCGTTCCAGAGAAATCATTGTCGTCCCCAAGAGAACCATCACAAACAGAACGAGCACTTAGAGGCTCCCCTTTATCTTCTTTATATTTCTTTTCTTCCACTGGCAAACGATTAGTTTCAAAAAAACATTTTTTTTTTTTTAAACACGTTCTTGTTCTTGAAGTTTCAGTTTTGTTCGTGTTTGTATTCAGCGCCGCTTAGTCTCTTCCTACCGTCACTCATAGTAACTAGTAGGGAGTAGCCTACTTGTTAAAAACTGTACTTTTCGTAATGGAATACTCTAAACTATAAGGCAAAATCGTAACAACCAACACAAACACGCCTCACTCAACACAATCATCAACGATCCAGTTGTGCACACCGATTAACATGAATGACAGCATCAGACTCAGATTGACTAGACTGACACTACACTACTGGCAGCGGAGCCACTTGGCCTTCCACCAACAGTGTTGCCAGATGGGCTACAGTGTTGTCAGGAACGAATCGCTCCTCTTGTGCCAGTGTTGTCAAACCAAATTAGATTGCACTTCGAGAAAGTAAAAATACAAGTTTGCCTGCTGTGAATTTGTATTATGTTGTAGTTTTAGAAAGTAAGCTAAATAGAAGGACTAAAACATATTTTTAAGTAACATGTATTCTTAAATTCGCACGGAAAATATTATTAACGTCTGAAATACTTCATTTTAACTTTTCAATAAATTACCAAATTGCCACCCCCTGAAAATTTGTCGCTCTAGGCTGCAGCCTACTTAGCCTATTTATAATTACGGCCCTGCTCACAAAATTCAGAAGAACATGAAATGGGGTTGATGTCGAAGGCTCTGAAAATGCTGCAGTAAAATTGAATTTAATACAGAAATGTCCAGTTCCATCATCGTTGACTCACTTTCTTCCTCGGGAAAATCAATATTTTCACAATTTAAGGATGGATCTGATCTGTCGGTCATACTTAAATTCAAATATTCCTCATCAGGGAATATGTTTTGATTCACTAGCAGTACACTGTATACACGAAAGCCCGCTAGAATGTTTACAGGAGTAATGGCCAAAAGATAGGATTTGTCAACATTCTCTGCAACGTCGTATATGGTCGTAATTGGTTTTCCAGGTTTTTTCTTCATCCAATCACTGCATGCTGTACTGTAGTATTTCTTAAAGGATCCAAACACACCTCTGTGTGTTTAGCCCTTTAAGATATGATACAGGTTTTTTTTTTTTCAATAATTTAATAATAATAATGAATAATAATAGCAAACATAGTTTTTATATGTCAAGCACACTGAAAGTTCAAGAGCAAAATATACACCCCTCCCATTTAAATAACAATTATTTTCCTCCATTTATTGAGAAAAACTTTTTCAATAAAATAAAAGCACAAAAAATATTACTGCAGTTGTACCTAGGGCCATGGATCTATGTACAAGGCAACTATGTGGCCCTAGGTACAAGACTTAGTAATTTCCTTCAAAATGTCTTCTACTGAAAATGCACATGAAGAAGGGAATTATCAAAATATCTATTTTATCATTTAATGTCCCATACAAAATTATACACTACAATTCAAAGAAAAGTATTTGACTTACCTTTTGAAAACAATAGATAGAAATGAGCTGCAAAATTTTAACTCAGACCTTATAAAAACGTGTTCTACTTATAACTTTCCACAGCTTTCTCTTCTAAGATTTCAAAATGGCTTCCAAAAAGGCAAATGGGTATTACCACTCACTCAAGTGAATAATAAAACTTAGTTCTAAATATTATTCAATAAAAGTGGGGTGGCCCTAGGTTCATGATGGCCCTAGGGACACAGGTCTCCCCTACTTTGACGACTTACATGGATTATGAAAAATAGTTTTAAAAAATTAACCATTATTTCAAATATAAAATTGAATAATAATGCCTTAGAAGATAAAAATTAAAATCAATTTCATAAAACTCAGAACCAGCGTGGAAACAAAGATTACAGGTGACAAAAAATTTGAACCACAAATTATTCACTTTAAAATGAAGAAGATGTTCGTTAAAAGTTAACTTATAAATAAGTAACAAGCTTTCATATATATTTGATTCTTGCTTCTTTATTTTCTATAAAAATAACCTCAGAAAAATAATAAATTCTTAGGAAATTGATGAATATTCATATTAAAAATTAAAATTTCTTCTGTTCTGTTTTCAAATAATATTTCAAGAACGAATTAGATATTGTAATTGGTTGATATGCTATGATTCATTCTGGCTAAATGTGGAACTAGAGCTCAAGCATATACAATAAGAGGTGTTCTGGAAATAGGTTTGTCCGGGGCAATCACAAGGCTTGTTAATGTCTTTAAGAAATATGTTAGTCCATTAGAATGTTAGAAATATAAACACATAGTGTATACCTAATTATAAACTAGGACATTCAATATTTTACTGGTTAATTTTTTTTTTTTTTTTTTTTTTTTTTTTTTTTTTTTTTTTTTTAGTTTTGGAACAAACCATCAATAGTTTATGGAAAACAAATTCACTCAAAGGAGGTATAAATAATTGGAACAGATAACATTCGATTTGATTAAACTTTATATGTATATATAATTAGTATAACAATTTAATTATTAAAATGAATTAATAAATAAAACTATTTATTTATAAAAATTATGATGATTGAATATAAATATTAAATAATAAAATATTAAAACTATTTATTTATTAGAATTATTTTATTAACAATACAAATGATTATTAACATTTTATTAATGATTATATTGTTAATTTAAAACGGCAAAAAATCTAAAATCATCCGGCCGGTTTTATGTCCCAGTACGTCCCTGTATACAGAGGCGGTTCCATGGGGGGGGCTAAGGGGGCTATAGCCCCCCCCCATGAGGGTGAAACTTACACTGGATAAAATGGTTTTCATAACAACCCTGCCCCCTTTCATAACAACCCCCCACCTAAGATTTTAGATTTTTTTTTTTTTTTAATGTATTTCTAGATACAAATATTTAAGAAAAAGTTTAATTTCCGATCAGAAAATCTCATTTTTGCCCCCCCCCCCCTAGAATTATATGAAATGACGCGTCTGCCTTTCTCCCCCCAATTCTCCGTAAAAGGTAAAAGAATGTCGTAGTTTTCGACGTTTGGTCCAAGTGCCCTGTTAATAGGTAACCAAAGTACCCATAGACTAAGAATAAATTAACTAGACCAAGTCTGTATGGCAAAACCTAATAATACGAACAGCGCGGTCACGTGACGACAGCCTTCAAAACGGAACTGGAGAAAAATTCTTTCATTTACTTCAAGGTTAAACAATTGAAAGCTGAAGACTATTTTCTTGAATGCCGAAAAAATGCCAGAATACTATACTGGATTTGGATGCAAAATTGATTTTGAAATAGGGGATTCAATAACCTTTCACAGTCATGTCATTTTTTAAAAATTATCTTAATAATTTTATTTTTTTAAGACTTATAAAAGTTAGTTTGTATTTTGCTTTCTGACATAGCTGCCTTTAATTTTTAATAATGGTCTTTATCATTTACTTACTTCTGAAAATTGTAATTGATAATGAAATGAAAATGAAAGTCTAGACTAATGTTTTATAATATTTTGAAAAGGGTAGAAATGGTTTTTAAAAGGCATTGGAATTAGTCACGTCACGTGTTCCGTCTTGGTAACACCCTCTCTTAATAACAGATATTGGAGCGTCCTGTCTATTTTATTATTCGTTTATGAAAGTACCAAACGAACACGAACAGGTTTTAAAACTAGTTCAGAAGACATTCCAGAACATCCTTGTTCTTCCTATTGTATTGTGTGTCTTTGACTCGTACCAGCCTGGAATTTTTACTGGTCTCCCTATACCAGTTTATAGTTGTGCATAGTACGCTATCAAAATGAAGCGACATTTAACCGATTATTTCGGGAAAAAAGAGAGCAGCGCTAAAAGCCATTGTAAAGAGCTAGATGTTGGAAATTTGGAATCGAAGTCAGAAAGTGCGATAAAAGCCTATGATCCTGGCAAGATAAATCTTCCGGTAAGCTTTACACATAAATATTTATTTTTATGTGTCGTTCAGTTCCAAAGCCAGACAACTGCAGTTTTTCGAAAAATGCATTTTTGAATTTTTTTGCAAGTAACTTAATTGTACATGCAAGTAATTTAATATATAGGATAATAAAAACAAAAACGATATCTATTATACTCTGTTACAAAAAAAATAAAAAATTACGTATATACTCGTAGTGATTATCAAATTAATCAATTTCTATATTTATATATAGGATACATATGAAAAATCACATGATCCCTGTGATATAGGAAGAGCCGTGAAAGAAGTTTTAACAGATGATGAGAAACTAAAATTACTAAAAAATACTTGGATACCTCCAACAACATTTCCTTTTCCAGAACTAGTAGAAGGGAAACAGAAACGGAAATTTAATCATGATTGGCTAAAAAAATACAAGTGGCTAGCATATAGCCAAATGCTAGGCGGTGGACTTTGCACCCAATGCGTTCTCTTTGCTCCTTCAGGTGCTGGTATCGGATCTCAGGTAAAATATTTGATTTTCTTTTCTTATGCATTTCATTGTAACTTGTGTGATATTTTCATTTGTATGAAATGTTTAATGTTTTAACGATTATATCAACAACCAACTGATTGGTCGTTATCGTCGAATATTGTTCCTTAGATATTAAAAAAAAATTGGGTACAATTAAAAATAAATGATTTAAGATTAATTTAAGAATAAAAATTTCAAGTGCATTTCTGACTTTAATATTTCAAAACTTTAATAATTGTTTTTTTAATACTTTAAAAAGTTATAGCCTAAATTCGCCCAATTTATATTGAAATTATTAAAATTTTGACTCCATATTTTATTTTATTACTCTTGAAGTTGTCAATAAAAATTAACGAAATTGTAAGTGACCCGTAAATAATGTACAAAATTTATGGAACATTTTGTGTAATACTATTTTGAAAGTGTAAAGGTACTGTGTAACAGCAAAACTGGCCAGCTCCACAATTTTGCGAAACGCGTTCTTTGAAATTTTTGCGGAAGGCTTACCTATATTGTCGGCATTTTGAGAAATAAAGTTAATACTAATGCGAAACAAATCAATTTAAACTTTCAACTTTTAAATCTTTATTAAAATTCTTTTTTTATACTACTAAACCGGGTGCTTTACTTTAACGACCGAAATGTTCAATTAGTTAGAAAAACTATGTATCCTAAAATATGTATAAATATAAATTTAACAAGCGTGTACATTTTTTAGGCTCTCAAAACACTGGTAAAAGAACCGTTAGCCAAATATAAAAAAGCCACCGAAGATCTACGTAAGCATGAAAATACTAAGTACCACAAATTCTCCATGGAAAAAGCAGTAGAATTTACAAAAGTAATGGAATCAAGCAAGAAAAGCATTGACGTTGTTTTAGATTCCGAAACATCGGCCATTATTGAGGATAATCGAAAACGATTGAGGCCTATAGTAAAAACTATAGTATTTTGTGCTAGGAACAATTTGCCCTTAAAAGGACATCGTGATCACGGTTTGATTTCACAATTAAAAGAAGAAAGTAATGAGGATCTTCTGGTTGGAAAGCATGGAGTTTTCCAAAGCCTTTTGGCTTTTCGTGTGGATGCTGGGGACGAAGACCTCAAGCGACATTTCGCAATTTGTAGGCGTAACAGTGCAATGATTAGCAACACAGTCCAAAATGAAATTATAGACTGTATCGGAGAAACTTTTCGTTCTTCAATATCAGAAGATGTTAAAAGATCAAAAATTTTCAGTATAATGTGCGATGAAACAACAGATGTCAGCACCAAGGAACAGATGACATTTTGTGTTAGGTACATAGATACCCAATCTTTCGTTACCAAAGAAGAATTTGTTGGTTTTACAGAAATGACAGAGACAACTGGTGTTGCTATAAAAGAAGCAATCGATAAAGAGTTGGATGCCTTGGGCTTAACAAAAGAACACCTTTGCGGCCAAGGGTATGATGGGGGTTCTAACATGGCTGGAAAGTTTAAAGGAGTGCAAGCCCTGATATCAAACGAGCAACCCATGGCTATTTACAGTCACTGTTTCAGCCACTCCTTGAATTTGGTTATTTCAAAATCGTGTGACATTCCTGCCATACGAAACATGTTAGGAACCGTAGGAGCGGTAACAACTTTTCTTTCTGCTTCTGCTCTACGAAAAAATGCTCTAGAGGAAGTAATTAATCAACTTCCAGAAATAAAGAAGAAAAGTTTAAAGGTGATGTGCCCCACTAGATGGGTAGAGCGACACGATAGCTTAATTAGATTTAAAGAGTTATTTCTCCCTATTGTAACACTGCTTGATCAGCTTTCAACTTCACCAGATACCAACTCGGAAACATCAAGCAAAGCTTCTATGCTCAGTTCGGCTATTCAAAAAGGAGAATTCATCATAGCCTTGGAAACAACGGCATATTGCATGGCAATAACTCTAAGGCTAAGTGAGCAACTACAAAATCCACAATTAGATTTTGGAAATGCCCTGCAAAATATAAACTGCATATTAGAGGTTTTCAGAAATCTACGAAGAACTGTGGATGTCGAATTCTGTAGTATTTTCGAAGACGCTTTGCAAAAAGCAAGCGAAATCGAATGCGAAATACGCATACCAAGAAAATGCTTTCGACAGACTCATCGAGAAAATACTGATGCTTCAAATCCCGAGGAGTATTACAGACGAATGGTTTTTTTACCGTTGGTAGACCATTTGATTCAAGAACTGGAATCGAGATTTTCCCAACGATTGGTGGATATATTACCTTTAGAAGGCCTTGTTCCAAAAAATATTTTGAAGTACGAAGAAGAAGAAATCCTCAAGGCTGCAAAAAATTACCAGCAGTACCTAGATGGCTCTGAGCTTATACTAAAGTCAGAAATAAAGCTATGGAAAAACAAATGGGATAGTGAGATTGAGCCGCCTTATACAGCAGTTGAGGCCCTGAAGAAGTGCGATCAACAATTTTTCCCCAACATTTTTATTCTTCTACAGATATTTGGAACAATCCCCGTTAAAACAAGCACACCCGAAAGGAGCTTCTCCACATTACGACGGATTAAAACATATTTAAGAAGCACCATGGGCCAGGCAAGATTAAACGGACTAGCACTGGCAAATATTCAAAAGGATAGAAAAATCTCCATAGAAGACGTCATTAACATCTTCAGTCGCAAAAAAGCAAGACGAATGAAAATTGCAAATTGGAATGTCTAAAATCACAGACACAGACTCTACAAAATTTGATGTTTTGTTTTTGTATTAATGTATCGAGAAAAACAACTCAATTTTAACTAAGGTCATCCACCTAGACTATTGCTTTAAAAAAACCACCATTTTGAATAATTAATTAAAATAATTATTTGCACTTAATTACTCAAATATAATTAAAGTTAATTAAATAATTGCCACACTGTATATTAATGTACTATTTCTTGATTGCGATAAAATCTAATTGACCACAACAGTAGCTCTAATTAATTTTGCTTTCTCATTACGGAACATTTTTGCATGCTGTAGCCCCTCCCTTGTGATTTGCCTAGAACCGCCACTGCCTGTATACAATGGTTATGCTTGAACTCTAGTTGTATATTATACCTACATTCAGTGAAATGGACATGATTAGTTAAAACAGTAGCTTCGTTAACACAGAAGGAACTCAGCAATTAATAACCTACATATCTGTTTCCGGGTTTTTGTGGCACAATCATTCAGACATATAATATTTCCCTAGCAGATAGTGAAACTATAATGGTAAAAGTATTGCGACACTCGTTGGTGTTCTGTAGCTTCCTGTTTTTCAGTAGAACTTTCCATTGCTGTCAGTGGCGTAGCCAGGATTTTTTTTCGGGGGGGGGGGGAAACAAAAATTGTAAATCATGATAAATGAATAATTTGGGTTTGTATACTTAGTAATTTCTGAGGTGCCAACTTCAGTTTGTAGACATGTGATCTCCTTAATAATCACAAGTATCCCTCTTCAACTTTTAGTAATATTCAGAAATGGTTATTTTTCATTACACATTAAATTAAAATGCTAATAAATAGAATACCAAATGACACTATAACGATTCAACCAGCTAATAACACAAAATATTTCTAAAATTCAGAAACAAATCCCTAAAAATTCAGGACAATCCATAAGAATTTGCATATCTCTGTATTTTCTCACTAGCCAATTTAACAACATGGCTTTTTTAACCTAAAATTTTTTTTTTAAAGAATTCTTGTATAAGTCCACTTTAGCTTAGAGAAGGATAAAAAAAAGAAGGGGGGGGGGGGAAGAGGGGGAAAAAAAACAATTAGTGTCCAATTAAAAATAAAAATCGGGGCTTCAAATCAGACACTATAATTAACACACATGTAAGCAATTTGGTTTGTACTCTTAGTGTTAATAAAATTCAGTTGTTTCGTGGGTTAGACACAGCTGAATTACACCAAATAATATTTTATTTTAATCCTTTCTTTAAAAGTTATAGGACACAATAGTTTCATTTATAAAAATCTTGTTTTATTCATAAAGTTCTTGTTTTATGGAAATAATGATGATAAAGAGTTGAAAACTGGATAATGATTGATTTTTTAAAAAACTTATCCTGTAATTACTATATGTAAAACTATAATTTAAAAATTCCCATTTCAAAATATCAATTCGACATACAAACTCATTTTACACATTGGTTTGTTGGCAATAAGTCAAATCGTGCAAATGCTTGTCTAAACGGTATTTCTTTGTGCACTTTTCTATCAGGTAGATTACCAAAGTATTAAAATATTATTGCAATAAAAATTTCGAATATATTTTTTCAATATTTTAAAATTAATTATTAATTACTTACCATGTTCTTATACAAGTGAATAGCAACGATTACGAATTGTAAAGCGAGAGTTGCCATGGAGACTCTGGTGTAGTTTTAAAAAGAATATCTGTAATTCTAAAAATAATAATATCTGTTCGTATTCGAAAGATTGGTTGATGTTTGTCAAAATTAATGTGTTCGTCGTAATACTGTGGAATTCTTTATTAATAGTTATCCATAACTACGAAACTTCGAACCTGATCTTCTTGATGGTTTTAATTCAACAAGGTCAAGGAGGGAGAGGGTTAGGCCGCCATTGAGAACGGTCGGAAAAGAACAGCTCCCCCATTAGAAGTTCATCATAAGTTTGAAATAAATATCGTTAAGTTTTTAAAAGACGGCAGTTAGAGTTACAGGAAGTACGAATAAAACTTGATAAATAAAAATAATATACAATCATGATACTTAAAAAATCGAATAAAATTGTTTCACACTTAATCATTTCGGGGGGGGGGGGGGGCCCGGTGGGCCCCTCCCTGTCTACGCCTCTGATTGCTGTTGTTGTAGTTGCGGTAATAACGACTGCTTCCCCCCCCCCCTTTTTTTCCCCCGCGGCTGATAATCTGAAGTGTACTGTTATTGTAAAGTTAAATGATTTGTGCATATTTGTTTTTAAAATTTCTAATTAATTTTATATATTTGTGATTCTTTTTTGTGAAGAGGACTCATATTGACAGATCTTGAAATAGCTTATGTCATCTGACATAGGATGATAACAGTTTTGTGTAGTTTTAGGTTTCATAATTCAATGACAGAATATTTAATTTAATTTTATGAAGCGAGAGCCTCACCATAGCTATTCTGCTCAGAAACGTTATGACGATAAGATCTAGACCACTGAGAGCGGTTCGTATGTAAAGGATACCTTATAAGAGATTTTTCGTGAGAGAAGTAATGTAGATAGAAAGAATTTTCTTCTCGGTAGTGGGAGAATTTACTTACGTCTCGAATCGGAGATAAGTTAGGAAAACTTCCAACAGACGACAATTATAAGATTACTATCTGTCACATTCATCGCGATGTCTACTCTTTTTTTTTAATTTTTATTTATAGATTGAAAAGAGATCTCAATAGTCTTCTCACACTGGTCCAAACTCTAAATATAATATAACCTATATACTACTTTACTTGAAATATGCTTAGGAATCTTAAATCTAAATATGATCTATATTAAACTTTATTTTAAATAAGACATGACTATTTGCTCTAACTATGATCAATATGACACATACGATTTTTGACTCTAAATATGATCTATATGATACTTTACTCCAAATATGAATCATTAATCTTAACTCTAAATATCAAATTAAAGTATATTTACTCTAAGCATTATTTAAGAATTTCAGTTGTTAAAATGATTTGGGAGTTTTACCTCAGACACATGATTTTTAAATCTAAATATGATCTATATGACTTCTTACTCTAACAATATGACCTATGAATCTTAACTGTAAAAAAGAACTGAATCTTCACTCTAAACTCAACTTATTAATTTCAGTTCTAAATACGACTATGAATTTTTTTTTTTGTATAAGTTAAGAAACTTTTTAACGTAGTATTGACTCGCTGGTAAAAACTCTAAAATATTCTTCATTGTCATGACATATTAAATAACAAAAAAATATATGTATATATATATATATATATATATATATATATATATATATATATATATATATATATATATATACACTGCGTTGCATAATGATAGAACCACAATGTATTTTCCGCCTAGCATACAGTAATTGGAATAAATGATTGAAATAAATATTTTTATTGAAAATATACAAAATAAGAATGACAATAACAAAGTAAAAACATTACTCATGTTTATATTTTCATGTAATAAAATAAAAAATACAAATTTTAGGTTGCAAAATGATAGAACCACTTTCAGTTAATACTTTGTAAGAGCACCCTTTTTGGTTATAAGTTCAAAAATTCGATTAGGCATGCTTTCGACTAAGCATTTGAGTATATCTGCATTCAGATTTTCCCATTCTGTAATAATGGAGTCTTTCAATTCTTGAACCGTTGAATACTGCTTGCCGTTGGCGTATACGGCCCTGCTTAGAATACCCCAGACGTTTTCCATGGGGTTCATGTCAGGAGAACATGCAGGCCATTCGATAACCTGCACTCCGTTGTCCAGGAACCATTCCCAAGACGAGTTTGCAACATGAATGCTAGCATTGTCCTGTTGGAACTTCCAAAATGGACCTCCAATTTCTTCTCCAAAAGGCAACACATTTTCTTCCAGCAGGTCTTGATAGTCTATTGCTCTCATTCGACCAGTAGGGAAGGCAATGTTAGTCCGCCCAGCATTGCCAAATCTAGCCTAAACCATTAACGATCCTCCCCCACACTGTCTCTTAGAAAAAATGTGTGGCTCATTTCGGAGATCCCTCCAATAGAATGCCCACCCGTCAGGACCATCTAGATTGAATTTTTTTTCGTCGCTGAACACTACTTGAGTCCACTGTTCTTTCCAAGTCATGTGTTCTTTAGCCCATTGCATCCTTTTTCGTTTGTGAAGATCTGTAAGTCTCGGTTGCGTTTTCATTTTCGTGTACTCAAGATGTTCGTTCTGCTGAGCTATTCTGGATAAAGTTGACTTGTGAACTTTGATGGTGGGGTCTTATGATAGTCTGTTCAATGTTTCACCAGCTTTTAACTTCTTTACAACTAACCTTTCTTGCCGCTTTGTTAGCTTTCGAGGTCTTCCAGTGGATTTCTTTGTCCCATATTTGGATCCAAGATGTAGAAAATTATTAACCACGTGTGGTGAACGCCCATTATGTCTTGCTATATTCCGAGAAGACAATCCTGCTTGGTTCAAAGCATAAAATTTGTCCTTTTTCAAAATCAGATAACGGTTTTTTCCTACCCATACTTAGTGACACCTTTTCAAATCAATAAACTATGCGTGCTCACAATAAATGCAAGTAAGGTTACGTTAGTTGATCAAACGAAGCTTTTATATACCTGTTTGTTGAAACCCAACTGCGCATGCTTCTCTGGGATCGATTATTCCACTAAAAAGTAGGGGTGGTACTATCATTTTGCAACCTAAAATTTTTATTTTTTATTTTATTACATGAAAATATAAACATGAGTAATGTTTTTACTTTGTTATTGTCATTCTTATTTTGTATATTTTCAATAAAAATATTTATTTCAATCATTTATTCCAATTACTGTATGCTAGGCGAAAAATACATGGTGGTTCTATCATTATGCAACGCAGTGTATATATATATATATATATATATATATATATATATATATATATATATATATATATATATATATATATATATATATATATATATATATATATTTTTTTTTTTTTTGTAGTTTAAAAATGAAAAAACTCAAAAATGCTCAAAATGTAACAAATGAAAAAACTCAAAAATGCTCAAAATGTAACTTTTGTGATACAACTTTGGTTTGGAGTTTGTTGGTATTTAAAAAGGATTTTACATTACGCCAAAATAACAATTCTCTGTATCTCTTAAACTAATATTTTTATAATATAGTTGAAATTTTCGTTGTATTTTCTTTAATGCATTCGTCTCTATGTTTTACTGCACTTGAAAAGAAGAAGGGAAAATTAATTTTTATACAGAGAATTATTTATTAACATTAAATATTAGTTTTTACAATTAGATATTATTTTGCTGTACTATATTAAATAATAATTTTAATATTTATATAATCTTTTTTAGTTCAATATGTTTTTTCTCACAAAAAGCTGAAAACAAAATCTATGTCATTTTCTGCAACATTTAGATAGACAATTTTAAAACGGAAAATGTTTTAAAATGTAAATGGCTATATTTTTGGAAATTTTTCAGAATGTTACAACACTGCTCTTAAAACCCGACACTTGAACACTCTGAATCTAGACATTTTTAAATGCTAGCTGAACACTTTTTCAAACCAGACACCATTCATTCTAAACTCAGAAAATAATTATGTTATGTGTTTGAGCGAAATTGCTCCAAAAAGTCGGGAATTTTATTAAATTTAGCATAAATAATCAATCTCTTATAAAATATTGAAACTTTCAAATCCGGTTTTTACTAAGCGATCGTTAATATTTATTAAATTGGAATCGGTAATCATATCGTCGAAAATATTGATTACTATCAAAGCAATGAATCTATTTAACATATTTTTCGAAACAGCTTTGATAGTCGAAAACACATACTTGTTTAAAAAGGTAATATTTGCACTTCAAATTTATTGAATTTTCAGACGTTCTATTTATATGTAATGTTCATATCGCTTGTAAAAATAAAGTACTGTGGCGATTCTTGGAAATAAAAGTTTATAAGTTGTTGTCATAAATTCTATTAAGTTTCTTGGGAGAGAGAGAGACATCTTTATCTAGCAGAGGATAGCAATTTAATAAATCATAAACAATTCCTTGGGTCGTCGTTTCATGGAAGCTCTGGACACCTAGCACTGTACAAAACCGTAGGAATTGTGCCAAACTAAGCAGAAATTAAAACATCACGGGTGTGTGAACCAAAATCGTCTGACGTCTGACGCAATGACCAGCAATACAGAATACTAATTAAGGAACTAGTTGTTCGAAAATCGCTGACATAACAATTCTCACATGAGTAGGTTGTCGAAAAAGTGAAAAGTTATGCATCATTGTGAAGCTCGGTGAATAGATTAAAAATAGAATACACACTTTGAATGGATACATTAAATTAACAGGCGATTCTAAAGTATACTTGTCATTGCATACACATATTTCTGACAAGTAGAGCGAACGCTTCGAAAAATCCCTAAGTGACTCAACAAGATAAAATAATAATTTTAAAACTAGCTCCAAACTGAAATAAAAGCACCTTCATTTCCGATATTAAGTGACCAATTCTTATAAAACCTCGACTCTTAAACTACTGAAATACAAAATTCTAAGCAATGATAAGAAAAAAATTGAACCTTGCACAATAAGTTAATGAAGTTATTCAAATGTGGCAAGATTAAAACGTACATTTCTGCTCGGCTGAAGAGTTTAAAAATAAATAAGGATTAAAACGATTTCAGAAAAGTAAAGAAATCAACCATGTTTGTTTTTTTCTCTTTTCGTTTTAGCAAGGAAAAACATTAAAAAGTCATTCTTACAAAACCAAAAGTTTTCTGTAACCAAGTTCTCGTATTACCTGTAGTAATTCAATAACTTAAATAAAAAGTTATGGAATAACTGTAAAATATCTGTGGTTATTGAAAATTTTAAAAGTTGGCTTCTTCTAAATCTTTTAAGTGCTGCAAAAAAAAAATTCACTTTTTTTTATCATTTTTAGAATGAATAAAAGAAAGAGGAGAAATTTTCACCAAGATTTATGTTTATTTACTGCGTACTCTAAATAATTATTTTCCTGTTTCCTTCTCTGGTTATTTTAAAATGTTTTCCTTTTAAGCTTGAAAAATGTAAACTAGGTATGTGGAAAGAAATGTAAATTTAATATAACTCATCTTAATACTTTTGTATTGCTATTTATTATTGATAAAGAGGTTACAATATGATTACTATTTGCCCAGTTCTATCAAACTCTAAATAATGCCTTGTTTACAAAACAGAAATGAGAAATATTTTTATTTCATCTGTAAATATGATGAGGAAATGAAGTACTGAAATTTTGCAAGAGATCAGATAGTAAGATGAGTGATTAAATATAAGCTAGTACAAAGACCAACTTAAGATTACACTACATAGAATACTCGTAACTTATTTGACATTTGAGGTGGTTGTTGTAATTAACTTTAACTTAAAAAAATAGCTCATTAAAGCAATATTTTTGAAATCATTTAAATTAACTTCGATTTTGTTTGCAAACTTCAAATCTGCGGAAGTCTAATTAACCCACTTGTTGTCATCCATTCGAGCTGAAACTTGGTAGGTAGATTCGTTGTCGGTGATAATGCATTCCATCAAGTTTAGGATTTGTCACTAAAAGGCCGCTTTTATACACGCAACTGTTATTACTATTATGTTATTACTACTCAATTTAACCCACTTGTCGTCATCCAAATGACCTGAAATTTGACAGACAAACTAGTTGTAGATGACATTACATTCTATCAAGTTTTTTGGGAAAAAAATTTTAGTCCATGGTTGTAGAATCGAAGATTTTCTTAGTAGTGGTTAAACACTATGAAGACTCAATCAGGACTCAAACGGCCTTAAGTTGTGAATTCGCATAAAAGTTTAAACTTTTTGATTATTTTTTCCAGCTAATCACTTTAAGTATTGTTATTAGTAATTCTGTAATGATGAAGATGAGATTACTGGTACAGGCTCATTTTCATTAATTATTATCCAGAAATATTAAAACCTGCTTTAATAATTATATAATAATATTAATATTTTAGTACAATATTGTAAAAGTATATCTTTTAAAATAATAAATGATATTGAAATTTTACAATGAGGAATTAACTGGTGAGGGCTCTTACTTTGTAATAAAATGTTTCTGAACTAATTTTATACAAATAACTTTGATCAATAAATCATAAACAGTTTTGAGAAAAAATCGTATAAAAAAAGTAGTGTCCTGAAATCTTGTTCCAATCCCCACCCTCTAACACTTCTTCGAATTTATCCACCTAGTCTCGTCCAAGTGGCAAAAGTGAAAAGTTGCCGCCTATGCCCATAGTTGGATTAAAATTAATAATACTTTACGCATAAAACACTTTTGACTAAATTCTCTGAAAGCCAAACTCATAAATATGAATGAACAAACAATCAGTTTCCTTTGACATTAATACTCTACCAGTTTCTATTGTGATAGTATGTACAAGAGAAAATAAGTAAACCGATCGACAGCTAAGCAGAATACCATTTTTATTGTTGAGCTAGGAATTGTCATGAACATGTGCATGGAATTTGTTCGGCATTAAGTGGTTCCCAAAAGATTTTAGCTGCTTATGCTTAATCTTATGCTCTATGTTATATCGTAAAGTATTACATAACACTAGGTTTTAAAATCGCTTTCGTGATACTGATACGCTCTAAAGATTTACGATGACCATAAAAAGCTTTCTTTGATGTCAAGTTTCGTGAGTTCCTTTGTACGGTATTTTAGATGCTAAGCATTTTATCAGGTTTAGAAGAAAGTTGAGTGTTTAACCTCCCTATTCCCAGCAAAGTATTTTATCCTTTTACACTTAGTATCTTATCTTATTTTTTCCAAAGTCTTCAAATAATTTGAACGAGACGAATATTTTTTCAACATTATTGCTTATGAATAACGTTGAAAAAATATTTGTCTCGTTCAAATTATTTGAAGACTTTTGAAAAAATAAGATAAGATACTAAGTGTAAAAGGATCTATTATTGCTTATGAATAATAATGTTTTACTCTCCTTCCAGATAAATTACTGAAGACAGACTCAATCACAATCCTCCCCTCCTTCCAGAGCTATAACACTCACAATTGCAGAAAATACTAGCGAAATTAAATGGAAATATAAATTTAAACTATTATACAGAAATACATACGTTTGTATGTATGGAAAATACTCTTTCGGAACGAAATTACACAGTTATTACCTTTAAACCAATTTACAGCAATAGCACTTCATTACCAAATAAACCTAAATAAAATACAAATGAATTAAAACTGTCTTTGCATTATAAACCAACAAGTTTGCCAGGAGAGATTATTGGTCTGCCCCTGAATTGCTCTTAAATAGCTTTTCTTAATTACCAAATTAAAACAAAACTAGATTTTCATACACTTAAACAAAAACGGATATTTTTTTATTTGATGTAAGTTTTTTTTTTCTCATTAAATCGAGAAAAAAATTAAATTCTGATCAGTTTAATTGAGAAGAAAAAACTAAATTGAATTTCTGAACTCTGAATACTGCTGTATATAAAATGCGATATTTTTATATATATATAACTACTAGCTAAATACCCGTGCTTCGCTACGAAATTTTAACATGTGTAATATTTTAGCTAGCAGTGAGGCCTCGCGTTGCGGAAATCTGTCATTCGTGTATAGGATCCAGTTTTTGGCGCTTCGCTCGCACGAAGATTCATTGTTAAGCAAAATCGAGCTCGCTTCGTTCGCTGAAAAGTTCATGGACACATAAACACTGGATTATTTCACTCGTTAAAAGGTTCATTGCTATGCAAGCATTCGTTCGCTTCACTCACTAAAATCTATTTGCTATGTAAAGACTTAATATTGGAAGCCTCTCCCTTGTCAAGAAAAAAAAATTCCATCTGTACAATAATACAACACCCCTTTAAGATTATTTTATACGTGTTTGTGGAAAGCAAAATTAGAGGCTAAAACTACGTATGTTGAAACTTTCAGAGATCTAAGACTATTCGAAGTCGCTTTTTGTGAAAAAATTAATTGAAAAACAAATTAAAATTTTAACATTCTTTTTGTCAGTCCAATTAGAAGGCGCCAAAACTACTTGTGTTGAAAATTTCAGAAATGTAGCCCAATTACAAATCGTTTTGTAAAATATCTGTCAATTAAAAAAAAAGAAAAAAAAAGTTAAATTCTGTTTTTCAAAAATCTAATTAGAAGGCCACAACTATTTATGTTAAAAATTTCAAAGCTGTAGCCCTATTTGAAATCGTTTTGTAATATATATATTAATTAATTAAAAAAATTAATTAATAACGAAATAAACAAAAATTTAAAATTCTGTTTTTCTAAAGTCCAATTAGAAGGTAAAAACTACTTATGTTGAAAATTTTAGAGCTGTAGCCCTATTCGAAATCGTTCTGTAAAATATTAATTAATTAATTAAAAAATTAATTAAAAAGAAACTAAATAAAAATTTATAATTCTGTTTCTCAAAAGCCATATTAGGAGGCCAAAACTACTTATGTTGAAAATTTCAGAGCTGTAGCCCTATTAGATATCGTTTTATAACATATTTATTAATGAATTAAAAATATTAATTATAAAAGAACTAATTAGAAGGCCAAAACTACTTATGTTGAAAATTTCAGAGCTGTATCCCTATTAGTAGTCGTTTTGTAAAATGTTTATTAATTAATTAAAAAAGAACAAAATCAAGATTTAAAATTCTGTTTTTTAAAAGTCCAATTTAAAAGGCCAAAACTACTTATGTTGAAAATTTCAGAGCTGTATCCCTATTAGTAGTCGTTTTGTAAAATGTTTATTAATTAATTAAAAAAGAACAAAATCAAAATTTAAAATTCTGTTTTTTAAAAGTCCAATTAAAAGGCCAAAACTACTTATGTTGAAAATATCAGAGCTGTAGCCCTATTAGATATCGTTTTGTAACATATTAATTAATTAATTAATTAATTAAAAAATAACTAATTAAAAATTAACATTCTGTTTGTGATGCATAAAATTAGAAGGCCAAAACTACTTATGCTGAAATTTTCAGAGCTCTACTCCAATTTTAAGTAGGTTTCTATACACACACACACACACACACACACACACACACACACACACACACACACACACACACACACACACACACACACACAGCTTGTTTTATTATTATAGATTGTTATTAGCACAATAGTAGAAAGGAAATAATATTCTCTTACAAAATCATTGAAGATTTATCAAGTCTTATTACTAGTAAACATTTTCGGCAAAACAAGTATTCATTCTTTTCTTGAGTTTGCTGTCTTGTTGAGAGGAACTTGTTGAGTCTGTCCTAGCTTTGGGATTGGGAAGAACTAGATCTTAGTCAAATCAGAAGTATTATTCTAACTCCTTCAATAACAATTTCTTGAAACATTTGTAAAGATCCATCTTTTTTAATTCGATTTTAGATGGGTGGTCTCTTTCTTTAAAGATTCTAACTATTTATTTGTATCATTTTAATTTTATTATGATTTTCAATAAATTTTTCCTTTTCTTATCATTTCTCGTCCATAAAATTCCGACGACCCATTTTGCATCACAAAATCCCACTCACTTCTGAACAACATATAAGGTCAATGTCCCTTGCATAAAACATAAATCATGTCAAACACTAGGGATGTCATATACTTTGTAAAAAAGGTATTGTTTGAAAAGCTAATTGTTTGTCAATGTTTTCTTTCTTTTCCGACAACACACGTGCTCCTATCTCAAAAAACTATCCAGATTTGTTTTAGTGCTAAAAAGATAATGGATTCCTAATCTTATGGTTGGGAAATTGATAGAGTTATCATGAATTTCGAAATATGGATGTGCTGAGTATCTCTTATTTCACTATTTAAATACGGAAATTTTTTACTTCTAGCGGATTGAAATAGAGTTAATCTAGTTTGCTTTTAGGAACATATAGCTTAGAACAAAATGTAAAATATTTCAACATTCCACGTTAAACATCTTTGATAAGTAAAAAATAAATAAAATATTTCTCACAAAATTCCGCTCCAACATCATCAGCTGTTTTTATGAATGAATAAGCATAACATTTTAAAATCTAGGGGTGTGGAACTTCGCAACTTTCAATTACACTATAATACTGACGTGGATTTGTGTCATTTATCTTTTTTATATTTTCATCATTCATTTAGCAAAAATAGTAGTTTTGTGATATTTTTTGCAATAATTCTTGTAAGGGGCTTTAAAAAAAAAAAAAAAAAAAACTGCCAAAATGATGATTTTGGCGATATACTTTTCGATAATTCTTATATTATCCTTTCATATAAGTGAAATTGAGGAGAGGTGAAAAAACGATCGTTGATGAGGTATGCTCAAGGAAAGAGAACTCTTTGTTAAAGGCATTCGTTTTTCAACTTTTTTCGCCATTAAAGCATTTTTAAGGAAATTTCGGAGGTGGGGATGTTTAGAACACCTTAAGAGGCATTACCATAGCGATTTTGAACAAAATCGTTAAAGCCGTTTTCTAGCAATTACTGGAAAACATGATTTTTTCATTGGCAACCTTATGCGCATGCTTGATTTTGACGAAACCCTTAGTGGTAAGTCCCTGTGCCACCACCAACCAGCACACCATGTCTCAGATCCGTATAAGGGAATTGACTTTATTATTGATCTGTATAGATTTGGATCTTAATGGCTTGATTTTCATAAATTACATTTTAAATACATTACAATTAAATACGGTACAATTTTAATACCTAGAAAATCATATCAGGTTTCTATCATCCCCCTCCCTCGCCCTCGTTTGAATTGATCTTAGAAAAAATAATTCAATTACCAAATCAATATTTTAAAATAAAAATATTATGTTAAAATATAATAAATATAAAAATTAAACTCACACCATTAGTCACTATTATATATAAAAAAAAAAAAATTCCATGTAAGTAAGACGCATTTTTTAATTTTTTAAAGAGTTTGAATAACTTTTGAATAACATTTTAAATGTAACATTATTTTTTGTGAATGGGTCCAAATGTGAGTTGGTCAGTGATGGTAACAAATTATGAAGCTAAAGAGTGAAATATACTTCACAAAATTTAGTCTATCTAAAAATTTGCTTATGTTAGACTCCGCGCTTTTCTTAAGTTACAATCATATTAATTTATGCTGCTTAGATAGCAAAAATGAAAAAGATATGTCATGAAAATCAACTGCTTTATAAACAAATTCGTTCTAAATATATTCATTATTAATCGAAAGACTCATCAAGAATTATCATGAGTTGAAAAAAGAGGGTCTTTAACAGAGTCCTCTTCCTTTAAGCACCACTCATCAAACGATCGTTTTTCTCACTTCTTCTATTTCCCTTATAAGAAAGGATAATTATCGAAAAGTATACCACCAAATTAACCATACTGAAGTTTTTTTTTTTTTTTTTTTTTTTTTTTTTTTTTTGTGCCTGTAAGGAAGGCTGGCACGTAGGCTTGTCCTATTAGGAGCCTTCTAACGTAGGGACATATTTGCTTATCATCATAAACGATTTCGTAGAATAAAACATAGTCCGTGTGACTAGGATAGAGCTTTTATTTTTAGAGGTTCGTATCGTTGCGACTCTCAGCGTAGAATGAGAGATTCTAGTGGCTTACGTAAAAAAAAAAGGACGACAGAGGGCGCTCGCAGGCGTGCCTCACATCTTCCCACTAAAAAGATTTGATTGCATCTTTTTAAAGACCTGTCAAATTAATTTAAGTTCTAAATTGAAAAAAGTAAAATTTTAAACAATTGAATCACTAGTTTACAGTTATCATGTAATTAAACTAAGAAAGTAAGTTTAACTCTTAAAAATATAAACAAGTAGGAAATGAAAAATATGTAAATAAACACAATATCATAAATTTGCACTCAATATTCTAACCATAGGTACTTCATGAGAAAGAAAAAAAAAGTTCAAGTGTCATTTAGTTTGGCATCATTTTTCCAGTGGGTTGCAGTTAAACGAGACAGAGAATCGGCATTTAGATGATCTTTTCCACGACGATAAGTTAGTAAGGCATGGAAGCGTTGTAAAGCTAAGGCCCATCGTTGTAGCCTAGGACTTTGTGAAGCACATTCCGTAAGAAACTTCAGAGGGTTGTGGTCACTAACTATAATTATTTCAGATCCAAAGATGTACGTCTCGAATTTCTTAATGGCAAAAATGACGGCAAAGGCTTCTTTCTCTATAGCTGCATATTTCTCTTGAGTGTTTGATAACTTTTTACTAGCGAAGGCTATTGGATGTTCAACATTTTGCTCGTCACGCTGGGCGAGACAAACACCGACGGCAAATGAAGAGGCATCAGCGTATATGATGAAAAGTCGTTGGAAATTTGGTGAATAACATCTGGGAGCATTGCATATAGCAAGCTTAAGTTTTGCAAAAGCTTCGTCTTCTTCCTTCTGCCATATCACGTTATTGGGTGCTCTTCTTTCTGTTAATTTGGTCAATGGGCCAGCTAGTTCGGAAAAATTTGGAACATATGCTCGGTAATAGGACAAAAGTCCCAAGACACTGCGTACGTCTTTCTTAGTAGTTGGTGCTTCCAGGTTCTCGATAGCTTTGACTTTATCTGGATCTGGTTCATGTACGCCGGATCCTACAATATGACCAAGGAATCTTATTTTAGGCCTTGCGAAGTCACATTTCTTGAAATTGGCTGTGAAGTTGGCTTCTTCTAACGTATGCAGGACTGCGTCGATGTGTTTTAGGTGCGAGTCCCAATCTTCAGAAAAAATTGTGACATCATCAATATACGATGCAGCATAGTCCTTACGCTTGTCTAGCACTTCATCCATGGTGCGCTGGAAGGTTGCGGCCGCGTTTCGTAGACCGAAGGGTAACACTGTAAAGAAGTACTGACCCCTATGAGAGACGAACGAAGTCAGGGCTTGACATTCGGGGGCCAATCGAATCTGCCAGTAACCTTTCAGTAAATCAATCAATGTGATGTACTTGGCTTTTGATACTTTGTAAATCAAGTCAGTAGCATTCGTCATAGGGAAAGCGTCTACTTCAGTCTGTGCGTTGAGATACCTAAAATCTATACATAAGCGAACGGATCCATCTTTCTTCGCTACACACACAACTGGGTGAGCATATTCACTTTCGGAGCGAACAATCAGTCCAAGTTGTAATAACTCCTCAATTTGACGATCAACTTCATCCTTCAATATTTCAGGGATTCGGTATGGATTCTGCTTCTTTGGTTCACTTCCAGGCTTCAATTTAATGTGGTGTTCTCCAACTTTTGCAATTCTCGGAGTACCAGACATCAGCTTAGAGTGCTTCTTTAGTAGACTCATAAGCACTTGCCCTTTGGATGGATCAAGGTGCATCAAGTCTAACGTTAGGTCAGAGTATATCTCACTAGGAACCAGTGGGACTATTCTTGGCGTACTCTCGATTTCTCCAAAGTCAATGTCAGCGTCATAAATGACTCCAACGTTGTTAGTAGACGACTTGAATTCTCGTATTTTGTTAGCATGCACATGCCTAGTGCTTGTATCTGGGAGCTGAACTATATAACTGTAGGCAGTATGTTTTTTAACAATAGTGACGGGTCCAGTCCATCTGGCATACATCTTGTGGTCACTGTCGCGTATCAGGACAATCACTTTGTCTCCTTCTTTAAACTCTTTATATCGTGCTTTCCTATTATGGTAGTATGCATAAGCTTTCTGTTTTTCTGTGGCTGAGATCCCTGCATATTCCGCTGCGTTTTCTAGCTTCATCTTCAAATCATTGAGGTACTCAGTCACTGACTTGAGCTGGCCTAGGGGAATTGGAGTTTCATTGGTCCACGTTGTCTTCAATATGGAAAGAGGTCCCGTTGGGAGTCTACCATATAACATCTGAAAGGGGCTAACTCCGGTTGTGGCATTGGGAACTTCACGATATGCCCACAGAAGGTAAGGAAGGTACTTGTCCCAATCCTTAGAGTGTTCTCGCATCGTGTGGTGAATCATTCCTTTCAAGACTGCATTAAATCTCTCAATGAGCCCATTGGACGCTGGGTGGTAGGGAGTGGATAATCTTGGGGAGGACCCAATCCTTTCCAAAAATTCTTTAGTCAGGGAGGCAGTGAAATTGGTTCCCTGGTCCGTGGCTACTTCCTTAGGGATGCCAGTGCGAGTGAAAATCTGTAGCAACGCTTCACAAGTAACTTTAGCAGATAAATTCTTCAAAGGGACAGCTTCTGGCCACCTAGTACATTGATCAACAGCGCAAAGAACATACCTGAATCCACGACTGTTCGGTTCTACTGGCCCAATTAAATCTACGTTTATAATTTGGAAAGGTTCATCTGGGCGATTAACGGGTGTGATGGGAACTTCGTCGAAGGGACGCTTCTTAGCTTGGAGTTGACACGATACACATTTATCACAGAAGTCATCTATCTCCTTCTTTATACCTGGCCAATAAAATGAGTACTTAAGTCGTTCTGCTGTTTTCTTTTTACGGAGATGACCACCCCATAAACTAGCATGAGCGAGCTTCAAAAGCTGTTTTCTTCTTTGCACCGGAACCACGAGTTGGCTGACTGACTCTCCTAAAATCTTATCTTTACGATACAAGAAATTATCCAAAATAAAAAAGTTGTTTACCCCTCGCTTGGCATCTTGCCAACACGCTTCAAGGGTCAAGTCATTTGCTTGTTGATATCGGGACATTTCAGAGTCAGATTTTAATTCGTTAGGTATAATTGAATTAACCTGGTTTACCATATTATCAATTACATTGACCTCATTAACGCTAATATCATCATCATTATTTATATAAAACACTTCAATATTATTAAAAGGCATTTCAGAATTTTCACTAATACTAATTTCACTATTACTACTCATAGACTCAAAATATTGCACAGTTTTCTCAAAGGTTAAGTTATATAAATTATCATTCTTAATAATATTATCATCAATATTGTGGGAGTTTTCAATTACATTATTTGAGGTATCAACAACATGACTATTTGCATTACAACAATCAACACTTGACTCACCTGAATCATTTGAAATTATTCTATTATATGTATTTAAAGATAATAACATGTCATTAGATAACTCATCAACCATCGCACAAGTAAAATATACGGGTTCACAAAATTTACCATCTTCTGTACACTTTGATAATGGTATATTTATTAAAGGGGCTTTGAGCTTATGACCAAATGCTGAAGTTAACACCACTTGGCCATGTGGGTCTTTATAGTGCTGGGGTACTAAATTACTTCTAATTATTGTTACCTGTGTTCCAGAATCTGCGACTGCATTTATTTTAACATTATCACATAACACTTCAATAGTTGGCAAACTATTAAAAACTTTATCACTCTCGTACTTCATGCCGTTTAATTTTAACAAGTGGTCGGACGATATTTTGGCTGTCAAACAATTAGAAACGATTGCATTTGTACTCTTCCTATTTGGGTCATGAAGTAGTGTACCATGAAATTTGGAGTTGCATACATCGCACTTCAACATTGACTTACACCGCTTTGCACCACCACAATTCACACCATAGCATAGGAAACACCGATTGCTTAATTTCAATTCTTGCTTCCGCTGCTCCGGGGTCAGAGGGCAACTTTCATCGTTTCCATGGTTACCGCAAAAAACACAAAAATCTTCTTTCGGCGCGTTGACGTAATTTACACTAGTAAACTTCCCGTTGGCGCGATTTGGTGTACTCCTCCAGTCTTGATGGCGTCTAGATGCTGACGTAACATCACTGCGCTGCTCCAAGAGGCTGCGAGAGGGGGAAGCAATATATTTCGCCAATTCCCTTTGCGAAACCTGTCGCTGGATATGGGCCATGAGTTTTCCTAAATCAAAACAGTCAGTTTCTTCTTTAGTAAAATCGAGCATTATTTCTGAGGGTAGCTTTTTAAAAATCACCGTTGATAACATGCTTCCATAAGATTCTGCTGATACGTTCAGGGTAGCAAGAGATCTCATATGAACACTACATGTATCATACAGTTTCCTTAAATTATATAAATCATTACTGTGTGCTACTTGAGGCAAGTTCATGAGTTGGGACATATGAAAGTTAATTAAGTTTTCCGTTTTGCCGAAACGTTCGATTAAGATGTCCATAGCATTTTTATAATTATCTTCATTTATCGACAGTCCTTGAATAGCATAGAGCGCCGGGCCATCAAGCAAGCTTAATAAGTAACAATGTTTTTCAATTGCAGAAAGCGAAGTGTTGTTGTGAATAGCTATGTCATAACTATTTTTCCAAGAAATCCAGTTTTTAATGTTACCATTAAAGCTACTAATATTTAATTTTGGAAGTTGTGAATAACCACTTTTTACAGTACTTGTTTCACTAACCTGGCACTGCGCTGGAGTGGCCGCTGGAACAGAACGGGCCGGCATATCTCCTTCCCTAGTCTGCCGATGAATGTCTGTTAACGCCAAACATTTCGTAATTCTGTCTTCGTAATTAATTGAAGCGAGCAGATCGTCTTCGAATAGCTTTTCATCCAAAATGAGCGCTTCGATTTGTTCATTTATGTTTTTCAACGCTCTTTCCTTTTCGACCAGTTGAGGAACCAGTTCTGGAGCGAGATTACTTTCTATTCTTGCTTTGTCGATCTTATCCATCAGTTTGGTGGTAGAGGCTCTCAGTATCGACCGTTTCTTTTTAAGCTTTTCCAAACCGTCTTCCATCGTCGTGCTTCTGTTTTGTAAGGCGAGCGAGTCCTCGTTAGGCTTAGGGCGTTCGTTGTCAGACGTACTTCGTCGAGCGAGTTACATCGCACTTATGATAACCACTGTAAGGAAGGCTGGCACGTAGGCTTGTCCTATTAGGAGCCTTCTAACGTAGGGACATATTTGCTTATCATCATAAACGATTTCGTAGAATAAAACATAGTCCGTGTGACTAGGATAGAGCTTTTATTTTTAGAGGTTCGTATCGTTGCGACTCTCAGCGTAGAATGAGAGATTCTAGTGGCTTACGTAAAAAAAAAAGGACGACAGAGGGCGCTCGCAGGCGTGCCTCACAGTGCCCATGTAAGAATTATTACTAAACATATCGTTAAGCTGCCCATTTTTTCAAATAAATGAAAATATGGAAATGGTAATAATACTATTACACGTCAAAATTTAATTGTAGTGACTAGTTCCAGTATTATAGTGTATTTGAAAGTTGTGCGATGTTCCACTACCCTTAGTTTTTTCTTACTATATACACTCACTTCCAAAAGTTAAGCACGGAGAGGAAAATGTTAATTTTCGTAAGCTAATCTGAATAAAAGAAGTCGAAATTTGTTACAAAAGGAAGTATGCAAATATGTTTAGTATAACAGCCAATCAAGGCTTCGCGTCGAGAAATATGCAATACAGGCAGTCGTATAAGAAGCCTGCATTGTGAAGGGTTACAGGAGTTGTATGTAAGTGCTGATGAGAGATGTTTGGACCATTCATACGATTTTATTTCAAACTAGACGTGTTTCTATGGCTTCGCCAGAAGACGAATGGAAGATTCTGAGTGCTGGTGGAATGTCGGACGCATTGAAGCAGGACAGTCTAACAAAGATGTTGCTCTTTTCTTCAGCGTTCATCACTCCCTCATTTCACGATTATGGAAACAATTCCAAACCAGCCAAACAGTTCTTCGAAGACCTGTAGCCGGTCTTCCAAGGGTTACGACCCTTGGCCTAAGAACGATATATTGCTATTGTAGCCAAGCGGAATCGACAATAGCTCTCGCACACGTGTGATATCTATGGTTGCCGCGGCCATTGGTAAGACGATATCTGTCACTACTGTTTGTCGAAAGCTACATATGAATGGTTTGTACGCCTGGGTACCACGAGTAAAGTGTTCCTTTATCTGTCCAATCCAAAGGGGCACGATAAAAGTGGTGCCGCTAGCTTGTAAATTGGACTGTGTCTGTTTGGGGAAACGTTATGTTCACAGATGAATCCAGATTTGCCCTATAACCCTATGATTAGCGTGTTAGGGTCTGGAGGGAACAAGGCACTTGCAATTGGCCCCTGAACATCACTGAACATTCCGCATTCCGGGGTGAAAGCATCATGATCTGAGCAGGGATTTCAATGGAATTTCGCACCCATCTGGCATCTTCAGACGAGGCTCTGTGACGACTGAACAGTATCGAGATAAAGTCTTAGACCCCATTGTGAAACTACTCTGCAGCAGCAGGTCCTTCTTTCGTTTTAATGGACGATGATGCGTGTCCCCATAGAGCTGCCATTGTTGACGACTTTCTGGAGAGTGAGGGGGATTGTTGTTATTGGCTTGTGAGATCTCATACAGGGAAGCAAAAGGCAGTTAAAATTTTTGTTCGAACCTTGATTTTGTAAAATTCTGGGATTTCCTACACAAATATATAATATAAAGTTGTAGATTGTCTTCTCTTCCTGAAGTGAATAATTTAAAACTCGTATGATACTTCTTTTTTTTTTTTTTCCAAAAATTTACCACTTTCTTCCATTTTATTTTTAATTTTCCAATGCTAACTGTTCCCTTTTGACACATGGGTTCAATATTTTATCATAGTATTTGTTTGAGGTGTAAAACATTTATTAGCTGATAGAAACAACATACAGCTCAGCCGACACAAAAACTCCAGCCAGATCAGAAATTCCAATTAATAATTCAAATTTTTAAATAGTTTGTTTCACCTAATGGTAATTAATTAAATAGCTCATTTTAAGTAAATGAAACTCTGAGAAGTGATTCATTTTTGTAGAAAATCAAGTTAATTTTGAAATGTTGAAGATAAACTCATGGTGCCTTAGTTTTCCCATTAACATTAGTCTTGTGACGTCAAAAGTTACAGCTTATATTAAATACAAATTCCGTACTTGCTTTAACTGTAATTGTAAGTTCTGTTTGTTTTGCAGCTGTGTTTTGCTTTTGTTCTTACTATTCAGACGAAATTTTTGTTTTGCTAGCTTCAGTCAGTGTTCTAACAAACAGCCGTCATTTTGTGGCGCAGACAACAAAATTCTTAAAAAGAGATACGCATAATAGTTAAGATTTTTAATCATTGTTGATTAAGTGTTTTTGTATATTAATTCAGTGGCAAAATTTAGCTAAAATGACCGCAGCGTCTTGAATATCTTGTTTGATTTGATCTTTGATTGTAGTTACAATGTTGACTGACAATACCGAAGAGTTCTCTGCTTACTGGACAAGTCCCAAAGTGGTGGTTCGTAATCAAGTTTTTAAAATATATGATAGTACTAATTTAATTATATAAGTATACAAATTAAAATAATTTGAGTAGTATGTCATTAATTTCGGAATTGGGGAATTTAATTGGTTACTTAGATGTAAAAATAAAATATTTATATATTTATAACTCTTTTTTTTTATCGGCCAATAAAAAATATATTTTACTTCAGTGTGACTTTAAAAAAATATTTTGTTTATGAACAAAACGAGTAAAAAAATTTATTCAATTATTTTTTAAAAGTAAAAAATTTTAAGGTGTAAATATCATTTTCTATATAGTATTTCATCCTATTAGTTTCTTTCTGTAGAATTGCTAATAATATTTTTCAATTTGGAAAATCAGTCAAAAATTAATCTTTTTTTAAAAAACTTTTTTTGATGTTGGATTGACTATATAGTGCACATAGTCACTTAACATTTTGTTTAGTTTTTGTTGGGCATCAAGAAATAGAGGCACAGCACTCAGATGCTTGCAAACTTCAAAATATTTATTAAATTAAAGTTGTGACTAGCAGGGTTGACTAGAGGAATGTTCTTACACTGGGAGTTCTAAAATATTAACAATAAAAAATATTCTTATTTATAATTAAATATAAACTAACCATATAAAATATTCACTTCTTTTCACTCATACCTTATCTTTCAAGGGAGCTCTGCCTGCTTGAACCCCTCTGGTGGTGAGCTGTCTGATAAGACCATTTAATTGGTTTAACAGCAATATCGATTCATCTCCTGTCCAATTTTGTGAAATTTTTTCAATATGAAGTGAATTTATGCTTTTCCCCTGCCATTGATCTTCATTACCCTTAAGAAGTGATTGAAGATTCTATTTAAATTAAGATGCTTACTTTCATTGTATGAGTTCATTGTGTGTGTAAATTTATGAAAACTGCTTTGATATCTACTACTCGGTTAAAGATAAAAAAGATGCAATAATTTTTTATACTTTAATTAATGGAGTATAATTAGAATTAAAACCAAACTCAATTTGAAAGTTGAACTTTTTTTTGTCTTTTCTGCAAAATCACTTGATGTGGTACTTTGTTTGGTATTGTGACAGTGGTAACATAAGAATGGAGTCTTTTCAAATAGTTTTTGGTACTGTAAGTGCAATAGTGCTCATTACTTATTTATGCCTATATAGTCTGCTCTATTGCAATAGTTGTAGCTATTGTATCAATTAACATACAACTTCTTTCAGTTGAAATGTGTGGGTCCTAAGCTAGTGCCATTCTTCAAGACAGTAGCCATCTTCTTTGTCCTGGCCACTCCATCTCCCAGTTGGTTTGCCTGCCTCATCAAATCCCTGCCAGTCCTCTGCCTGTCTGGATTCGTTCTGTACCATGGCATGAGCCTGGGTGAGAAGCATGCTTATGCCCGAAGAATCCTTCTGGGCTTGCTGTTTTCTTGCGTTGGGGACATTCTGCTCATTTGGCCCTGCTGTTTCATTTGGGGCATGCTCTCCTTTGGAATAGCTCACTTGCTTTACATATCTGCTTTTGGAATGAAACCTTTGAATCCCACTGCTGGGATTGTATGCGCTACTGCTGGTGTAGCAGGAACTCTGCTTTTGCTTGAAGGATGCGATGGTAAGTATATGATGAAAAGTCTCTTTCGTTTCTCTGCTGTAAACTAAAGAAAAAGTAGTTGTGAATAAAAATTAAATAATTTATTTCAAATTATTAAATGTTTTAGATGAAAATTAAATATTATATTTAAATTAATGACATATTTTTGATAAAAAATTAAATATTCACAGTGGTTATAATGCAACTGATACTATGTAAAGCAGTCTGAAGTGTTTAGAAGTCAACAGATTTTTTTGTAGTACATTACTGCTGAAACCAAGAAGAATACTAATTATCGATAAAAAAAATAAACATTGAAAAAAAAAAATTGAATTTTTTTTAAACTATGCTTTAAACACAATTTCTTACAACACAGAAAAATTCATAACTTCATTAAATCGTTTTCATTTCAGCCAAAAACTTTTCAGATAAAAAATTAAAAAGTTACATTAAGTGCTATACTATTTCCATGCAGTGGCAAAAGAAAAAATACACTTTTTGATGTTTTATGGTTTTTGTAAACTGCTGCATTCTTTCCGATATTACATTAGATAATTTATGCTTTAAATATTTATCATACTGTGATCAACATTTTTAACAGTTTGTGTTTTTCCCTCTCTTCAGGTCCATTTGTTGTCTTCGTTCCCCTTTATACCTTCCTACTTATGTTCATGGTATGGAGAGCAGTAGCTCGTGTTCAGCTATTTGGAGACCTATGGACATGGACAAAACTTTGCTCTTGCGGTGGTGGTATCCTCTTCGCAATGTCTGATTTGATCATTGGTATCAACATGTTTCATTCACCTATACCATACTCCCATACCTTCATCATGGTGACATACTATGCTGCTCAGTTAGGCATAGCGTTGTCGGTTGTCGATAGCACCTCCATCGCAATCATCAGCGCTGCTCATGCCACAAATAACAACCAATGTTGCCAATCTATAGATACAAAATCTGAATCCAAGAATGTTGCTCTAAAGCCATTATCTGAGAAGATAACCTACCGCTCTGCTCACCAAAAATTGAAAGATCTGGAATAATTTGTGATTCTAAATATGACAGGAAGATATAGTTTAGTAGTTTGGTGATTGATTGTTGATGTTAGTTCTTCATTCTCCTCGTTAGTATTATGCTCTGTTGTGTATTAATAAAATGTACAATTTGATAGTTGGATTCTTTACACAAGATTAACTATAGTACATATCGTAGTACTTTGTGTACTATTTGTTATTTGTCAAACGATCTTGGTGTTAGTACCTTATACTCTTCCAAAGAATATATATATTGTGTTATGGTGTAATCCATGGTTATATATCAGCTTCTTGGTGTGATTTATATTTCATGTTTGATGATTAGTTTATAAGATTGGAAATTGTTCATGTGGTTAGAAAACAATTTACTCATTTTCTGTGTATACTATCTATATGGAAAATGTTTTGTTGTTAGTTAATACGTTTTGAGCTTACTATGTACTACTTTTTACCTAGCTTGTGTATGTGTTATCTGTAAAGATTCTTTTCTCTTACTATTTTTTGGCAGAATGAATAAATATGTTCTTTTATTTAAAATTAGAATTTAGGTAGAATTTATTTTTATCTTATTCATTGATTTTGTTTGCAGAAAATGCAATTTACATATCAGATTATTAATATGTTAAACTTGCTTTGTAACGTGTTATTTCACTTCTATTTAGCTCTTTCAATTAATAATTGAATAAAAATTTTATATAGGACTATTTAAAATAATTTTTCTCTTGTGTAAAATGTATAATTTTTAAAAATGTTTAAAGTCAAACATTCCTTTTTAATTAAAGATTTTACAGCATTTACAAAGCAAGTGTTTATCGAAACATTGAATTCACAGAAATAAAGCTAGATCATTAAAAATTGTAATTTTTCAATCTTTTTGAACTATTAGGTAGTAAAAATATACATTTGCAATATTATACTCACATTTAGGTGAAAAAAAAAAAACTTTTTCCAGATAGGCCTGTCATTAAAATATCTTAAGTTTAGTTTGTCTGTAAAATGTTCTTAATAAATTAGTTTCTAGATATTGAACCAATAGGAATAATTGAATGCTGTTGAAAATTTAATGAAATCTTTGTTAAATGATTTAAGAATTCTTAGTACATTTAATATTGGATAGTTTTTTAGGAATTGTTTTTGGAGTTTTCATAATTGTGCTGATTCAGTGGCAATTTCAAATTCATTAGATCGAGTTCATACTAGAATTACGTTTGCCTACAAAAAATTGCTAATTGGAAAATATCCTAAACGGACTAACTTATCAAATGTATTCTTAGATGGTTGCTTTTTAAAAATTTCATTGTATTTTAAATTTGCAGATATCAAGAGGATATGCTATTAATGTAAAGCCAAGAATATTTTTACAATTACCACATAATATTATTTTGATGTTAACAGCCTATATCACTATATTTTATAACAGCTTAGCTAAGCATTTTTAAAATATTCTATTACTAGGAAAAAAATAAATTTCATTAAAAATCTTGGTTAATTATAAACTAATTAAAAATTCAATACATCTATAAACTAATCTTATTAAAAAATGCTTTATTTTTTTAATGTGCATATTTTTTACTCAAGAATAATTACACAAAAATTGCTTTCTTTGAAAACATAGACAGATGTATAAAGCTGATATTCTGTATTGTATGATTACTGTTCTTGCATTTAAAATATGGTTCAAGAATTATATAGGTTGATTTCCTTTTAATTCACTATCATTTTATGTCTCAAAATTATCTATAATCTTTTAAAAAAGTAATAACCATTCAAATTGTAGTGAATTATTTTACAAATGAATCTCAAGCTCAAAATGTATTGTCATTATATTGTGTTTTAATGATGCGTTCATTGTTTATGTATTATTTATTACTTAGTATTATTTTATTTCTTAGTGAAGATAAACTGTAACAATTTGATTTTAGTATTTATTTATTGACAATTTCTTGTTTTCTTATTTGAATTGGTATTTATTTAATCCAATTAATTTTTAAATTATTTTTCTTGTGTTCCATCAATACTATTCACCATGTTAAGTATGGATTGCTTTTTGTGTAACTTAAATTTTAGAATTAAAAAATTTCCATTTGAAATTAGAGGTTAATGCTAATCAAATTCTTTCTCTACTGAAAAGTGCCAAGACGAAAAAAGTACAACATTTATTTTTTTTGGTTATGCAATAATTTGTCTTTGATAAATCTATTGTAATATGTATTTATATCTTATATCTTCCATTGTGGCGCTATTTATTTCACATTAATTACTTTTAATAGTACTTGTATTTCTACTTGAATTAAGTGCAAAAATTGGTAATGCATTAATTTGATTCTTCTTAAGATATAGGCTGTACTCTAAGAGAAACTAATGTTAAATTGGAATAGTTAGTGGAAAATATATATATATATATATTTTGTAGGATATAACCAAATATGTTTAATTCAATGAAATGAATACTGATATTATAAAATTAGATGCTTATTTCATTATGTTTAAGTTGATTTATTAAAATTTCATCTTATATTCTAAAATGATATTTTTGATATATAATCTTTAGAAGTAAAATGTTTTTAGAGAAACCCTCCTAAACATAGTTATAATTATTCCTGATAGATATGTTTTGCAATGGTGGGTTTTCTGATCATCCATCATCTATATCATCATAAAATATAGTTTGTGCTACCAATTTGTATGTTCACATTTTATAACTTTACTTGTGTAAATTGAAATAAGGTAAAAATCTGTCAAACATACCCCTATAGTTAACTTCAAAAATTTCTATGCAACGTTTTCGAATAACTTTTAGAATGTGAACAAAACTTGAGCTTTTTGCCAATTGCTATTTTTGATAAGAGTCTGTCTCACTCGAAAAAAAAAAAAAAAAAAAATGCTGTAAATAATATTGCTGTAGATAAATGACAATTACTAAGAACAAAATTAATGTACTTCCATCCTCGTTATAATGTAAATGTAATTATAAAAATGTGTCAATAATTTTACTTAAGAACTTGATTCTCTATAGGCAAGTATGATTGACAGGTTTATGCCTTTATCTCTTACAAGTCCTGAATATTTTCTATACTTTTATTTCAACAAAATTTTCTAAGTAATTTTTTTTAATTAAATATTAAATTCTTACCAATATATTTATATAAAAATTAATGTGTGAGTATCTAAACTAAATATAGTTTTCCACCCACAATTAAAGTCAATTCCGTGAGCCAATTCCTAATTTTTAAAATTTATTCCATTTTACCTTTTACTGTTATCAGCACCATGGACCTGTCTTACATACTATAATGTTACTTTTAATGACTTCTATTTAGTTTGTTTAATTTGAATTGAAATATATTCTCTTTGCCTAATATTTTACTTTGTAAATTTGATGTTTTTGTTTTCTAATTCTTTCATTAAAAATTGTGTGTTAGTTATGTACATACTGGTATGGATAATATTTGGTCATATTTTACTGTTTATATAAATGTCTCCTAGTCTTTGTTTGGTATACCTACAATGGATATATACTTGTTAGAATAAAATCTCTGAAGTAGAAATTTATTGGTGGCATTTTATATTTGCTGCATTTATTAGAAGTTTGATTTTATAATCATATAAAGGCATGGAAATGTTAGTTATCTTTTAGTTAAGTAAAGTTCACTTATTAGAATATGTATCAAGTAAAGTTCACTAATTAGAATATGTATCATTCTGAAGTTTCCCAACTGACCATATATGCAATGGCATGCTCAATAAAAGTACTGTACTTTTTTCGAAAAAATGTGTATTATAAGTGTGCTAGAAAAAAATATGAACATCCATGCACATTTTTTACTATAAAGTCCTTGAATAATCTTTCATTTAAGATGATATCTGGAACTCAATTATCTTGTGATTTTGTCATATTTGCTCTAAACTTTCAGTCAAGGAGCTTAGAACTTCTATTATTTTGTTTAGAATATGATGTTTGACATTCTTTTTGAGCAGAGCAGAGACTGTCATAACAGTACCCATACATCGAAAGTCATGAGTGGTCCAATAGCCATATAAATCAGAGTGGAAATCACGACACCTTAATGCTATCAGATAGGAAAGGGCAAAGGAGCTATTTCTTTTAATGGTTATCCTACAGGAATCGAACACTTACTTTTGAATAGCAGTATTTTGTAGAAGGGTTTGAAAATATATATGAAATACACCACCTTAAGATGGTGCCTTGTTAGAACAGCTAAAGTCATGTTACATCACTCTAATGTAAAAATAATAGGTTCAACAATATGAATCACTGTAAGCATTCTCATTCGCAACACTTGCAATATCTTATGTGATGAACATGGGCGCCCCCAGGAGGGTGCAAGGGGGTGCACTTGCACCCCCCAGGATTTTGAAAATTAAAATCTTAAAACTTTTTTATTTTCGACTTAACGTGCTTCTCAACATAATGAATAAAGTATTAATTTGCTTTATTATTATTTAAATTTTGTTTGTAGTGTAAGATATTTTTCTTTTTGAAAATCTACCATTGCAAATATTGACTCAGTTTTGTAACATTTCTTTATACTTAGCATTTTTTTTTAGTATTTCTTGCATAAGATTTTTTTCTTTTTTGGGGCGAGAAGGAATGGGTTATATCTTTTGCTGCGACATCCGGTCTATTAGGAATAAACATACCAGCACAGTTACAATTAGAAAGCTTGGAAAAATAAAGGTGGGAGGGGAGGGAGGGTACTGAATCATTAAAAAGTAGGATGATCTTGAGAAATTATTTCCGGTTGTAAATTACAAGAAATTTATTGTTTTTGGAAATGATAGGATTTTGAATTCTACTTTAGAAATCCGTTGAAAGTACAGATGCAACATAAACGGTTGAGAACAACTGATTGTGCCCCGTATTGAATGATATTAATTTTCATTAACAGATTTAAAGAGAAATGACAGTAACAGCAAAAAAATAGTTTGCTTATAAAGAGTCTTCATCATGGATTTAATCGAAAGATTTGTCCGATTCGAACGTTTTCTAGACTTCAACACACACCAGGCTTATTAATCTTTATTTCAATTTTACCGTCACATATATATTTAAATGAAATTTTAAAAGACCAAGAAACAGAGGTAAGCTTTGATTTTGACATTTTCGAAATGGAAAGTATTACCCATTTCAAATGCTTATCCATGCAGTTCAAGTTGAAAGTCTGAAAATGTTCTAAATTTATATTGTTTGCGATTGGCAGAACTAGAATTTTTTGTTCTACAATGACATCCAAAATACCCTTTAGATGCAATAATTTTAATTCAGTATTTGAAGCAGTAACAATACATTTATTCTGTGACTTTTAGTTTTAAGATTATTAATTATAATTTTAATTAAAACGTTCTAGATTTTAAACAAACCTTCCTTCGATATAAATTAAAAAAAAAAAAAAAAAAAACTTATCAATTAATTAATTTATGATGGGTAAAAAATTGATTAGTACACAATGAAATGGGTCTGCACCCCCCTGCAAATAATTCTGCGGGCGCCCATGGTTACGGAATGAATTTTTTCATATACTAAATATTTATCAGCGATCTTTTGTACGAAGTTCATTGTTGATATCACGATCTAAAGCTCTTTTTTGCACTGGCATTTACTTTTTCCACTACCTGCATATTGCAAACTTCTGTGTTGCATTTACAATTCCTAAATTGTCAGTGTTTTATGTGAGGTATTTGAATGAAAAATTTACCCTAAATCATATTTCGATATGAATAATTAATATCTTTACATAGTCAATATATTTCTAGTTCAGTGCAACCCTAGGCTATTGCACAAATTAACCATTGATGATACTTTCAACAATACTTGAATTTCCTTATCATAGGGAATGTGTTGGGTGAAGGTGAAAACTCAGACTAATTCGTATATTTAATGATCCTCAAGTTCTCAGCAATTGGGAATTTTAAAGGAAATCACTAATCAATAAATTATAATCGTCTTGGAAAGGATATCATGGTTCGTACACTTGAAAGAGAAAAAAAATCCAAGGACTTTTTAAGCACTTTTAAAGGATGGCGTTATCAACACAAATACATTAAAAAAAAAATCCAATTTTTTTATTTTCAAATTGTACATGTTCAAATCGAGTATATAGGGGAAGAAATGTTTTTTAGATATCAACTAAAAGAAAATTTTAAAGTTACAATAGATAAAAAACCTTTCAATATATCTATCAGAAGCAGTACTATGTCTCATAAAAACAGAAGTAAAGTAGCTAGTACTCACTTAGTAACTACGCCAATATCGTATGTGAACATCCATTTAACTGTCTCAAATAATAATACATAAGTCTTATTGATTAAACTGTCTTCCAATCTACTCTGAAGGCTTGATTACAAATACTGTATGATATGCAATTTTTTTCTCCACGAGAAAATTTAGAATTTAAATGCATCACACTATCGGTTAATATGCAATTACATAATTTATCAATGTTTTCATTTAATTCATAAGAGCCATGATTTTTTTTTTTTTTTAATAATTTTCAATGTCCATAGTATTTCCGTATTTAAAACTTCGTTTTCAATTACATGCGCTTCCATCAAGCTGACGACGTTGATTGTTGTGAAATATATCCGCTTTGGGGTATTTTTTATCATTAGAAATAGTTCGAATAATCCCCATGAAACTTCTTATAAAAACTAAATCCATTTTTTACTCTTTGCATAGTTTTTAAAGCACTTTCTCCCATCATGACATTTTTGACACACAAAGTACATGGTGCAAAAAGCGAATCTAACACATAGGCTTCAATATTATATCCTGGCTTTTCTAATCAGCTTGAATTGATATTTTTAGAAAATAAAATGAAATTCAAGCACTTTAAACGTATTTTTGCAGAATTCACTGTTTTCAAGCACTTGAAAATGAGATTTTTGTCCAAGCATTTTTCAAGGTTTTTAAAAAACGTACGAACCATGGATATGAAGCAAGGTCATACCACAGATTCCAAAAGTGACTCTCGGATGTAATAAGGGTGATCACTAGCCCTGTGCTTAGAGTGATCACTGGACACCTTAATTTTAACAAATAGAAAGGATATTGAGAAACAAAGAGCCATCTGTGTGCAATGAGCTTGTGGTAATTGCCGCTGGATAACATTTGAAGGCATTGTTATGTCGAGGGCTACCAAATCATGGTGTATATGATATGGTGAAAGTCAATCGTTTGACATTAAAGAAATACAAGAACTCTGGGGGTTATATTCATCCTGCATTTCTCTGCTAAAAATTATGTAGTACTCAAGATCATAATTTAAAATTAAGCTTTGACGGTATTGTATTAGTTTAGAAAATAAAAGTAAAAATCAAAGTACACTTTTTATCTTAAATCTCAATGCCTCTTTGGAATAAAAATAAAGTAAGGTAACTGAGTACTGAATCAATTATGTTTGATAAAGTTGCCAAAATTAAAGGGAGTGCTAAATTTAACTCAACAAAACCAAATTTGACAAACAAATAAAAAACATTAGAATAGATTACACTTTGTCTAAGGGCTAAATTATATTATTTTCAAAATAGCATACCTGCCAACACTAGAATTGTCAAATTAGTACAATTCTTAAGAGGAAAAAAGATGTCTCCCATGACATTAAAATACCAATTCAAATATAAAATTATCTCACAGTTCAAATAAAAGGATGTCTAAAATTTTATCAAAATAAAAAAATTAAGATACCATAGATTAAAAAGTAATTCCTTTCCTCAAAAAATTCAAAACCAGATGTTCAAGTTCTGAAGTGCTATTTATATTTGAATGAAATAATCATTGCTTATAATTTATTGCATGAAACAGAAATTATACAAACCTTATAACTAATAAAAGCTTGAAGTAGAATGAAAATTGTTTGCCAAATAAGATTGTCTGCTCAAATTTTGCTTAGATATGAGTAGTTATAGGTTTATGAGATATCAGACTTTATTTTCGAAAACTTGTGCCAAGTTGTTATGAAGAATTTTCGACTTCGTAATCGAGAGAGCGAAGGAAGAAAGCCTTGTATCCCGATCAGAATTTAAATATAATATAATGCAGATTCTAATCCCGATTTAAATACTAAAAAGAATGCATCAGTATGCAAAGTTGGAAACTTAGGTTAAGTCCTTAATAAAATACGAAATTTTCATCGAAAAATTCGGACAAAAACATTGATTTCTTTACTAAATGTCATGATTAAATAACAGCAAAACTTCCTATAAAAATGAAACGCAAGTCCTCAATCAATTCCTATTTTTTGCTCTCCGATACAACTCTAAATAATTAATAAATTTCCATATCAGAATGGGAGAAAATGTCAAAACAAACTAGCTGTTCTCCAGGAAACTTGACAATATTTGTATGTTGATGCTTCAATACTTGTATGAAAAAAAAAAAAAATGAGGAAAAAAAAAAAAAATTGTAAGAAAAAGGTAAATTTGTTAAAAATTGTAGTTCATTGCTGTTCTGTAATGATGAAACACCTTTTAACTAAAAAAAAAAATTAAAAAATACTCGAATATTTTTTCTCGAAAATCAGATGGAAAATATCATTCTGATATCAATAATTTAACATAAGTTTAAGCTATTCATGCAGCCGTAAAAAAACGGCCGAAAATCATACATTGCTTGGCTAATCCATACAAATTGTTAGGTATTAAAACATGTCATTAAATTAAACCCTCATTCTCCCAACACCAGACTATTTTTAGCATAAATTGCATTTGGCTTTGTACTTGTTATCTGCAGATGACAGTAAATAAGTCAAGCTTAAACGCAAGTATTTACTAATTAGAACTTCCAATGAAGCAATTAACAATACTAATCCACCAACTGCAGTTCATCTGAACTCAAAGTAAAAAGAAGAAAATTGCTTATAATTCTGTAAACTAGCGATTCTAAGTATCTTGAAGATAAAAAACTGCTCCACCAATAAAAGATGAGTCCAAACAGGTAGAAGGGAGAAAAGGAAAATCAAATTTAGCAATTGTTACAAAATGTGAAGAAAAAAATTACAATAGAAGATTAAGGATCCAAAATGAAAAATAAGGACTTGAGCTACAATTGTGCAGCTTAAATGATATCATCACAAATCGTCTTCTCCTCTTAAAAATTCACTAAGGTGCTTGTGTTAGTACTTTCGTACTTAAAATATAGAAACTAGAATTTTAAAGATAAGGTTGGATTTTATTACCTAAATGGCACACAAAAACTACTGACATATATACAGTCCAAACATTAAAAACTTGACACAAAGAACAATAAGATATGTAAACAATGATATAAATTTGTTAACAATATACTCCTTATCCAGATATCAATACATTTTAATATATAAATTCAATTCTGGAATTGTCTTAACACATAAAATTTTACTTATAAAACTTGAATACCATAAAATCTATAGAAGCAATTTTGTGTTCAGAATTGAGTGATTTTACTGACTCCCAGCTTTTAACAAATTAATAAAATTACGATAAATGCCATTTCAATAATTAACATTGATACATATTACAAACAAAAGCAGTTATATTTCAGTCAGTTTGAATATGGTAATTATTTATACTGATATTTTTACATACAGTTAATATCAAGCAAAATAGAGAAGCAGAAAATATCTTGAGTGCCTTGATTTTGACTTAATAGACTTAGCAAATATTATAAATATATACTTCTTAATTATTAGGGAAACATGAACAGGTATAATAGATCAGCTAATTTCTGCTAAGCAACACATTAAATTTCTGAGATTAGTGTCACACATAATACAGCGATTCTTGTCTTTGGCCCCAGTTGCAAATACAAGGATAGATATTAAATGCAATGAGCTTTCTTGACTTATTCTTGTAAGTACTAACATGCTTTAGTTAACATTTTCAAGAATGGTACAACACATTTATGATCTTGCACAATATTGTGATTTTTATATGGAAAAAAGTTGTGCGAAGATTTAAAAACATTTTAATCACACACAAACATTAAAATTTGTAAATGAAAAGTATGAAATAAAAGAATACTGTGATGGAAGTTATTTAATCGGTGCAAAACATTTGTTATGATTCTAATGAAAATGACATCACAGAATTTTAGTTAAAGATGAGCATACATGACTTTTTTTAAATATTAAAAAATAAAATATATTTAAATAAGAAAAACAAATCTGAAAAGAGAAAAGTTTCTGACGACAGACACACATATAAAGATGCTTTGATATTTGTGCATCTAGTTTACATTAACAAGCAATGTTATTTCTCATAACATTCTATAAACAATTTAAATTCTGCGTAATAAAAGATATTAACATATGGCACAGAAAATAACACTTCAAGCACATTGCTGCAGTGCAAGTTACACCTATAAAGTTAACTTGCTACAATTTATTGATAAAAATATAAAATTGAGAATGCCACATTCTTGTATGTAAAACATTGAAATTGCTGCTAAAGTGAACCTAAAAGGTTTTATTAAAAAACCAAAAACACAACCTTATAATTATAAATATTGCTCAGATTTTTCAAAATTAATATCATAAATAAAGAAAAAATATAAGTGAAGTAAATAATACTTTTACAATAAAAAATCCCGATTTTTAAAATTTGATAACTTTAAACTCAATTGAAGGATTCAGATATCAGAAAGCTCTATACTAACCTTCAAATAAAAAAGTTACATTCCTAAGTGATTAATAATGACATTTTAAAATTGTATATAAAGGCAATGACTTTAATTAGTTTTGGTTAAAAATTTAATTGAAAAGCATGATTAACATAATTTAAAATCTAATCAGATGCATAATTTTATTATTAGGTATGTTTTACGAAACTATTATTGCAATTATCTTTTGGCATTTAAAGTCAAAACTTAAAATTGAATAATTCAGCATATATTCCTAAGTGATTAACTGTATTTATAAGTGATTAACTGTATTTATAAATTAAATTAGAAGTTGAATGTGGATATTGTTCATTCTACTTCAAATGCAATATTAACGATTCATATACGATACAAGTTTTTAAGACAAACAACTTCTGAATGCAAATGCAGTAAGGTAGGGCATTGATAATACTAAACCATTGATAAGTGGGGTGTTTGTGTAACTGATATTTTGGATAACAGATCATTTACAAAAAAAAAAAAAAAAAAAAAAAATGTGTCAAAATGGCAATATGAAACAAAGAGAAATAGTGATATTAAACACAAAACTGTATATACTTTGTATCAAGCATCTTATAAATAACCTTACACAACTATACTACATTTAAGTAGGCTAAAAGTTCAGAAAAATAAATCTAAAATTTTGAATTTGCCAAGTGGAACTCTTTCAGTTAATTAATGTTTCGGTCAATCGGTTTTTGGATAATCAATGCCCTGTTGTACTATTTTTCTGATATCAGTAAATTTTGTTTATGTTAATAAGTTTTGAAAATAAAAAACACAATAATAACGTAAAATTATACTACTTCTTATTGTCGTTGATGTTTTAACACAATAACTATCACAAGATTCAAATTACACAAACCTGAACACAGCAGCAAACATTAAGATGAAATACAAGAATAGCAATGAAATTTTATGTGCAGTTCTGTTTCAGCTCTCTATTCTGTTTTAATCAACTGTTTCCTAACGCTTTATTATATCTTATGTTTTAGTAAAGGGATTTTCAAAAAGGTTATTTAGATATTGTATTGTTATTCATGAAGTTATACTAAAAGTTTAAGGGTGTCTGCTATAAAAAAAATATTTTACACTATTGCAAGTCAATTTGCTGCACATACTCAGTGAAGTTCTGAGTATATAAATCAAGACTAGTTTACACATTTATGGCACAGTGGATCTTGGAAATATTCTAATTAGGAAGTTGAAAAATGTCTTGGATGAAATTGAGCTTTGAAGGTGAGTGAGACGAACTTAAAAATCTAATATGAATGAGTACATTTTAAACCACCTCTGGAGAAGAGGACAGCAAGAGCTTTCGAATTTTGATTAAAAATTAATTAAATTTTTTTTAAATTTATTAAATATAATTAGAGCATCGTATCAATGAATTTTTTATATATTTTTTATCAATAAGTACATTAGTTATAATGGCACATATGAGAATATGAATAATTAAACAATTTTTTTTAAAAAAATGAGTAAATCATTTTGATATTACCTAGTCTTTTACAAATACATAATATAACAACTAAATGCACTTACAACCATGTAACAATTATTCAAATAATAAATTACATAAACACACATTTAAAAGAGAATCTGAGCAATAAAATGCACATGAAAGTATAAAATAATTTTGATAAATATTTCACATTCAGCAATGACATACAATACTCAACAAAGCTTATAAAGTGGCACAATTAACAACCTTCAATAACACATCACTATGTGCGTTAAAATAGCCTGAGGCATTCTTCGAAAGCCTCAGAATCAAGTTACACCAGCATACAGATAACATCTTCAACAATCAACAGACCACACAAGTGTAACAATCAGCATATACACTGAAACATCACATCAATCACAACTCTTGAAATATTATTTAGATAGAGGTCAAGCTTTGAGATCCATTTTGTTCTTCAGTCTCCAGATGAGGTTCCTGGGAGGGTCAGTTCGAATATGCTCAGGGCTTGGTGTACAAATTCGTATTGCTCTGCAGTTTGTACCATCCCACCTCTAGAAAAGTGTTTTATGTTAGTTTTGTACATTCAAAATGTCACAAAATCATTTTAATTAAATCAATCAAGTAGGTGCTGAAAGAGTATAAAAAATAGAAGCACTTCAATCCTGTGGATCCAATTCCCCACAATTACTCTGTTAGCTAATTGTCCAAATGTTTTAGACCTTATGTTAATTCTTGTACCATGAAAAATTATATGCCCGATTTTATATTTAACAGAAGTTAAAAATAATGAAATAATAATTAAAACATGACAAACTATATACAGTAAAAGCCCGATTATCAGGCATTCAATCAACCGGAAAGCTCAATAAACCAGAATTTTTTAAAAATCAAGTTTGGCGAGAAAATTGGCATTATTTCGCCAAAAAACGGTGATAAGTCGCCAATTTTTTTTTGTTAAGATTTCGAAATTGAGTGTTTTTTCTCTTTATTTTGATGGTTTTTAATTTGCTATGGCGAAATAGCTAAATTTGCACGGATTAGAAATTAATGTATTATTATAAAAAGTGATTATTTTTCCATTCCGGTTTATCCGGAATGCCGAAGTTCTTACTCAAACAACTGTGAATTCTCAGCAAAAAACCTTAATATTCTTAATGGAAAATGCTTTCTTCCGGAATATATACGGAAAAATACATATATTGTAGTTATTTGCCGAATCTATAAACAAATCTAGCTTGTTTCAATTGTATAAGAAAGAGGGTTTCGTGATCGAAATTACATTATCCAGAGCATCGGAAAAACATTCTCCAGTAGATAATTTGGTTTATCCGGAATTCTAATAAAAAAAACAAAAAAAACCCCTACACATTTTGTATCTATTTAATCTTGCATCGTTTATTGCATAAAAATATATATTCGTTTTCAAAATATGTGTAATTTGTATGTGCGGAATCTATAAATCTATGGACTACTTTTATTGCAATTATAACAAAGAAAAGTGATTTTCCACTTGAAATTACGTTCTCAATCGCATCCGGCAAAGAGTAATTAGGAAATTAAAAATTTATTAATGGTTTGACCAAAACCCGGATAAAATTAATCATTCGGTTTGTAGGCTAGATCTACATATGGAACATGCATTTCACAAAATTTAAAATCATGTATAACGGATAACATTCTATTCCATACAGTATCGATGCATCCATAATTCATTTATACCCGCGATTTAATTTGTAAATTTTCAGCCGCATCCTGAAAATGTGCAATTCGGTCGAATTCAACTATTCTAAACGTTTTATTCTTTTATCACAAAATATCAGTTTCTCCTATCAATCAGAATAAAACCTAATTGCATCCACTTAAATGCATTTCCCCCTATAATTCCAATCCAAGTTTCGATTTGTAGGCTAGTCAACCCTTTTGTACACAAAACGGAAAATGTTTCTTTTTCGTGTACATAAAGTATGCGTTATATTTTATTGTATATTATTAACGTGTTTTGCAATCAATTAAAAAATAAATCCGTTTCGTTGGAATTTTATTTTAATAATATTTATTTTTAGATTAGCCGACAACCAGACAATCAAATTCAAAACTTAATAATCCGTAAATTATCCGGAATTTCGGGGTGATTTGCATTACAATTCTTGCATTCCTTTTTTCTATACAACATCAGAGTTCATCCTAGGCATTTTTCGAGGGGCGGCGCGCCCTGCCTGCTCTTTTTCTATAAAAATAGCGCCCTTCTTGTCCTTTTTCTATAAAAATAGCGCCCTTCCTGCCCTTTTTCAGAAAAAATTTCATCTTGAAAGAATTCGAAGAACTTTCATTTTTTTCCCTCCCAACAGTACGCAATATGTGGATCACCCCTACTGAAATCGGCTGTAGCGCATGCGCATTCATGTTTGTTGGAAAACGTAAAGTATTTTGATACCCATAGTGTTTATAGGTTTTTCATCATTCAGTCTGATCAGACCAGTTCGTTTACAAAGGTAAACATTGAGTGAACTAGGTTGAGTTGTTTTCAGGAAAGTTAACTTATTTATCATATGCAAATTTCTCTGTGTCTAACTGTAACTGTTCATGTAGAGAATGATATATATAGGCAAGTGTTTTGTATACACTTTCTCTTATCTTTTCTTTTTGTATCCTGTATGTAGTTGTCATCTGTAAATAGTTTCATCTGCATTAAAGATCAGTTTTCTCATATATAATGTTTTTGTTCTCACCTTCTTAACTCGAATAGAAATGCACGTTTAGTTCAGTTTGGACAACAATGTTCAAACGCGCAACGTATATATCGGGGACTGAAACCATTGAGTAGATGTCTATATAACGTGCTTCATTAGTAGGTGGATTGTAGGGCGCCGTCTTACAATTTCCCAAGTGCACATTAGTAAACTCCGATGACCATTTCGTACTTGTTTTGATTAAGTGTATTTCGCTGGATTTTTACCATGCCTCCTTCAAAATTGTGAAGAAAGGAATTTGAAAGACTTGAATAACTTAGTTAAAGGTTTATAACTATCAAATGTTTACACTAAGAACTGAAAAAGAATATTGCCGTTTGGACACGCGTAATCGCGATGTCTTCCTGTTAAATTTGGGGGGTGTTTTTGGTAATTTGCCTGTTACCAATTAATTTCTAAACATCCGTTTCATATTTAAAATTAAACATAACAGGAATGCAACCAAAATCCCAGATTATTACCGATTTAAAAAAAATAAAACTTCTATTATAGCTTACATAATAGCGGCATGCAAGGCAAAAAAAAAAAAATCGCCGTTTTGACGCTAAATTTGGTCCGATTTTGAAAATAAAAAATGCAAAAATTTCAGGACATAGTCCAAGTTCTTTAGTCGGAATACTCCTTGTGATATCCCACAATGAATAATGTTAAATTTAGAGAAACTCTATCCTCTATCTGACAATAGCAAAACTAAGAGATGAAGTTTAAGGTTGATTCATTCAAACTTTAGAAAATTTTGAAAGAGTGAAAAGTTCTTATCTCAACACATTTTCATTATACTAAAATATTCTTATCTTAATTTTACTGTATTATAATTTGATAATTTTATAAAAATTACTATTTGATGAAAATTTTACGGTGTATATTGCACTTCAATTTTAATAATTTTCTCAGTCTCATTAAAGCAGAATTAGGACTGAAACATTTTATCAGTATTTTGATATCTTTTAAGTTTCTGAGCGAGTTTTTGATTCACGGATTTTTGCGTTATAATTTTTTTTCTTCAGAATATAGAAAATTATTTATCGTGGTAGAAAAGTATAACAATATTGAAATTGTGGCAGAAAACGCGTATTTCTGCAATTTGCCATAAAAGTGCCCTCGTAAACAGGAAGTGCCCTTTTTTTGGAAAATAGCACCCTGCCCTTTTTCATTTCTAGGATGAACTTTGCAACATAATAGTCGATCTTTGAAAACGAAGGTCGTCCTCCCGAGCATATATTTTACTTTAGGATACTAAGTAGGTTGTGTGTGGAGAGGGGGAAGACAATGGAATCACCGGGGTTTCCAAATACAAAAGCTACTTTTCCGGAATTCTCGGAATCTGACCGTGAAAACGCACACAAGAAAACTTCCCCTCCGGAACTGAAATGGCGATAGTCCACTTTGTTCGCCCGGTAACCCTAAAATACAGGTTCGGTTAGAATCGGTACAATCAAGAGACCTCTCTATTTTTTTTATTTACATATTTTACAAGGGTTAAACTTTGGAATTTCTGATATGAAAATGATTTAATTTTGGTAACATATTTCAAATTATTGCCGATTATAAAGGTAAAATATAACATTATTTTAACTAAAAAAGCTAAGTAGAATAGTTTTTAAATATTCCGGTTGTGACGATTTTAATGTTAGGTGCCATCACTAGCGTTATTTACCGTTTAAATACGGCGAATTAACGTCGACATTCAATTAACCAGAAAATTCGGTTATCCGGAAATCCTAATTTCCCGGCGATTCCGGATAATCGGGCTTTTACTGTATATATATATATATAAAAAAATAAATAAAATTCTTTAATTATTATAGATATTCAACTATACCAGGCTTTTTTAGGCCAATTTTCCTGCATGGCCAAGCTTACAGACAAAAAATTATACATTTTAAAGACAAAGTCAGAGTGGATTTTAGCATATCTTATATAACATAACCATACTAAGCAACAAACCTGTCAAGCCTCAAAGAGCATACTATTCCTAACACATCTACCGAGTTTTCTTCCAGTAGTTGCTGTATACCAATACTTGCAGCAATAAAGCATCCAGTTCTTCCAATGCCAGCGCTATAGAAAATTATGAATCGATGAGACACAATAAATATTAAGTCCACCTTTAACATAATAAAGATTCTGTAAAAACATTTCAACATTCTAATGAGTCCCAACAGATTTAAGACTTTTCTACGAAATGTCCCCAATTTTATGATTGCATTAATATTAAGAAGATAAATATATAAATAAAGAAAGGTTTAGAAAAAAATTGTAGTTTTGACAATTAACTTTTAACTACTGTACCAAACTGTTGCATAACTAGTGTGTGTGGTCTCTTAAAAGACTCTTCCAAAAGTACGATTGAAATGCTAAATTAATGAAATGAAATATTCTTTTATTATGCATAATATACTTGAAGAGGGCAAAGACCACTATTCATTTTATAGGGTGGAAACGTTTCACAAAGAAAGGTTAAAATCTTAAATATTCTCCAATTTTTAATTTGCAAATATTATTTTAATAAAAAAATCACAATATTTGTAAAATTAAAAAAAAAAAAAAAAAAAAAAAAAAAAAATTCTTAAGAAGTGCAATTCAAAGTAAATATTTGAAAATACCTGCAGTGCACAATCATGGGTCCTTTAGCTCGACCAGTCTCGCCAACCCTCATTGCTTCTGCTTCAAGGGCCATTCCCAGTAGTTGTTTGGCAGTAGTGGGTGTTTTATGGTCTGGCCAAGTAGTGTACCAAAAGTGATGCACAGTATGAGTTTCGCTCCCCCTCTGAAAGAAGGATTCGTACAAGAAAACTTTTAGTTATTTTATTTACAGATCATGTGACTACAATTACTAAAAATCAACTTTAAAACATAGAAAAGAAAATTATATCTTATTTTGAAAAACACGGAGAGGAGTATAATTATGTCACTAGAAGTAGATTAAATTTGGATAGGTAGTTGAAAGTTTTCAGTAATATTTTGCATTTACAGACGTATCTTCTTTACACTGCTGCAATTGAATTCATTTAAATACATAACTGATTATCAGACAGATTAAAGATATTCTAGTGCAGAAATATTTTATAGAAATTAGGAAAGGAGGGCATGTAATATTACTATTTCTAAAATATCAGTTTTGAGAGTGTTTTGGATTGTATTATACAGTAACAGTGAGACAAATGGAGAAAATAAGTAATTACTAATTTGGTTATACTGGGATTTTTTTCACAACTTTAATTGTTTCACTTTATACAAACTAAATATTCTTGAAAACAGACAGAGACAAATGTATCGTAATAATTAGTAATTTTTATTCATTAAATACTAGTGAAAGTTAATAAAATTTTCTAATAACAAAGATCAAACACCCTAAGGAAGTTGGTCAAAGTAAATGGGCTGAATAAATAATTCTAACAATTAAAATTTTTTGGTGGATATTTATACAATTTAATAGATTATTTTTTGAGAGTTTATAACAAAGTTAAAATTCTTGATAAAACACAATGTTGCATAATGTCATGAACTATGCCATTTGCAAGGGTCAAAGTGACAAAATAAAAATATATAGGATTTTTGCAAAAAAAATATAGGACAATATAAAACATCAAATAACTGCACACAGTCTCTACTGAACTTTAAAATTAACTCGTTACATATTTCATTAATTAAAACTTTAAATGAAACGTCATTGAAATGAACATATAAGACAAACTTAGGAGGACTTTCACACAGTACCAATTAACATAAATTATCCTTTTTAACATAGGAACATCTATAATTAAGTACTTAGAAAATAACTGTCTCCCTTTAAAACTCATTATACTGAATTTAAGAGACTAGAAAACACGCCATTAAAAAAAGAATCGCCTGATCCTGAATATGTCATCCTTTATTACCTCAATATTCCACACACACACATTCTTAGTATTCATCAATAAATAAGTTTTATTAATTACATTATTTGCAATCTTGAGTCTTCCAGCATCTATAAATGCTTAGAACTGCCCCAATTTCTATTAAGTATTTTCTTTTTATCCCTATTTCCTGTTTGGATTAAGATCAACTGTACGGTCCCCCTTGGCGACTTTAAAAAAACAAAAAATCGCCAAATTGTAAATGACATCAAAAGGTTGTGCCGCCAAATCCAAAATGACGTCAAAACACATTTGGCGTCGAATCGCCAACTTTCAAAAAGTCGCCAAGGGGGACCAATTAAGTTAATCTTAATCTTAACCCTCGTTAGCTTTTCAGTCTTTTTTTTTGGTTCAGATTTACTATTTGGTGTCGGATAGATTGGCGGCGAAAAGTGGACGATTTAGCGCCGAATGCGGCAACCCGTTGACTTGGTTTTCCTGCACTTGGACAACATAACGTTTTGACGTCATTTTCAATGTTAGTGACTTTTTTGAAAATATCGCTATCCGACACCGAACAATAAACTTTAACCCTTTTGTTTCCTGACATCAATTTCTGACTGTGCATTCGAAATGTCGTTTTTTCAGTTCTGCAAGTTTTTTATATCCGTTGTTCCCGATGCAGAGTTTAGTTTCTGGATATCTTTCTTTTTCGCTATCTTGCTGCATTATTACCAATTAATTACTACATTGAGGGAGAAAACAGATCTAGAAATTCAAGCCCGCGCGCTATGAAAAAGTTTCCATGTTTACACTTCACAAATATCCCGGTCCAGTTGAATTGAGTTGAGTTGTAGGTTGTGCAGTACGTAACGTTACAAGAAATAAGACGCAGCCGCTTGCAAACATTGCTCATGTCTCTTTTGATGTCTTTCTGATCGCGACAAAGAATCCGAAATATAAAAAATCACAACAAACGGCGCCGTTATTACGAATCGCAGAAAATATAGGTCGAATCAACGTAGAAATATAGGACAATTAAAAAATATAGGACAATATAGGACGTTTTTACCGATTTTTTAAAAAATATAGGATTTATAGGACATATAGGACGTCTGCGACCCCTGCATTTGAAGCAAATAAGGACATAACTATGATTTTATTCAATAATAGAGTTCTATGGTTTTAATATACAAACACAATTTCATAATTGGCTTTGAGTAAAAAAAGCTATAGAATATCTGCAACAAAGTAGATTTTTAACACATTCAATAAATTATTCATCCAGTTCAAAATATACATAATGGATTGGTCATACTTTTCTTCACATAATCAAATTACTTAACTATTAGCCATTTTTGTAAAGAAACAAATAAGATAACACCACTTATCAGCAACACTTACCCTCAAAAATAGTTCTCTAACTGTATAGCCATCTCTGGGGATCACACGTGTAACTGTAACTTCAATGTCATTAAATCGATCTTGATAATCTGGTATGTAGGGTTCACATTTCACCTAAAATTAAAAGTAACAAGAATTAAATAAAAACAATTAAGTTTCAATCCCTAATTGTATCCCGCACATCCATCACAGAGTATGCAATAGAACTTTTTTAACGTTTAAGCTTGATTAAAGTAAAGAACTACATCTTTAGAATGACAATGTATTTATGTATTGTAGTTTAAAGTGTGATGGGAGAAGAAATCCTTGCCGGGCTGAGTCGAAATGTCTATTACATAATTCCCAATCGGAGTAGACAAAAAACAATTTTCAAACTAACAATACAATAGGCATTTGGTTTAGTTGGTTGGTTTTGTGTTTTCTGGCACAAGAGCAACATAAAGGCAATATTACGCCGTATTTGCATTTTGGAATTCGTTGTGTGATTTTGCTGTTGAGCTTGAGATTTGTAAATTCGTGAGCTTAAAGAAGGTTGAATATTTAAATACGAGTTTTTGTTGTTGGGATTTTAGAATCCAAGGGAAAATATGCTGTAGTTGACTGGTGTATTGGAGCGGGTTTGCTGGCGAAAAGATTCCAGTGTCCCACATGTGAATGCAGTTTGGAGAACGAAAAGACATTTCAGATGGATGCAGCTGGGTCTTGCTGTTATAGGGGCCATAAAAAAAAAGCTCTGGAAGGGCACGTGGTTTGATGCCTCAAACCTCTATTTAACGACACACAACGTTTACAGTACCAAGTAATCGATTAACGTTTTTCAGTACCAAATACATTAACCTTTTTTAGTACCAAGTACAGTAAAGTTTGAGAGTACCAAGTAATTATAAAGAGTGATTTTGGGGCAGATATGCCACAAACGACTGCTCGAAACAGGTAAGGGTATTTTTTTAGGTTCAATTGGCCGCAAGTCATACAAAATAGGTCGTAATTTTTTCTTTTAGAGAAAAGGCTGTAATTTATCCGCCTACAACTTTTTATAGTTTTTAAGCAAGTGATTAAAAATATAAATATTGTGAAAGGGGTTCAGAGTTCGCCAATGTTTTCGTTTTGTGAAAAAATTTGAAAATAGGGAAGTGCAGGGCTCCCACTCACTCAGAAAGATATGGAGCAGTTTTTGGTGCAGGAAAAATGTCTTTCGGAGCAGGTAAAATTAAGTTTAGGAGCAGAATAAATGACTTTCGGAGCAGGTAAAAACAAGTTTAGCAGCAGGAAAAATGCCATTTGAAGCATGTAAAAAAGACTTTTGCAGGGGAAAAAAAAAAAATTAGCAGAAAAAAACACAAATTTTGCAGCAGAATTACCCGAGACGAATGTCACTAAATCAGCGTCGCAAATCTCGGCAATAACTGCTATTACATTATCATAGGCCTTGGCGAAAACGAATATAACTCCAACATAAATATCGGGATAGCACCAACCATACCATCGCAATCTCGGTGCAAAATCCCAGTAATACCGTATTTTTTTAAGTCACCAAACAGCGTCGCAAATCTTGGCAATAGCTGCTATTACATTACCAAAGATCTCGGCGAAAACGAGTATAACACCAACGTAAATATTATGGATGTCACCCACCATACCATTGCAATCTTGGTAATATTGGGGCAAAATACCAGCAATATCGTATTTTTTTAAGTCGCCAAACAGCGTCACAAATCTCGGCAATAGCTGTTATTACAACAGTGTAAACTTCAGCGAAAATGACTACCACACTTGCGTAATATTAGCGAAAGCGTTTACAATACCGTCGAAAATCTGGACAAAGGATATTATGCAAGTTGAAGACTCATCAGAAATGACCATCGCTAAAACGTACATATAGGCACAAATGTTGGTAATATTGACATTTTCTCGGTAATGTTTGTGCAAGATTCGGGAATATCGGATGTTAACAAAAGCGCAGCACTCTTCGAAAATGACCTTCACACCAACGAATATATCAGTAATAGCGCCGAATAAACCGGAGCGATTCTTAACAACAGCGCTAATACATCGGTGAAAGACTCGACGAAAATGACTATGACAATAATTTGCAATAATATCTGCATTAGCGTCGCAAATCATCGCAGTAACATCGACATTTTCTCAGTAATACCGCTTGCAATATCCCAGCACTCGGCAATAATTACCATCATACCAGCAAAGCGTAAAATTAACTGGAGCAATTCTCAATACTACAGAGCTATTATATCAATGAAAGAATCAATGAAAATGACCGTCATAACAACGTAAAACTTGACAATAATGTCAGCATTAACGTCGCAAATCATCATAGCACTCGGGGGAAAATGAACACCGCACTATCGTAAATATCAGCGTTAGCACCGAATAAACAGGAACATTTCTCAACAATAGCGATATTACAGCGGCGAACAGTATCAAATTTCGACCTGCAAAAAAAAAAAAAAAAAAAAAAAAAAAAAAGAATCGTGTTCTGGCGCAAACATGGCTAAAATAAAGCATTTGGAGCACATTTTTGTATTTGGCGCAGTTGGGCGCAGGTCTGAGACCCCTGGAAGTGCCACAGTATAACGCACTTTAACCAATGTTTTTATGCTATGTTTATTCATTTATGATTTATATGGGTTTTTTTCATGGTATGTTTATGTATTTGCCATTTTCAGGTTACGATTTTCTATGTTTTTGCCTACGCCATTTCTTGGCGACATTTGTAAGAACGGTATTTCGGCGTTGGCAACAAGCGCCGAAACGTTATTTCGGCTTTGTCGTCATTTTTCAAAATCATGCCAAGCATGTAGGATTAGAGCTAGGATTTTACCCTCGTTCTGTGGGGCTAGACCCGATGGTGGGGAGCTAATCTTGTGATAGACAGCACCACTTCAGGATCCCTGCCACAGCTTCCTGTTGGGCAGCGATTCCATGATTTCTTTTGTGCTATTTACCTGGGATGTTTCAGTATTAGAAGAACTATTGAACAAAGTTATTGTGTAGAAATATGCAGGTTCACAAGAAAATTAGGCCAAAACAATTCACAAAGAAATGGTCCTAGTAAGTTTACTTAAAACTATTAGAATCTCGTACACTTCCTAAAGCATTTCCTCCTTTTTCAAGTTTTGTGTTCTTGCTACAGTAATCTAATTTTAGCAGGTGGTTAACATGTGTGTGAACTGTTTTGAATTTGACCCCTCTTGTAAAGACTTCAACCAATAAATGCTGCCGAAAATAAAATGGAGTTCTTGGACGATAGAGTAGCTACATTGCACGGAACAATGCGCCAAGCTATAGTCGGAGTCTGTTATAGCTCATCAGCTTTAATGAGGAACTTGCACAAGTGAGGAAAATGAATATTTTTTGTATTTTCTAGTGTTACCCAATGAATATATTTGATCAGTGCAATTATTTTTTATCTTTATGCTTTCAATTAATCAAAAATCGAGTTTGAAATTAGCCGAAATCAAAGCAAAAGTCACGCGACCAAAAATGCATAAAAAAACCGTGACATGGTTACGCAGAGATAAAGTCGCAAAACGAAGGAGAAACTACACTTATCCTCGTCTAAAACAGGTTTTAGACTGGTTCATTATCTGCGCGTTGACGTTTCACACCAAAGTGGCTTTTTCCCGCCAAATCGCAAAGTGAAAAACTAAATATTTTTTTAACTATCTATCCAAGCTCAAATTTTTGAAAGAATGGTATTGTTTTTTTATGATTTTTTTCTCTACTTTTATTTAAAAATAAAACCAAAAAACGTGAAAGTTCCTCATTATTGCTATGAGAGATAAATAATTGGGCTAGTGGATATATTGACCTAATGATAACTGTGAATGAAAGCTTGTATCTTCAAAACACACTAAAAAAGTAAGACACGATTGTTTATCTGCAGCAGAACTTTCTCGTGCTTAACAAAACTAGTTTCAGTAAAAGTATTGAAAAAATTAGCCAAGTTCGATTGTATTTTTCAAGATATATACTTTAGAAAATTTCCCGAAATTAATTAGTTGGAGTTGTTTGAGTCTTTTAATTTTTATTTTAACCGTAAACTCCCGCAAATAACATTTAAGGAATTAAACAAAGGTTTTAGATGAAATACCCATTCAACGTATTACCTGAACAATCGAAAATAGTAAGTTTACCTAGTCTGCTATAGATTTTAAAGCAGAGGCTCTCTTCATTAACTTAAAAACAGTCAATTTGAAATGTCTGGAAATTATTCAGGTATAGCGTGTATATTTGAGGCGATTTATCTGTATAAAAACGAGTTGTTAACGAAATCAAAGTCAATAACGCAAATGAATATGATAATCACTTAGTAATGCAATAACTGGCAATTAATCAAGAACGTTTTTTTTTTTTAGTTCTGGTAATGAAAGGTTTCTGGTGACATCTAGTGTTCAGTGTGACATGTTATGACTGATATACATGCGAATAACTAAAAAAAAAACTGATTTCCACCATGTTTGCTGAATCTGGAGAAAATAACAAATGTTGCATTGAATACATTTCAACCCGTAAACTATTGATCGTTTAAGGCATTCATAATTAAACCTCCTTGGTCAAAAACCAAAGTTAATCTTTAACCTTGTAAAAATTTAGTGGTATTTTTTGTTATCTAAAATCCAGTGTGGTTAAAATTGTGAAAACAAACTAAACAGTAATATTAATAAAAAAAACTTACCTTATTTTCTATGACTTATAAACAGATATGTAAGAGTGTTTGGAGGATTATCTAGGCCATGAAGAAGTACTCCAAATGTTTTCTTCAAAACTGTTATTTCCTCTTGGAGCAGTCGAGTCTCTTTCAAATAACAGAAAATACGTTGCTAATAAACTTAATGCAACTTTAAAAAACTGCGAGATCAAGTTGGTTGGTAGGAGTTTAACGGCGCAAGGGCAACACGTTGGCATACTGCACCAACAAGTAATGGTCCATCATGTCACTAACCAGGTTGGCATATCCAATAGGCATTTGTAAACTATTTGTAAGATGAGAAAGTGTAAGCCTTTAAATTGGTATTTTAACAGGGTGGCCAATAAATTCAAGAAAAAAAGTTCTGTAGATTTCTAAAAAAAAAAAAATCATCACTGATTTAAAGACAAACTTTTTTTTAAAAATTCCCCCAACTTTTCCAGATGCGTAGATATCTTGATTAGATATAACATGTATTCTAAAAAGATAATATGCCAATTTTTTTTAAAAACAGTTTTGGAAGAAATGAAAAGTTTAAATTATTCCGTAAAATTCAACTTCTAACTATTATGAACACAATTCTCCGGGTAAATGGCACCAAAATACAGATGAATTAGGAAATGTACTTTAAGAACAATAAAAAGATTTCCCCGATTTTCATGAAATTAAAAAAAATTCCGATATTTTCAGGTTCTGTGACAACTTTGTTTAACATTGATAAATTTACTTTTTCTGTAAAGCGAGAAAGAGGAGCACCAGAAAAAACACTGTCCATAAATAATAGATAAGTTTTGTTAGAAAGGATCATCAAATTAAAAACTTGTAGAATAAAAGGGGTGAAATAAAGACATAAAAATACCTTTACAAATTTAAAAAAGCAAATTTAATACTTCAAACTCACTTTCATCTTTTCCTTCAATTTTGTGATCATAACAATCAGAGGACTCTTCTCTTTCCAGATCATTAACCAGAAATCGTTTACTGTGTGGGGAAGAGGACCTTGAGTAGCAATGTAAGCCTTTGCTTCTCCAGAATAGCCCTGATAAAACATGTTACTTGGCAATTAGAATGTGAGCAAATGATAATACAACTTTTGATATTCACTAAGCTAATTCTATAAAATCATAAATATTTCGTAAACTACTAAGAACAAAAGATAAATTTTCCAGAAATTAAAAAGCAAACATACAAAAACATGTTAACAGTAAAATCAACAGACTTAGTAAATATACATGGCGTTTAAAATCTAAAATGTCCAGTCATTTAGCAAATTGGCCTACTTGTCACAAGTTTTGCTAACTTTGTCTTTGGCTGGATAGATAGTAAAAAAGCTATTTTCTTATATGTTCAATAATTATTTTTTTGATAATAATTCAGTATAATTAAAACTGGCAAATTATTGTAAATACCAGATACTGGATAACATGATACTGTCACGTAGAAATGAATACGGGTGAAATGCTGATTTGATGAGATGAAGGTATTTAGTGCTAAGAGCACAAAACAGTAAAACAACGATAGATATTGAAATAGAACTATGAAACACAATAACTTCTCTTGCCAAGCGCATACACCTTCCGTTGTACACCACACAACCGATCTGTCCTTCACGTCAGCAACGCTCTCTGTCCAGGATTCGCTCTTGTGCGCATCCGGCTGCGCGAAGGCTCGAAAGAGCAGTTGGTTGGTTACATGGATTTTAATGGCCCAAGAGCCAAGATTGGCTAAGCTGCGCCAACCGAAAGTGTAGTTGTAGGTTCGGATCTCGTCGGTGCCAGTGACTATGTTACATTGCTCCCCTTTTTAGAGCTCAGTGTCTCGCTGAGCTCTTGTTCTACTTCTAGTCACAGGGCCACTAGTCGCATCATTTTTGGCTTCTATAGGGATCGATCTATTAACTTTAATGCTGTTCTCTTCAGGCTACTCTAAAGCAGTCATTTTTTTGATTTACGAATTGGTATTGTGGGTCATGGTACGGTTTCATCTTCAGAATGTGTACTACATATCTGGTTTTTCGTCTTTGGGAAAGGGCTTCACAAATTTCCACTTCATAAGTGACTTCTGATAATGACCTTACAACTCGATATGGTCCGAAATAGCATATCAGTAGTTTCTCTGACTTTCTCACTTTGCGAATGGGAATAAACACCCAAACCAAATCCCCAGGTCTATATTATACAGATTGATGGTGCTGGTTGTAAAGTTTCTTATCTATGGCTTGTGACTTAAGTATGTTCATCCTTGCCACCTGCCTTGCTTTTTCCGCCCTTGTTATCATTTCCCCAACACAGTCGTCTGCTGTAGATTCTTCCTGGTATGGAAAGATCACATCAAGAGGGGTATCCAGATTCCGCCCATGAACTAAAATCAATCGTATCCTGTTTCACTGAGTTATATGCAAACGTAACAAATGGTAAGATTGTGTTCTACTTTTTCTGTTCAACATCTACGTATATTGACATCATATCGGCCAGCATCTTATTAAATCTTTCCGTTAATACATTGGTTTGAGGATGGTCGTAGTAGGTAGGCCGTAGATAGGCGGTAGTACACTGACGTTGAGTTTGGCATAAGTAATTGGCCTCACCCACCAAATGTGACAAGAAGCAGGGAGGAGAGTGATCAGAGAGCAAAAAGGAGGAAGAGAGCAAAAAGGAGGAAATTCAAAAATTCGTTGAAAAAGCTCGCGGATGAAGTACACAAAAATTCAACAAAAGAGTATGCAGGAAGGATGATTCAATAATTTTAAAGATACAATGAAATTTCTCAAACTATATAATAATTACATTTCAAATATTAGGAGTTAGTGAAGTAATCTCAGAGGAAAGGGGAGCCAAGAGGGAAAATCTTTTGTTTAGATATGAGGAAAAGTGTACTTTTTGCAGGAAAAACTGGTTCAGATCAGAAAAATGTGGATCCTCAAGACAGGGACAAAGAGGAGGAAAATTTTACATAAAAAACCAAAAAGGAGGAAATCCTCCAAAAGGAGGAAAACTGGCATCCCTGAAGAAGGATCGTCCATGATTACTGATCAAATATCTAAGAGACCTGTGTTTCAAAATAACGTCTTCCACAAGGAACTTGGCTATTTCCCTTGCTTCGGTATTTGGAAGAGCTTTAGTTATTGCAAATCTTGTCAAATAATCTGTGCACACCACTATCCACTTGTTTCCATTTTTAGAAAGAGGTAATCGCCCGAGCAAATCAATGCCCATTTTGGCAAAGGGCTTTGGTTGGTTGAAGCTGTCTGGCTGGTAGCTTGGGGGGTGACTTCCTTCTTTGACACTATTGGCAATGGGAGACATATTGCAAACACTCCTACACAGTCCACACCAGTAAAATCATCTCTTCACTCTGTCATATATCTTCATAAATCCCAGATGCCCGGCTGTGGGATTATAACGTAAAGTTCTTAGTATTTCCTTCTGGCAGCTTTTCGGCACGACCAGGAGCCACGTTTTACTGAATCGATCATAACTTCTAAGGTAGAGGATTCCATCCTCAATTTGAAAGTTGTCTCCCTAAGGATCCTTGGAGATTCTACCTCTTAGAGCCACAGTCTGGCAGTCTATTTGCTGTTGCTCTTTAAACGACATCAACGGTATTAAGCAAGGAGTATCATCCAGGCAATCTTTTGAGCAAGACAAAGGGTTTTGAGAGAGACAATCAGAATCCCCGTTTCTTTCCACTTTCATATTTGATGGTGAAATCACGTTCTTGAAGATGCAGAGCCCATCTGGCCAGTCTTTCTGACGGATCCTTGAGGTTAGCTAAACAACAGAGGGAATGATGGTCGGTCACTACTACAAACCGTTGTCCAAAGAGATATGGCTGGAATTTATTGATGGCCCAAACCACAAGGCATTGCCTCTAAAGTAATTCTTTAATTGGTGGTCCAGTAATTCTTCTCAGCTGGCGTCAATGAACGAGATGCATGTGCAATTGGTAGCTGGACTCCGCCCTGTATCTGGACGATAACTGCACCGATTCCATGACCACTGGCGTCAGTATGGATTATTGTGTTCATTTCCACACTAAAACAACAAAAAACGGTGGGTTCTGTGAGAGCCCACTTTAACTTCGAAAAGGACAATTCTTGCTCCTTCGTCCAAGTGAACCTCATATCTTTTTTTAGCAGATCATTCAATGGCTTACCGATTTCAGAAAAATCCCTTACGAACCTGCGATAATAGGAACATAGCCCCAAGAAACTCCTGACACAAGCTGTACTTTTTGGAATAGGGAAATTCACCATAGCTTTGACCTTTTCTGGGTCCATGTGGATTCCATCTTCATCAACCAAGTGCCCCAATATATTTAATTTTGTTTTCCCAAATTGACATTTATCAAGATTTAGGTAGAGTCCCGCTTTTCGAAAGCACACCAAGATCTGTCGTAATTGCCAAATATGTTCTTGGAATGTAGGGGTATATACAACAACATCATCCAGATAACATAGACAGATATTCCATTTCAAGCCTTTCAATAAATTATTCATCATACGCTCAAAAGTTGCTGGAGCACTGCACAACCCAAACGCCATTACGCTAAATTGGTAAAATCCATCGGGCGTCATGAAGGCAGTTTTCTCGCGGTCTTGTTCATCCACCTCTATCTGCTAGTATCCAGACCTCATGTCCATGGATGAGTAAAATTTCGACCCTGCTAGACTGTCTAGTGTGTCATCAATACAGGGAAGGGTCCTTTTTGTGACTTTGTTCAATCTGCGATAATCACACAAAACAGCCAGGTTCCATTTATCTTTTTAATCAGGACAATCGGTGAAGACTAAGGACTCTCGGAGGAGCTCACGATCCCAAGATTGGCCATTCTATCGACTTCGTCTTGTACAATACGTCTCTCTGTGAGTGACTCACGAGGCCGGTAAGGCCTCACCGCCGAAGATAAGGCCATTGTTTTAGGGGCGGGTTACTGCCCGTATTGATTCTATGTTTTACAACTATTGTGGTCTTGTGTGGTTAGTATACGACGTTAAAAACACCACTAAATTCCTGCAAATGTTTCTGCAGTTCTGCCCCTTGTTCTACATTAAGGTCAGAGTCGATTAGAAGATTTGAACATTCTGTATCATCTTCTGTACAAACATGCCTCATCTCCCGTTTGGTCTAGATGTAGAGCACATGAACTCTCGAGAGGAGTTTCTTCAATCTCAGTTACGCACATACCCAAGGGAATCAGCTTTGGTATCTGAGAGCAATTGGTGACCTATACTGTTCCTCGAGTAGATGACTTCCGAAAGAGTTCGGGCCTCGTCGGTGACAGTGACTACGTTACAATATGATAAACTCGAATCATGATCTAAATCGAATACATGCAAAACTTTTGACTTTGTCTAGGAAAACTACTTACCCGCACATAATTAGCATTTATGTATGACGAAAGAGGATCATCAAATTTTTCATACAAATGCACTCTGGATGTTTCATCTGTGAAAAGAGATAAATTTAACATATATTTAAAGAACTAAATAAAAAAATATTTGACTCTCAATATGTACTTTTTTTTAAAACTAATATATAATTGTAGAAGCTATAAGATTAATTTATAAAATATAAGATCACTAAAAGAAAAAGTAAGGAAAAAGGACCTCCTTCATTTGGTGGGATACAATCTTAAACCAGTAGAAGAACATTTAAAAAAACATTCTTCAAACAGTAAGGAAGAAGATTTTATCACAACTATACATAAAATATTAACAAGGTTCCCACACTCAAATCCCACAATGAAAATCAATAACTTTTAAGGACCTTTGAAAACTTGTTTGGCATTATGTCTATATATAAATTTTTAATAAAGTATATTCTACCAAAAAAGTTGGTGCATGCCTAATACAAATACGTCAGAGAATTCTGATACAGTGATGATAAGTGGAGGTAATGCGGGGAAAGCAAATCCGAGTTGCATTTTATAAATTTTGCAGTTAGGCACACAACATCCACAAAAATTAAAGACTTTTAAGGACCACTAAACAGTTCCAAGGACTTTTAAGCACCTCTAAGGATCTTTAAGGTCTTGAAAACAAGTTCAAAATTATTAAGCACTTTTTATGACCGTGGGAACCCTGTATTACAAAACAATTGACCAAAAATTAGCAAATTCTTACTTGGCAAAATAGTTTTATATCGATTTTTAGTTCCGGAGCCTGCTACTTCTACCTTTTCTGGGTGATTCATAGGAATTTCCTGGAAATATTAAGAATATGAAATCGATCACAAATTATTTTGCTCTAGACAAAGTTTTTAAAAAGGCAAAGGTATAACATTAAAATAATTATACTTGAAATGACTCAGCTGATGAGAAAAAATCCACAAACTTGTCTCTTTATTGATTCTACTTAATTTTCTTAGTTTTTATGGATCTTCCATACTTTTTATGGTTTTACAGATATTCTTTGAAATCAACAGAAAAGAAATATCTCTTTCCCAATACTCTGAAAATTCACCAATACTTTCGCTAATGCAGAGATTTACATTGTTTTCGTTTAAGTAATAGTCATTATTGTATTTTATATTCATTCATCGTAGTGTAAGAGTATTGGCCATGAGTAAACTGTAAAGAAAAATAAAAATCCGTAGAAAAGTTGGCTCATTCGATTATTGTTTAGTTAAAAAAACATTATTTAAATGCAAAACAAAAATATTAAACACAACTTTCAAATTTGATTTCATGGTTTAACTGTAAAAAATAATTAACTTTTATCTTTACGCAGTCAGTTTGAAGGATGAACTTCAATAGTTTGTTGATATCTTACTGAAAAAAAAACATGTTTTCAGTCATTTATAGTATAACCTGTAATATTTTTTTTTATTAAATATGCTTGTATGTACATGCTACCACAAAATCTTTCAGATACAATCCAATATGTAAAAACAGTGTTTGCTAGTTAAATGTTTCCAAAGGGTATTTTCACTCACTCGCTAAATTTTAAAGGGTATTTTCAAAATTCAAAGGGTATTTTTTTTTTTTAATTACATTTTTTTTCAACTAAAGCAAATTAAGTTTTATGACAAAACTAATAACTACAACAATGATGCATAACAAGGATTTTGCGTATCAGAGCGGAAACATGTTTTTTAAATGCTTACTAAAAACACTTGATGGTTTAAACCTTAAACTGACTCTTAACACTATGCTGTTCGGTGACACCATGTTGGTGTCCCGTGAAACTATCAAACAGATGACAGCGACAACGGCAGCACTACGAAATCAATCCCGCCAATGACAGAGAAGTAAAACTTGACAATTTATCATATCCTTAAAAAAAAAAAAAAACCACCACCCGCTGTCGATAGACGTAGACAAAATGATCTGAACTAGTCCTACACGCGCACACACACACAAAAAAAAAACAAAAAAAACAAAAACAAAAAGGATTCCAAATTAAACGTGCGGACGACATAGTATTAATTTAATTTTTCCACGAATTCATTCATGAGGTTACCTTTTTTTCCTTATTTTGTGCAAGAAGGCATGGTAAAAAGCTGGCGAAATATAATTAATTAAGGAACGTACGAAATTTAACCATGATGTGTTGATGAGTGAATTTACGCATGAGGTTAATTTTATGGAGTGCAATTGATTTTCAATGCATGTTCAAGCATTTTGGCAAACTCTGTGCAAAAATACTAAAGAATAATTGAATTTTTTTTGCATCATACATACCCAGAATTCTGTGTGAAGTGCTTTAACATCTCGAAGAGAAGATCTCAGTTGTCGACGAGTCATTCGTTTAGAAGCGGATTGCAAATATTCTTCCGCTGAGCTGAAACACAAATTTAAAAGTTCATTTAGAGTAAAATATGATTATAACTTTATGAACTGCAATTTTTCTTTAATAAAAAACAAGATTTACACATTTTGATTTAAAGAAAATAGTATATTTAAAAAAATTAATGTATGAAGTATTCTTATAGCGAGAATAAATATTAGAAAAAATTTATTTTTAAAATTAAAATCTGTTGGGTATCCAAGTTAAAAAATATTTTTTAACATAATATTTTACTTGTAAAAGAGGTAAAAAATTATATTTACCATTCTTTAGGGGGTGTACCACAGCAAATGTTTTCTTGAGAACGATTTAAGTCTAAAGTTAGAGAAGCATTTGAACCCCTCCTGTTAAACAAAAAGGAAACATTTCATTAAGTTATTTACACAAAAGTTGATCAGAAAACTATAAACTTGACTTTTTTAAGATCATTATATAACATAAAAAAAGTATTCACATGATATATGTCAAGTACTCTATTATTTGGCTATTTTGAAGATATATTGCTAATCTTAAGAATAAATTACAGATAATTCAAAATATGGCGAGACATGGAGAAAAGGACACATTTCTATTAGTATTGCCTAACGTATAAAGGAAAATACTGACCCATTTTTCACTAGAAAATACAAACTTTGAAGTCTATTAGGACATGAACTGTTCTTTGGTGATTACATATCTGTGATGAAACAAAACATTGAACTGCCTCCCCCCCCCCAAAAAAAAAATTCTCCAGCCAAAATATAATTTAAAAGCAAAATAAAATGTTTGTATTAGTGCTTTAATTAACAACACAGTTGAAATGTAAAATCTTATATGTAAATAAAGATAACATATTCATTGATAAATCACATGGAAAACTGTTATAACTCACAGTTGAAGTTTTAAAGGATAACAGCAAAGCAATATAAAACCAAATATTTCAAACAATATTGCTTCTTGCGACACACAATTTTACTGCTATAATATTAATTATATAAACATCACACGATTTCTTCATAGAAACAATAAAATTTTTCAGTTGAGACACTTTTTTCAAGTGAGGCACAAATTACCATTAAATTCATTTGAAACTTTATAAATCCAACTAATTCAAGAAAAACCTCATACATTCAACACAACACAAACAAGACCTAAAAAACAATATAGACCTTTCCAGCAAGCCCCTTCCCCTTCTCAATGGACTCCTTGAAGGGCTAGGTGTATTCTCAGAATCAGGGTCAGCAGCCACAATGTGATGATCTCTGTTTTCTGGCTGAGGTTGAATGACCCCAACACCAGCCACTGCTGGCCTCAAAATTGGCTGAAGAACTACATGGCGAGGTTCCTCCAGGGGCCTTACTTTGTTCTTTGTTATGCGATGGGAGCTCACAAACATCTGCTGAGGAAAGTAGAAATGGAAGATAAGAAAGTAGTGAAGAAAAAAGTAAGACCAAATGTTTAAAATTACAAAATAGACAGTAAAAGGGTTATTAATATGATACTTACAATTACAACAAAAACACAGAAGATAGCAAACAGGCTAGCTGAAATCAAGACAGCCAATTGCCAAGCTTCCCAGTTCTTGTCACTAAATATGCTCTGAACACTGACTTTCTTCCCATTTGAGTAATGATTAGCATATTCCTAGAATAGTTTCGTAAAAATGAAATTATTTAGAAAAATATTTTATTACATGCATTTCTATACTAAAATCTTTGACCCTCCAAAACATATTTAAAGAATTGTTGTTTAATTTGCAAGAATAAATCAATTTCACAAATTGCAAACACTGCCCTAACTCCTGTTAGCCTTCAGAAAACAAATTTTGAGTATTGGGATAAAGTTAACTTTTTAATCAAATCCACATTAGGCAATTTCCAATTCCACAATTGAACATGGTACAGCTTCCAAGCAAAAAAAAAAAGATGAATTTCATGCAAAAATAAAAATCTTCAAAAGATATGAAATTTTAAAAATATTTCTGAAGTCAAACAAGCTAAGTAACAACTTTAGTTAGTAAGTTAAACAATTATATCATATTGACAAACAGGTGAATCTAGACCTGAAAATTGAAATTTTCAATTAGTAGCCAGTGGCGCCAGTAGACACTTTTAGTTTAGTAGCCACTTCATCGAGTTTTTTTCTTCTGACCAATGGCGCAGCCAGGGAAGGGGAGGTTGGGGTTTTGCCTTTTACCTGAATGTTTGCAGTAGAGCACTCAGATTTTTATTATTATTATTATTATTATTTTTTTGGAAGAGGATGTTTAAATTTTTTATTTAATTTGTATTAAATATTTGAATCAAAAACACATATCTAAGTTAGTTGTGTTTAATAAAATGTCAATGAAAGTACAAAAAAAAAAAAAAAAAAAAAAAAAAAATCAAATACAGGATCTAAGCTTTTTCACTTATGGATGCATATAGATTTGTTGCACATCTGTAACAGTGCTGTAAAGTGTTAATAAAAACGAAAAAAATCTGTCGGAATCAATTTGAAATATTAAGAAATTTAGGGTTCCAATATATTCTGTTGAGAAAAAATGCAAGACAAGAAGAAAAATAATCATGCCTACAAAGGATGCAGTCAGATTGAAATTAGAGAATTTTTTTAACAGTAAGGCTACCGGTGGTCGGGCTTTTACATTATAGGATAACTAAAAATATAACATAAATAATATGCAAATAATTAAGGTTCTAATATATTTTGTTGACAAAAACGCCAGGCAAGAAAAAAATAATCATGCCAGATTTCTGCGGCCCGCCAGTACTACAGAAGATTAAAAAAAATATATAAAACATTTTACAGTGCAGAACCTTTTTTAAACCAAACTTTTTCTAAGAAGAATATTTCTTTCTCTCTTTTACTAAGAACCTTTTTCTTCTTCCAAAATAGTATGTGTTAACTATGTAGAACAGAGTTCACCACTACGTGCCCGTAGAAACTATGTGAAGAAGCTTTCAGCAAGGTGGTTTTCATCAAGAATAAATACAGGAAAAACTTAACAAAATCGTATTTGGACAATTTATTAAGCTTGACTGCAATAAATACTGTAATAGGCATCGACTATCATAAGATAAACTGAACAATTTCGACCACCATCGTCTCACAATTGATATCAACTAAAACATAGTAAACTGGAAGTACAGTTTAAATACTTTTGTTAAAAGTTAGGTCAAGTCACATTGACACGTTCAAACAAAAGATTCACTTCTTTTTTAGATTTTGATTTACTAATAATGAAAATCATTATTTTTTAATTATTTGAAGAAAAAAAAATCCAAATATTAATAGTAGTTTTAAAAAAATCCATATTTGTTTTCAGTTTAGTAATAAATAAAAGATAGTGTATCCGGTCTGCGAAAAGCTCCAGAATAAGTCAAATGGCCAGATTCTAAAAGTTAGAGGCGAACGTTGCTGTGAAGAATGCAGTCAGATTGAAGTTTGAGAATTTTTTTTAACAGTAAGGCCACCGGTGGCCGTTCTGCTAAGTTATAGGATAACTAAAAATATGACGGAAATAATATGCATATAAAATAAGGGTTCTAATATATTTTGTTGACAAAAACGCCAAACAAGAAGAAAAATAATCATGCCTGTAAAGGATGCAGTCAGATTGAAGTTAGAAGATTTTTTTTAACAATAAGGCGGCGGCCGTACCCACACGGGGAATGCAAGAAGGTAAACTCAAAAATTTCGAAATTCCATGACACTTTTCTGATTTTGCTGAATTCTCGGTTCTGTCACCACCCTGTCAACTCATGAATCCATATTGTGATTGAATGGATATTAATGGCGTATACGCACTTGATAACAAGAAAAGAAAGGGAGATTTTCATTGATTTGGAAATTTCGGTACATTCGGTAACAATTAAAAAAAAACGTAGGCGAGAGAAGAAACGAAAGGTGGCCGGTTGATTAGTTTATTTAGTCGCCTCATTACGCTGTTTAATCGACCTGTGGCGAGTGGCGACTAGATATTTTCAGGTATAGGTGAATCGAAACCCAGTTATCTAATTTTTTAAAGTTACATTCAAAATATTGATGATTTGGTCCAAGGAGCTGAAATCAATATTTCCATTGAAATACTGTATATATTATAGAAAAAAACTAGGTTGTAAATATCCAAAATTTCCTATTTTTTTTAGTTAATATTTTTAAACAAGACTGAAAATTACTTGTAAGGACAGGTTTATTTTGTTAAAAATCAATCAATACAAAAGGTATAGCTAATGAATTTCAACACAATGTATTAATGCAGTTACAGGGCTGCTACAGCTTAATAGCATTAAAAATAGTTGCTTTAGTAGCCTCGGCTACAAAAAATAGTATCCTCAAATATTAAAATTAATAACGTGACAATTCTGAAAATTGTATTTTGAACTAGCTGCGTGGCCTTGCGTTGTAGAAACATGTCATTGTATATAGCTCCTAGCATTTAATACTTCTCGTGAAAATTTTAGAGCTGTACGTCCAATAGAAGTCACTTTGCAAAAAATTAATCAACAAAAGTAAAAAAAACCTGCATAAAGTCTTTACATTTTGTTTATCAAAAGTCTAATTAGCAGGCTAAAACTATCTATGTTGAAAATTTCAGAGCCCTAAGACTGTTACAAGTCGCTTTGAAAAAATTGATCAAATAATATTCAATAACATGCTCGCTAAAAGGTTCATTGCTGCGCAAGCAGAAGATCATTTCACTTGCTAAAAGATTAATTGCTATATAATCTTTTAGCAAGTGAAACGATCCCCTATCGAGAAATAAAGAAAATATTCCCCATTAATACAATAACACAATCCCCCCACCCTTCTAAGAATATTTTAACAGTGTGTTTGTCAAAAGTCCAAACAAAACTACTTCTGTTGAAAATTTCAGAGCTCATTCCTATTGGAAGTCGCTTTGCAAAAAAATTTCAAATTAAAAAAGTAATCAAAATTTTAACATTATGTTTTATAAAACTAAATTAGAAGGCCAAAAGTACTTATGCTGCAAGTTTCAGAGCTATAGGCCATATTCAAAGTCATTTTGTAAAAAAAAAATTTAATTAAAAAAACTCATTCAAATTTTAACATTCTGTTTTCCTTAAGTCCAAGTAGAAGGACAAAACTATATATGTTGAATATTCCAGAGCTGTACCCTTATTTTAAATCGCTTATTAAAAAAAATTAAAATTAATAAACTGAACATAATAAATCTAACAAAATCTTTTGTTCTTTAAAAAAAAAAAAAAAAAAAAAAAAAACACTTCCCACCCCACGGTACTCGACCTTTACTGTACATACTGTATGATATCAGAATTAAAGACTAAGTCATGTGACCCACAGTTCTGGTTTCGGAATTACATAAAAACTTCACCTCCATCGCAAAACCAGAGGATTGCGCCTGCATTAGAAGGTCATGTGATCATTAGGTTTTGGTTTGATCTGACTGCGTTTGTGTAACTTCTGCGTCGCAAAAGTTACAATGATTCGCAAGAGAACCAATAAAAGCAGAAAATAAAAGGAGTTCTCTTGAAGAAAAACATTCAATCCTCTTTAGTCCAGATTCAATCAAGCTCTAATATCTCTCAAGGTGGATGCCACAGACATAAAGAACAGAGACTGCTTACTTTTGACATCATGATCAAAATTATGTTTCTCCTGCGCTTTTACTTGTAAATAAAAATGTTTTTTTCCCCCTAAAAATAATCGCCAAATATTTCAAAATGTAACAATATTAGCTGAAAAGGTAGCTTTTAAGCCAATTTTGGCAAAAAAAGTCGCCATAGTAGCCTTGATTTGAAAATAGTTGCTTTAGTCGCCTGTGGCAGCCCTGCAATTATAACCTCAATAAACATAATAAATATACTAGAGTAGTAAGAATAAGGACAGATGAATGGACAATTTATGAAGAAATTAATCATAAACCCATTCCATAGTTAAAAATTTAAAAGTAGCAAATAAAGTAATATACTTTGAATCCAACATTTGCGAAAATCGGTCTTCTTATTTATTATTAGATAATACAACGAAAACATGAATAACATCCCCTTTTCCAATTCATTAGTTAAGGAGTGCAAGCATCAGATCACAAAACAATGAAGAGTCCACAAGCCAAATGTAATGGCCTATATATTTTTTTTAATTCTCTCTTTACTTAAGTAGTATTGTTAAAGAGAAATTAAATCCAATATATAAATCAAACAATGGTTAAATAAATCTTAACACATCCTTTTTATCAATAATCCATTTGTGAAAATCAGATACCTGATTACTCAAGTTCAAGCATCTTAAGTCCATAAACGAATAAAGCAACCTTTGTAACAACCTTTTACGGAAACTAAAATAAACTTAATAAAAGAAAAATTCTAGCATATACCAGGTAAACAATAGACCAAAAAATCCTACTTTCAATTTCTCAAAAAGTAACAGAAGGGTTATAAATACAAAACTTGCAAAATACAAGTCCTAAACGTGCGATCACTTAGGGGGTCTCCTTTATAGGTGGAGAATTGTAACATCGTCACAATGCTTATTTTATTACAGAACTCACATTTTTGAGAAATACACCATCTTTTTAATTTAAATGCAAAACGTTAAACATTTTTCGTTTCTTCTGTAACTCGGTATTAATACAACATAAATCATACACCTCATGAATCCTACATTTGCTGGAAGGTAGGTAAATATTAATTTCCAAATGATATATCCATTTTAAAATTAAATTAAAAATTGACCTTTTAAAATGAGACTAATTTTGAAGACGTATGAAATAATTCTAGTATGAAATAATTCTACATTCAAAGATATTGCATACAATTTTTAATAAAAAAATATTTTTTTTTTTACTAGCAAATTTACTTTATGCCAAAGAGAGGAATAGTATTAAGAAACTTACATTTCCATCAAGAATATCTAAAATTTTTATAGCACCCCCTGCATTTTGAAGTCGCTTTCTAACAGTCAAACGCTCTAAAACCTCAGCAGCCGGTCTTAACTTTAAGATTCCAGTATGATTAGCATGCTTAACATGGGATACGAAAAACATCTTCACCATTCCAGTATAAGGCTAGAGACATGAAGAGAGTAGAGTTAAAACAATGGAAATATTACTAGAAAAAATATATCATGGCTAGTAAATGGAATTCTTAAATGAATCAGTTTTTGTTGAAAGGGCTAGTTTTAAAGTTAAAAAGTCACAAATTTTTTAAGAAATAAAAAAACAACTTCATATTAAAAAACAATTAAAAAAAAAAAAAAAAAAAAATATTCGGAAAATTAATTTGAAAGTAAAAGTTCTTGTTTTATAATATGGTTAAAGTTTCATTAAGTTTTGAATAGTACTTTGAAAGTAATTAAATGCAAAAATATCTAAAAAATCGCCCCTTTAAAAAAAATGGAAAAAAAATAAAAAAATAATGAATCAAGTAAACCATTTGAATGGAAATAATAAATCAAGTTTTTAAGGTTCATAGTAGTTTTATTCATGAGTGCAACAATATTGAGCATATGTAGTAAATATTTCAAGGCAAAAAATAGCAAACGAAACATAAAAAAAATAAATTATAATAGCTAATCATCATCACTCAACTCTGGATCCATGTCGCTATCAGCTATTTCGGCTTCAGTTGTTGGCCAACTCCTAACAGTGTTGTAGTACTCTTGATGTTGAACTAAGATGTAGCTCATCTTCTCAATGTCCATTATTTTTGCTTTTTTTATCGGTATTTTCTCTGCGATAGGCTGGAGCCGTGGGTGGTTGAACAGCCTATGTCTTAGACATGAAAAAGGTGGAGGGGGGAAACCAGACTGTTTATGGTAAAATATCCTTCAACACATCCTTTGTTTTGTTTTCTATATTCAAATTGAAATAATGTACTTATTTGGAAATAGATCTTGTCTTTTTTTCCAACCTTTTTACCTTTGGTCCACATGGGAAATACAATACTTTTTGTAGTAGGCTTTCATCCATATTTTGTAGTCTAAAATGTCTGAGGAAGAGATTTCACAAACTGTAAACTTGTCAAATCTTATTGTGCTTGATTTAATGTAGTCTGAGACTTCATTCGCAGTGTATAAGCGGTCATGTCTTCTAAGACATTTCGATATGAGACCAAAGTCTCGATAGCAAGGGAGAAAACTATGCCCTCACACAGGGAAGTACTGAAAATAAGAATTGACTTATGCCCCTTTAGCAGAAACTACAATGTTTGCTAGTTTATTGTGTTGTTATGGATACAGTTAGAAACACACTTTTTACACAAATCAATGTGTCTATCTTCAAACAATATTAAACTATATCAAACTCATTTTGATAAAAAATTTGACTAACACCCTTTTAACCAAAAGTCATTCAAATATAAAATCTTTTCATTAATTATAGTATAATATAATAGGTGAAATTTTATTCAAAGAAATTTGTGTCACCAACGTAACATTTAAACATACGAGGGGCGTTTGGAAAGCAAGTTCCATTTGGTAATGTAAAGAAAACGAATACAGGTACAGCCAAGCAATTTATTTCGCAAAAATCTACAAAACTTACACTACTTTTCGACACTGTCCCGTAATTTTCCAGACATTTTTCATAGCGTGGGATAAGATTTTGTATTCCTTCTTCGTAAACTGTTGCTGCCTGAATTGTCAACCATGTGGTAACCCAGTTTTTTAGTAACTATCTCACAAACTGCTATTCCTGAAATTTGTGGAAATTCAGGAGCAAGAGCATTAATCGTAAACTTAAGGTTTTCCTTAATCTTTGTTTCAACTGCACTAACCACTTCATCAGAAACTGCAGATAGACGTCCACTTTGTTCTTCAACATGCACTTAATCACGCCCTTTCTTAAACTATTGAACCCATCTTCTCACCATAGAATCACTCATTAGAGGGTCAAACCACGTCAGATCAAACAGTGTAGTTCACCCACCGTCTCAGATTTCCCCCAAATTTTGTGTAATGAAATTATGAGCTAGGATGGCCACAAATCTCAATTTTGAAGGCTCCATGATTTTTAATTACTGAGAAATTAACTATTGTAACTTTAACATTTTCCACGAGATGCACCATTTTTTTTCTTAATTTCAAATAACTCCTTACCTGTACAAGTTACTGAAGTGAAAGTTTGTTTCTAGGGGTAACTTTTTAAGCTGATTTCTAAAATGCAATCAGAAATTGTGTATCTTCTATAGTTTTTGCATTAAAAAATTTTTTGCAAAAAAAATTCAAGAATTTTTTTTGACATGTTTGATCAGGAGCACATGTTTTAAATTTTTATATGTTGTAAAGATGGTATACCACTACTTCCAGAAAAAAATTCATCTTGGCTTTCTGTCTCAGAGCTGAGAAAAAAATTATTGAACTTTCGACCGAACGACTATAAACTGAATATTTTTCTGTTCATACACACACAAAAAATGTATGCAATATAGAGAAATCTTTGGTGACCTTGAAGTCTAGACTAAGGATTATATAGATTTGGAGCCTTATCAGTTAGAATACCTATTTATCATTAATAGAGAGTTAAAAAATTATGTTCTGATTAGTTTTATGGAAGGTTTTAAGTATAAGAATTTAAAATAGGTGTTACTGTATATTGTTAAGGCAAGTATTCATAACAATGTTGGATACATTGTCAAAGTGCACAGTTGGCGATAGATAGCAGACCAAGTGTCATGTAACCAATTATTCAAGACGAATAGGATTTTTTGAATAGAATAGCTTTAGAGAAGCAAATTGAAGTTATTGCACTTAGGTCTGAAATTCCAAAAGAGCAATTTAATAATAATGCAACCATTTGTATTCACCATGAAAAAAATTTGCTTTCTGCATGTGAGCAACTTCACAGATACTGTTGTGATCCATTTCATTCACATAAAAAGAACTTCATTCACATATAAAAGAAGAGTTTGAGATTTGTGTCATTGGAATTTTTAAAAAAAACAAAACAGCTATCTTAAACCAGGGCAAAAATTATGTCCCCAGTGTTGAACTCGAATAACAGGTACTGAAAAATCATGCAATAATGAGGCTATTTCAAAGGGGCAGCCTGAAACTGAAAGTGCACCTTAGGAACTTTTTGTCTCAGAAGCTGCTGAAGCTTTGAATCAAAATATTACAAATCTTGGATGCCACCTGTCAAACTGCATGGGGTAAATAAAAAACAATGACAAAGCTACGCGAAAAGAAAATCAGCAGAAGCTAGTTCTGTTTTGCAGAAGAAATTTGCAACAGTGCTAAATGTTCCTCCAGAGACTCTGGCTCAACCAAATGATAAAAAATAATGTGTTTTATGTGAAGATTTAGAGTGTTTTTAGAACTCTTAAAAGAAAAATGTAAAATTTCATCTGGACAAGAGATCCTGAAATTATTAACTCTTGCAGCGATTACATTCTAAAAGTGATTATACAACGTATTAAGTATTGCCAGATTTAAAATACATGCACTATTTTAGTGATGGTTCAAGTGCACAATATAAAAACTTCATTAATTTGTGCTTGCATGAGACAGATTTCAACATCCCTGCTGAATGGAACTTCTTCACCACTTCACATAGGAAAAGTCCATGTGATGGGATTGGCTGCACAGTAAAAAGACTTATAACTCATGCAAGTTTGCAGGCCACCCAGAACAACCACATACTTACCCTTCTTGATTTATTTAACTGGGCTAATTCTAACATACATCATATAAATTTTGTTTTTGCTTCCCATGCTGATGTTGAGAAACACGGTAAAAGCTTGGAAACCTGTTTTCAGACCGTGAAAACAATACCTGGAACTTGCAGTTATCACAGGTTTGTTCCAAACAACAATGACGTGTTGACCCTGTATCGATTGTCATTAGATGATGCAAATTCGGGATTAAAAGTTAGTTTCACTATCAGAAAAAAGTATGTAAGCAAATGACTTGCAACCAGGAGTTTATGTAGCTGCAGTATATGATGACAACTAGTTCATTGGCTGTATTATGGAAAAGCATTACGATGAAACAGACTTGCTGATAAATTTTATGCAGAGACATACCAACACTAATGTATTATCTTGGCCTTCTAGAGAAGATAGTTGCTCCGTTCCTTTTGAGCATGTGTTGTGTGTGACACCAGCACCTTCAGTGAAAGGTAGCACTGGACGACAATATGTTCTTGACAGCAACATGATTAAAAGTATTAGTGTCTTACTTAATAAGTTCAGATCAGCTAAAAAATAGCTTTTTCTTTTATTTCTATTCTGTTTTATAAGGTTTGTTTAAAATATTAATTATAGTTGTAGTCTGTGTACACTGACGTATATTTTAAAATCGGATATGGAAGTAATATGCTATTAAAGTCTATAAATTATGTTTTGAACATACATATATATACCATATTTGCAATATTGTATTTTTTATGCCTTGAATGTGCTACTAGAAAAGTTAAACTGTATGCATAATAAAGCTTTTGTTGGATGTATAGAGAAAAACACCTCGTCACCTGTAGTCGTTATTGGTGAAAGTTCAATAATTTTTTTCTCAGCTCTGAGACAGAAAGCCAAGATGAATTTTTTTCTGGAAGTAGTGGTATACCATCTTTACAACATATAAAAATTTAAAACATGTGCTCCTGATCAAACATGTCGAAAAAAATTCTTGAATTTTTTTTGCAAAAAAATGTTTAATGCAAAAACTATAGAAGATACACATTTTCTGATTGCATTTTTGAAATCAGCTTAAAAAGTTACCCCTAGAAACAAACTTTCACATCAGTAACTTGTACAGGTAGGGAGTTATTTAAGAAATTAAGAAAAAAAATGGCGCATTTCATGGAAAATTTTAAAGTTACAATAATTAATTTCTCAGTAATAAAAAATCATGGAGCCTTCAAAATTGAGATTTGTGGCCATCCTAGCTCATAATTCCATTATACAAAATTTGGAGAAAATCTGAGACAGTGGGTGAACTTTTTCCATTATTTTGTTTGATCTGACGTGGTTTGACCCTAGAGATTCCCGGTAAGCCTCTCAGATTTGTCGATGAATGTCTGATGCTTTAAGGTTTTTCTGTGGTAGATCTCTTTATATTTTGCCCTTAACACAATAAATGTGTCAGACATTAAAATTAAGCCACAAATCCATTTGAGTACGTTAAATGATAAGTTTTTCAAGATTTTTTTTTATAAATTATGTAATTTTAATAATTTACACGATTTTTAAAAATTTCAAATATTAATATACTTAAACCCCTCTAAGCTGTGAAATAATATGAGAATTTTTTTCTCTTTCAAATCTGCAGATCTATGGACTTCTAAAAAATTTCCAACAAAAGGAGACAAATAGCTACACATACATAAAAAAATACTCTTACTTCATATTTAGAAACTTTCACTGTATCAAGCTCTAAATTTGCATGTTTTGCAACAGCTTCACTCAATTCTTGAATGACATCCAAACTGGTCATTGGTTCTCTTAGTTGTATGGTCTGTGAAAAATATAAAAATAATCAAATTAGAAACTACTAAATTCAACATTAAATTTTAGTAGTTTTAAATTTAACTTCATGTTTTTTTCTGCATTGTTTAAAATTATCAGATAACTTACAAAAATAATTTTACTGCTATCTGGGATTAGTTTATCTACAAGCAATGAAGATGCAGGGTGCTTTTTGGCAACACTTTCTTCTAAGGCTTTTACTACTTCAGGAGGATAACTTCCGGAGATCTGTAAGACATTAAACTCTTTATTCTGTTTGGGCTCCTCCACCATATTCCTTTTTTCGACATTGTTCCCAATGTTAATATCATCATCCATCATTTTAGATGATGAATCTGGGGAAAGAAAAGAGAAAACATCAATAATTCAAATTAAAAAAAAAAACAAAAAAAACAACGCTTTTCCTCAAAATTAAAATAGTTATAAATAAAAGTCAATTTCAGTTTGGCTGTAATATAATGGCTAAAAGTTGAAAGCCAATGTCATCTTTTGATTGATACAATTTTTGTTATTCAGGCATAAAATTATCCATGCCACCAGCAATAGGAAGGTTATCATACCATGTACATTTGACATGATCAAATTGTTATTACTTTTCCAATGTTCAGAATGTTGAATAATATATTTAAGTATTTTCATAATGATTAGATATCTTGTTAACTTTTAATGCAAAGATTTAATAACAATTATAATTAATATTAAATCTTTGCATTAAAATTTAATAAAATATCTAATCATTATAAAAATACTTAATTACATAATCCAATTTAAAAAAATATTTCCTACACAATTTAAGTTTCTAGAAAACACATCATGTAGTATCGAGAGACTGAAGAGCACTACCAAGGTTCAAAAGCGGGACCACTTGCATGCTGGCTAAGCATTTTGCCTTGAACAATGAACATCTTATAAAATTTTATTTAGTACGGATACTGCTGAGAATATTATTGGGAAAAAAGGATGAAAAATAAGGAGTCGATTACTGGTGGAACTTGGAAATTAATTGAAGAAAGAAAATTAAGAACTTAATGGATTACACCAAGTCGAAGAGAAAGCTTGAAGAATATAAGGAAAAATATAGAGAAGTGAATAGAAATATGAAATGAAATGTAAGATAAAAGAGAATATTATTTAAATCTCTTGCTATCATGTCACAAAGAACTGCAGAAAAGGGAGAAATAGGAATAGTTTATAAAGTGATAAAGGGTATAAGTGGAAAATAGAGTGGAAAAAAGGAAGGTATAAATTGACTCAGAGAAAAATGGTAGATGATGAGAGGAATCAGACTGGATGGGCAAGCAGGTCAGAAGCAAGGACTTCTGCGCAAAAGCATCAGAGTTGGTGTAAAAAAGTGTTTGCACAAGTTTTGTGCCAAAGGACACATGGAAGACTAAGTAAGTAATCTCTATATATGTGTTTATAGTACCTAATTGTTTCTTATTTTATAATGCTTAGCATACAAAAGAAGATTAGTATTTTTTTAACCATACAAATTCAAAATTATTTGTTACCACTGAAACTTAAATTTTCAAATGTAAATAATATTGTACGAAAAGTTAGCATCTCCGATTGTAAATATTTTCTCCGCAAATGTTAGAGTGAAAATGTTAGCGAAATGACGATAAAAAGAAAGAAAACTCTTAAAATCTTCCTTTTTTCTTTAGCTGCATACTTTGCCACATCCACTTAAATACTTCTTCCAATCAGGAAAAGAATAAAATTAAGGTAATCTTCAAAATAAAACTAACCAATGGTTGTGCGTTTTCAGAAATGGATAGTAAGGATTTAATGGGTTTGCCGATATTTCAATAAATATTGATTTGTGACCTTACTCTGAATTGTAAATATTCTTCTTTCGATAAAATTATGAAAATACACAGGGCAAGCTACATGGTTTTGAATTTATACTACTGCACAGACATTTTCTTTTCTATTTTAATTCAATTATCAAAAGTCGAGGAATGCAATATATTTTTTTAGTTAAGTTAATCAAACTGTATTACAATTCAAATTTTTGTTGTGCTTGTAGTGAATTTATTATATCGATAAACAGAGTTCCCCATAATGCGTGAACAAGCATTGAAAATCATTTTCTTCCCATAGAATTAACCTCAAGAGTGAATTCATGCATCGGCACATTATGGTTAAATTTTTAAAAATAAACCTCCATTTTATCAAATCAGAGGTCATGTTTTTCGAGGGGGGCAAAAAATGTAAAATTTTCGTTATCCCTGATTACCCCACCGAAATCACCAGTTACACATGCGCATTCATGTTCAAACATACCTCGCACAGACCAGTGACTGGATGCTGATATCACGTGAGTCATTAGTAGGTGGATTGTAGAGGGCAGTCCCAAAATTTTCAAAATGTAATTTCGTACGCTCCTTAATTAAGTGTATCTCACCGGCTTTTTTAGAGAAAAAAGTGAAATTTATGTGTGAATTCACGGAAAACGTAGATTAATACTATGTCTACCGCATGTTTAATCCGGATTCTCTTTTTCTGGCACAGGTAGGACTGGTTTAGAAGTACAGATCATTTTGCCTATGTCTATCACTAGCGTTTTTTGAGATTTTCAGGATATCGTAAACTGTCAAGTTTTACTTCTCTGTCATTTGTGTAATTGTTTACGTGGTGCTGCCAGCATTTGCTCAAATGTTTTCAAGGTGTCGCCGGCATTTGTTCGATAGTTTCACGGAACACGTACGTGGTGTCACTGAACGGCATAGTGTTAACAGTTAGTTTAAAGTTTATAACCATCAAGCGTTTTTAATAAGCATTTAAAGAGCATATTTCTGCTTTAATACGCAAAATCGTGATCGTGCATCATTGTTAGTGTTGTAGTTATTAGTTTTGTCAAAAAACTAAATTGGCTTTAGTTTAAAAAAAATTTAATTTAAAAAATACTCCTTGGATTATAAAAATACCCCTTAAAATTTAGAGAGGGGGTGAAAATACCCTTTGGATATATTTAACTGGTGAATACTTTCGATTCATATTGACAGACTACTAAAATTACTTAATAAACAGGCATGCAGCTGCATTAAAATTTAGTTTTAAATGTGCTATTGTGATTGGCCAATTTTATCTTATGTTGATGAACTGTAACTCTACTCCAAAAACACAGTATCCAGAGGGAAAAGAAATTGAATTTCTTCGACGTTATACAATTCCTAAAAATAATAAAGTCAAAGGGAAATGTAATTTCTTGCTCTTGTAACTTATTTTTTGTTTTGTTTTTTTACTTATAAAGAACCAAATTAAATCCCCCGATTTAGTTAAAATTTTTCGAAAATTCTCGGATATTCCCAGAACTGTCATAAAGTCAGATATTTAAATCTTTCAAGTCAGATATTTAAATGTTTTTCCTTTTGCTGGATACCTTGAAATAATTCTGAGAATAAGGTAGATTAATGTAACTAAAACCGCCTTGGTCAATCAGAAAACTCAAGACTGATGTGGGTTATTCAAAATAATCCATTTACCAACCTTACATTATACAAATATCATTTGAACAAATCAGACAAAACTTGATACTGCAATCCCTGAACTAAGTTTTACACGAAAATGGGGAAATTCCATTAATGAATCAAAAACATTGTCTTCTTAGGTTTGTAACAAAGAACTCAAATTAACAGTTAACTAATTCTAAAAGTTGCAGTATCACGTACCAAGAATCCATGTACTATATAGTCAATTTTATAAAAAGAATTACCAATCCTTGCTACTAAACAAATGTTGCTGCCTCAGCATTAATCACAAACATCATTAATCTAAACATTTATTGTGCAAAATATTTACCATTTATAAATTTTCTAAAAATACTACAATTGAAGGAAAATGTTATATCTAGCTTTTGTAGAGTATTTTTTTATTGCTTAAAATTTGCAAATAATTTTCGTTTTAAAGGTGTAAATGATTTTTTTTCTGAATTTCTAAACAAACCCTTTTTTGCTATTCATATGAGAGTGTTATCTCAAAATCCCTTTATTTACACTTAGCATCATTCATTTTTGGTGCAAATAGACAATCAATGACGCAAATCACTACAAGTTATTTAACTTGTGATGTCACAGCTTGAGAAAGTTGTTAAAATCCTGCCATATAATTTTGACACACGTCACAAAAACAAACTAATACATAAATTGTAGTTCACGGCGCAGTTAATTTCATTAAAATATAAGAAGGATTAAATTCTCACCTGCTATACTAAACATAAACAGACAGAATATGCCTGCTAAGTTCTTCCCAACTATAGCCATTTCAAGTCGTAGTTATTTCACACTCATTAACATATATACATTTCGATGCAGAAAAGCTCTTACGAAGGCGAAATAAATCAAAATCAGATCAATGTCTTAACAGCCATCATTAGAATAAAATAAAGTTTCGTATTTCCCATGACAAATAATCAACAATCCGGTAACAACTAACGAAAGCGGAAAGGAAATAGAAAGATGCTACTCTGTGACTATAATAACAAAAATAAAACAAAAGTAGGTTTAAAAGTACGGCTGTATATTTAGGAAAAAATATTATTTTACTTATTGTAGACATATTATTGGTTAATTTTTAATGAAATCTCTTAATATACACCAATCACAATCACGTACACAAAACGTATTTAATTTTAAAGTAAAAAGCCGTATTTATAAACACAAATATAAGTTAATTTACAATTAAATTATTTTAGTATTTCACAAATCTATAAAAATGTACTGAAGTATGTAGATATTGTAAAAGTTAAAATGAGTATGTATTTTAACTATTATGCAATATTTAAAATTATAGTTACTAATGTGAACAATTTCAATACAAGATTTCCCTTATTTTCTCAGAATGGTTTAAATTTGGCAACGATATTTATTTGTTTCATTTTTACAAACTTTTCCGTGCGTAGATCGTAGCGTATATGGCTGCGTAAAAGGAATATTAAACAAGTTGAATAAAACGTAAATTAGTATAGTTCAGTGTAGGAAATTGATAATAATTTCAATTTGCTGACTGTATTTTTATAAAAGCATATAAACTTTTGAAAACGCGTACGTGTTAGTAAATATCATAACATGCAATTTGGACTTCCTTAATTAGTATTGTAAATAGTATATTTATTTGCTTGAGTACTTCGTCACTGTGAAAATGTTTTTAACGAAAGATATTTTATCACCTATTCAACTGAAACGTCTCACTGATCACCAATACAGTTATACTGGTCGAACTTTGCTAGATCCGATCGTTCAACCTTTTTGGAATTGGCTCGTTTTGAAATTGCCACTATGGCTCGCTCCAAATCTGATGACAATTGGAGGACTTTTTATAAACATTTTGACTTCATTGATATTGATTTGTTACAGTCCAGATGGGACACAAGAGGTTAGTTATTTTCTGTTAAGTTATTTGTCAAAGTGTATATATCTCTTTGTTATCAAACAACCTGATGTGGTTTTTGTAATACATATAAAAGAAATCTTAAATATCGAGGATTGAACTAGTTGCTTAATGGGAAAAATGAGGTTAAGGTTGAAGATCAAGAGATCTGTTTTTTTTTATGATATTGTGTGAAGTTGTTACTGATTAGATATGCATAAGTCATTTAACTTGAGAACACAAGGTGTCACAAAATAAATATCTCATTTAAATCGGTATTCAGTTAACTCATGTTTTTTCTACTAAATATTAAAGGTTCATGTAAATTAATACTATGAAATCAAACCTAACTTGAATCATTTAGCATCATTTCCAGTATTTATGTAAAAAAAGCAACATCTATTTGGTATTCAAAAATGTTGAAAATTTAGGTTGGTTGTATTCAGATTATCTGGCGCCGTCAGCAACACGAGGGCTATAATGCGCCGAAACATTCGTCATTAGACAAGCCAACATACATTTACAAACACCCATGCCTAACACGGGACTCGAACCCGTAACCTTGCGGTCCAGAAGCTAGCACGCTAACCACTATACCGTTTGGTCGGCTGAAAATTTAGGACTTGCAACAAAATGAAGAGGAGGTCGTCTCTTATTTCAACAAAAAGGGATCTTGCCAACAAGTTTAACATGCAATCAAAATCATGAAATGAAACTTCATTATTTTTCTGATGGAGTTAGATGGCGCTGCAATGTTTCGACCTGCCGCACCAAGAAGAGCATTTGTGAGGACATGTATTTCAAAACGTCCAGATTGAGTTTTCTAACATCTTTTAAGATTTATTTATACTTGGAGTGAAAAGATAAGATTGATCGAATCGTGGGAAAAACAATTGGAGATGAATTATTCTACGAGATTGAACAACTATCTGCTAGAAGTTTGTGTAGAAATAATACTAAAACGTGAGTAAAAAAAACAAAAACAATTGTTCTGAAATGATGGTGGAAATCATTGAGTGCTTATTTTCCAAAAGAAAGAGCAATGCTGGTTGAATTCTTTTGTAACTGTGAATATTTGTTGGTATTTGCCACAAAACAATTAAATGCTTCTTAGTGAAGGTTCCAAACTGTTCTCTATCAGTAGACTTTTAGAAGCAATTAAAAAACTTATCGAAGAAGGATCAATCATCTATTCTGATTCCTGGAAGTGTTACTGCACCACTAAAATGGAAGAGTGTCTACAGCATTTCAAATTCATACTTAAATTTTGTCAATTCCGACACTGTTGTAAACACAAAAAAAATGAAACGACTTTGAGGCAGTGCCAAATGAAAAAAATAAAAAACATCTGGGCATTGAGCCAAAAAAAAAAAATTAGTTGGCTGGATTTGCAACTGGCTAACTGAAAAGTACCAAATCAAATTTTATAACTCAAATTTTAAGTCACTAATCTAAAAAAAAAAAATTCAGTAGAGTTAGTTGGAAAACTATTGGATTGAAAGTGTCTCATATACTATATATGGGTTTTAAGTGCATTCTTCCAATTCACCTGTAGTTATTTTTAAAATATGTTGCTTTTCTTCTGTCTAAATATTTCCTTTTCTTTATTATACATATAATTTTTAGGCACCACGTTGGGCTTTTGTATTCTGTGCTGTGGGCCTTTTTATTTACCAGACTTTGGATGCAACTGATGGAAAGCAAGCCAGAAGGACTGGAAGTAGCTCACCTCTTGGTGAACTCTTTGACCATGGTTGTGATTCGCTTTCAACTAGTAAGTGTTAAGTAATTGCATCTTTTTTAAAAAGATTAATCTGTCATTTGACTTAAAATGTATTTATTTGAAAAAATACAAAAATACGTAGGTTTAGATATAGAATCCTAGACATATTAATGAAATGAATATACGTATTCATACTCATAGTGTTCAGGGATGAGTTTCTTCCGCCATGTGGCGAAATTCCGCTTTTTTAATTTTTTAGAAAAAAAAGAATTCCGCTTTTTCAAAGAAACTTCCGCTTTTCTAATTCCTGAAAAAAATCCGCGTTTTCCCGCTTTTCTATCCCATGGAAAAATAACTTTTTTTTCTAAGGCTGAACCGCGAAGCCGCTTCACTTCCGAAAGATCGGGAAACCTATCGCTCAGGGGTCGCATCACATTCCTGCTCGAAGTACAAAAATCCACTGAAATGCATTTTTTTAGTCAGAATGGCGCTCAATCTCGCATTTTGTAGGTATACTTCCAACTGCGCCAAAATTTGAACCTTTTGTGTCATTTTTTTCTCAGCTCAAAATGTAAATTCCTTACGATTTCACGCGATTAACATATACTAATAATGCGCTTGCTTCCAAGTCTGACATCCACGGAACTATCGTTTATTTACGATAGTATGTGTTGCTTGTTTTCGTTAGGCGTTACGCTGATGTAATGTCCGCCACTGCCGAGATTTGTGTGGCTAGGACGTGCGTTATCGCTGTGATTTAGGTTGCTGTGGTGACCATTTTCCGGGAGTATTACGCTGATATAACAGCGTTATTGCTGAGAATTGTTCCGGTATCTTCGGCGCTAACGCTGTTATTTACGTTTATGTGATAGGCATTTTCGTTGAGTGTGCTACCCTGTTGTAAAATCTGAGATTTGCACCGATGTTACCGAAAGAATGTTGATATTACCGTGAGAAATTGCGCTATCGCCGAGATTTTGTGATGGTAATTTTTGTCGAGTGTTACGCCCATACAAAAGCGTTATTGTTGAGAGTTGCTCCGGTATATTAGGTTCTAACTTTGATATTTCAGTTGGCGTGAGAGTTGTTTTTTCGTGGAATGCCGTACTTTGATAACATCCGATATTACCGAAATTTGCGCTAGTATTACCAAGAAAATGTCGATATTATCGAAATTTGTGCAGATATCGTGGACGCTATTGCCGATACGCACGTTGTTACGATTTTCATTTCGGCTGATATTTAGATTTTCGCCGGTATTACAAGCGCTATTGCTTTCGTTAGAGTGTTGGTCAATTTCGACGAGGTTTACTCTGATACTATACCGGCTATTACCGAGATTTTCAACACCGTTTTGTAGCCATTCGCCTAGACTTCCGTAAATGTGATAGCCGCTATATCCGTGATTAGTGCCTGTTTAAGGATCGATTTCGCCGTTTCATTTGAATCTATACTAAAATTTTTATATAATTTTGTATAAAAATATTCTAAAAATTAGTCCCAATTAAAAAAATTCTAAAGAAACTGTGTTTAAAGTTGTTATTTTAACTGCAATTGTATGTAAAATTGTTTGTTGCTTTTTATTTTATTGAACAAGCTGAACGGTAAGAATAAAAATTTAAATGTAAAGATTTTAGTACTTAAAATGTAGCTTAAAAATTTAGAAAACTAGGTTTAATTATATTTGGCCTGTTTGTCAATAATGTATAGTTGCTTAAAGTTGTTTGACTTGTTGAAAATTTGAAGTTTTTGCCGGATTCCATCGCTTTTAAAGTTTTTTTTTTTTTTTTTTTTTTTTTTTTTTTTTTGAAGCTATACCATGCCTGATGACAGCACAAAGTGTATCCCTACATCTAGGTGTCTCTATTTTGAACCATTTTTCTTACGGACAGACAGAGAAGGTGCAGTGTTATAAACGCACATGGAAAACCACAGTTTTTTAAAGTATAGCTTAAAATGTGTTTTACGCATAAAACGTTTGGAGTTTTGTTTTCAGCTTTTTGATTTTTTACCAAACTCATCCCTGAGTGTTACAAATAATTTCTTTTCGGTTCTATTATATTTACTGAGATTGCGTCTCATCTGTCCTATGGTAATATAATATTGAAACAGAGTTTTTATTTAATATACTTAGTTACTAATAAGACTCAACCTATTTCTTAATGTTTTTGCAATTGCATCAGTAAAACTTAACAGGAGTGACCACCCTCCGTTCCATGAAAAATCGGTCTTTAAGAGAGGTGGTCGCTCAAAGAAATGTCAACAATTGGATTGCCAAAACAATTTACCCAAAAATCTTTGCAAACTATGCAAGGTGTCATTAATAAAATTTTTATTTTGTTATTAAATATAAACATTTTTTTAAAATGTATCCTTATTTTGTTATCCATCACGCTTTCAAAATTTTCCTTGATAAAATCCATTTGTTTTAATATCTGCTGGACAGCAGCAAGTTTGGCATGCTGAATGGCGTCATCAAACAAACTATTCTCTAAAGACTCTGAGTTAGTGCCTGAAACACATGAAAATGTGTTCCTCATTCCAAAATTCGAGATAGTATTCAATTCCTGAGAGTTTCAAAAGTTCCACTCTTTTAACAAAATTTTTTGTCTCATTAAGTGAAAAAATGTGCTTTTCTATCACAGGATTTGTCAGACACAACTTGCTAAGCATTTAACCACAAAATCTGAAAAAAAATCTTTCCTCTCCAAACAGATTTAGACCATCCCCCGGTGTTTGCAATGGTGATCTTTTTAGCCAATTCTGACGTATTCGGTCTGTCATATATTTATTCAATGATCGACTGCAAGAAGTATCGTCGGTATTCAAGTTTAATCCATTTGATTATGTCATTGTCCAAGTACTGAAGTTTGGAAGTTGTGTTAGGGGGTAAGGGAAAAAAATCGTTTCTTCCTTGTTTGGCCATCTTTTGATTGAAATCTGTAAGCCAGTCATCTAAGGTCTCGTCTGTTATCCGGGCCTTCTTGCTTGATTTCCAGTAAATTCCAAGTTTGCTAATGTCCTTTTGCTCGGTTCTTTTAAACAATTCCATTAAGGCTCCATTGATTTCTTGAAATTTTTCTATCTGCATTCTTTTTACATCCCAAAATTTGAAGTTTTCCCATTCCATAAGAATCATAATTTTATCCTTCAAACGTCTATAGATTTGGGGCCCACCTGTTGGCTGTATGTACTCTGGCTTCACATGCAAAAGGTGCCTAGTTCAAATCCCGCGTTAGGCATGGATGTTCGTTGTGGTTCGGAATCCACGTTAAGCTGTTGGTCACGGCCTGATTAGCTGTTATTGTGCACAAGTATAGGCAGTTGAGCGCACAAACCAACCAACTAGTGTATTGATTTGGGTTTTCCGCAACCAAAAATATCAGCCAACTTCCTCTCTGAATTTTCTTTTTCGTGTTGCTAGATCACTTCAATGCACTGATCCAACTTTTGAAACCACTCTTGGACATGCTTAAAGAACTAGCCTACAAAGATTGCATCTGGATCTGTACTGCATAGTATCCCAGCACGTTGTTTGCCCTCTCTACTCCATCTAACAATAGGTAAAGGTCGACCAAAAGTCGACTAACTGGTTTGGAATGTGATTTTCGTTTGCTTTACTTTTTTATTTTACTTTTACATTCTATATAAAAAATTAGTTATTTTAGATTGAATACAATTTGATTTTATGTAAAATTCATCAATTTTCTTATCAACAAATATTAGAGAATCCATGGTTTTCTTGTCCACATTTTCTGTTGAAAAACAAAAATGTTCCAGATATTTATGGCTGATTTAACTTCTGAGATAGAAGGAGTCGAAACTTCCCATTCTTCTGCAGCATCGTCTTCTACGGCTTCATTCTTGTGTTTCACTTCAGATGCAATATCATCATCTGTAGGGGTACCCGAAGTGAACACTTCGTCATCACAAGATTGATATTGTTCAGCAACTTCCCTTGGGAAAATGTTACACCATGCTTTTTCCAGCCACAGTGCTAATGGTAGGTTTGATTCGTCCTCCACAATGGCGTCTTTTTCTTTCAACAACAAAACCTTTGATAGACCGGCGTGTTGGAAACAGTTGTGAACTGTTGCTGATGTCCCTTGTCTCCATGAGATGAGCGAGATGTTGTGTTCCGCATTGCTATCTTCGTAATTCTCTTAATCACACATTACTAGCTGTATCCTATAATGAGATTTCAGGCTGCAAATAATTTCCTGATCCATGGACTGCCACACATTTGTATTTAAAAAAATAAGCTTAATGCACTTAAGATTTTCTAAGTGGGCTTGTGCAATTGTAGACATGAAGGTCAATTTTGTGGCATCCAAGCTTTTTGATTAGATTTGTAGTTGATGGGCAGTTTTTAAAATTTTTTTAAACATCTCGGCTTCTGGGATTTACCTATGATAGTTAGTTTTTGCTCTTCTGAACTGTTCATATTTTCACATACACGAACAGTTATTCTCACTTTGGAGAAGTTCCCGTTAGTACATTTTTCTCCTTTAAATTTTAATGGTTGATTAGGAGTCGTTTTGTAAAAAAGTCCATCTTCGTCAGCATTAAAAATATCTTTCTCTTCATAATCCTGAGTTACATCCGGCCAAACTTGAGCTTTCGACTTTCCACATCGAATGCACAAACACTTGCTGTATCACCTACAACCTTTCCACAACAAATATTGTTCTGTTTTTTTTTAATCTGTCCTGCCATCCGTTGGAGCACACATAAGTCTTTTCTTTGATTCTTTCAGCAAACTCATTAGCTTTAATTTGAAGCATGCCTCCAGTCACAGGGAGATTTCTATTCCGCTGAATGGTGAATCATTTTAACAAAGCTTCTTCCACATTTTCTCTTTTAGTCCGACATAGTTTCTGCGAAGAGTTAATTTTTTTTTTGTGCAGCAAGAGTTGCTCTGCGATTTTTCCAAATGTTTGAAACAGTAGATTTTGATTCATGCCAGTTTGAAGTTGGAAAACTGGGAAAAATCTGTGGAAATGAAATTTGAGTCCACTATAAGCAAACTACCATTTCTCCAATTGTCCACTATAAGAATATAAAATAACAGTTAAATGGGAGTTCGGTCGGGACCACTAAAAAAGTTCACTATATCCCGTGTTCATTATAGATTGGTTCGACTGTAGTCTCAAGAATGAAATGGTTTTTCTGACAAGGAAAATGTTTCAAATCTTTTTTTTTTCTTACAAGAATTTTTTTTCTATTTCACCTTTAATTTTTAAAAAAAAATTTTACTTCCATAAAGGACTTTTCAAACATTTAATTTTGTTTATTTTAACACTTATTTCTTTTTACAATACCGTTGATTCATTGGGCACAAATTCATGGTGGGTAATTTGGGCCGTTTCACAGCAATAATCCAAGATAAAATTTTTATTTGATATACTTAAAATACTACTCACACATGTATAAACTTTTTTTTATGTCAGATTTTTGTGTTCTCCTGCTATGACAAGTGGCTTCTCTTGACTTTTTTAAATCAGTGTCCATTTGTAACTGATGGCACTTTATACAATGGGTATGACTGAAATACACTTGATACAGTGTTCTTTTTCAGCATCAAAACTTTCAATCTGAGTATCATGTTCATTTATCAATCATCTCAAACAAATGCGCTCTGCAGGCAACCAATGAAGGAGAATTGAAATTAATTTTAAAATCTTTTCTGGATTAATTTCCTTAATCCACTGTTAGCACGCATTTTGATCGGCTGGAAATTGATGGAATGAAATTCCTTCTCCTGAGTAAAAAATTTGGAGAATATAACAATAAACTATTATTTTAAAAATTGGCTTATTAAAATTTATTTTATAAATACATACTGGAATTTGCTTAACCTTTCTGTGTGCAGTGTTTATTTATATCACATAAATAAACTTCTGTATGCACTCCTTATTTAAATGATGTAAAAATTTATTTGTATGACGTAAATAGTTTTTGCACACAGAACGGTTAAAGATCCTTCAGTTGTCAGCATTGAATGGAGTGAACTTGGCATTGTGTACTACAGAGTTCGTCTTAGGCATTTTTCGGGGGGCAGCTCACCCTGCTTGCCCTTTTTCTATAAAAATAGCGTCCTTCTTGCCCTTTTTCAGAAAAAAAGCCATCCCACGCGAATTTGCAAAACTTCCCCCCCCCCCCCAAACATTACTCAACGTGTGGATCACCCCTACTGAAATCGCCTGTCACTCATTCGCATTCGTGTTCAAACACTCAACGCACAGACGAGGAACTGAAATCATTAAATACATGGCGATATAACAATCTTCATTAATGAGTAGGTTGTTGGAGGTCGTCTTAAAATTTCTGGATTTCTAGTTAATTAGCACAAATGGCCATTTTGTACGTACTTTGATTAAGTGTATTTCGCTAGATTTTTACTTTTTGTAATTTACCTGTTGCCAATTTGTTTTTAAATGGTCGTTTTATATTTAAAATTAAATGCCGGAATTTCCTTGATTTTTTATGAAAAAAAATTTGAATGACAGCCTTAATAGTAGCGGCATATATGGCAAAAAATCTCCGTTTTGAGACAGAATTTGAGCCGATTTAGAAAGGAAAAAAATAATCACAAATTTTAGAAGATAGACAAAGTTCTTTAGTCAGAATACTCCACATGATATCCCACAACGAATATTGTTAATTTTGGAAAAACACTATGATCTGGCAATGGTAAAACCTAACAAATTAAGTTTAAAGTTGATTAATTCAAATTTTAGAAAATTTTGCAATGGTTGTAGGTTGCAAAACACTCCTATCTTAACATTCATTATATCAAAGCTCCTTATTCATTATATCAGTTTTACAGAATAATAAATTAATATTTTTATAAAAATGAATATTTGATAAAAATTTTACTATGTAGATGGTTTTTTTTTTCCTTTTTTTTTCCCCCAATTAATTTTCTCATTTCAGAAGTAGGACTGTAGCATTTTATAAGTATTTTTATATTGTTTGAGTTTCTGAGTAAGTTTTTGATTCATAGCCTCATTTTTTAAGCATTATTAATTTGTTTAAAAAAATTGATAATTTAAAACTTTATTGTGGTAGAAAAATTAAACAATACAGAAATTATGGCAGATAACCATACATACAAGTTTTTGCAACTTGTCATAAAAGTGCCCTCGAAAACAGGAGTTGCCCCTTTTTTGGAAAATAGCACCCTGCCCTTTTTCATTTCTAGGATGAACTCTGTACTGCATGGTAGCTGAAAAGTGCAGAGGTATTTCCATCCAGATCACATTAAAAAATATGATTGTGGGAGCATCAAGAGAACTGTGGAGAATGTGATTAAAGGTAGCAGTGATTCAGATTATTTAAAACAATCTTGATTCAAAAGTAAAATAGTGAATATTAGTAAGTTTTTTTTTTTGACTAAGTAGAAAAAATTGTATAACATGCAATTCAATTGTGGTTTTATTTCGGACTTGTTTATATTTATTTTTGTGTTATATACATAATTTTGTAAACATTTTTATGATATCAATATTTATAGTTGAATTTCAAATTATTTTATTCCTAGTTTTTGTAGCTCTTTCTGTCTGCATAGCTGTTCAATTGGGTACCTTCCCATCATGGATGTTTTTCCAGTGTTTTATTGCCATGACTTTGTTTTATATTGCTCACTGGCAAGTGTATGTGACTGGCATTCTACGATTTGGGAGGTAAGAAATTCATCACACTAATACTTAAGTAAATTACATCAGAAAAGGACAATGTAAATAAAATGCTTTATTACTACCTTGTGTTTTCCCTTATTGCCCTTAAGTGATGTAAAAGAAGTAATATTGATGCAAAATTTGTTGTTCTAAGGTTTTTGTTTTGTATATTGATCTTTATAAGACAGATGTGCTATATTTTACCTGTATAACAATTATGAAATTTGAGTACTTCTTTATAAATACAATATCTTAGTCAAAAGGCAGCAAATTGTGTTAGCCCAATGCCAGCATTTTGCAAAATGGTGATTTTTGGAGACTTTACGAAACAACTGTTTGGGGGAAGGGGGGGGGGGGGTTACAATATTTTTTTGAGAAAGGTCAATCAAATAGCTGAATTGGATTTTTGTTTTCAACCATAAAGTGCATGCATACTTTTTTACCTGAATGCTAATATTTTCTATGTAAACATTTGCATGATTGTCACTGTCATTTGCCTTGGGCCCTGTGTAACACAAATATTGACTCCCGCTTAGTACTAGTGTTAATTATCACTGCCAACAACTTAAACAATTTTCTTCTCGGATATCATATTATTGCACCGCATTTTGCCATAATCTGATAAGAATGAAATTGAAAGATTTGCTCTGAAAGGAAGCAAATGTATGAGGTATGCATAGTTAAGTCAATTTTTTATAATTGGAAACTTTAGTATGTTTAAAAAACTTAATGAAATGTACTAGAACGTTTAACTACTACATCTGTATATTACATAAAAGTATGCAATAAATAACTTTTGAATTTTTAATCATATTTTTTTTTTTTAACTCCTTTTATGGAAGTCGCCAAATTTCACTCTACCTAGTTGCATTGGTACACACATATTTTTAAATAGGAATTTGCATTAAGTGTTGAATTAATTTTTAGATGCTTTTTATTTAATTTCTAAGGTATCTCTGTTGTGTTTCATAGCAAGTAAAATAACATTAGTACTTTATGAGTGTATTTACTTAAGTTCATAAGCTCACTTTCTAAATTTAAAAAAAAAAAAAAAATATATATATATATATATATATATATATATATATATATATATATATATATTATTAAAAATATTACATTTATCTAGAGGTTGATATGCATCACATACACATATTATTGATTTCATATTTTTAAGGAACCTTGTTACAGAAAATGCGACCTGTTAGACTTTTCAGTAGCCTACGGGTTATTTTACAAAACTGGAAAAAAAAAAATCTTTTAAGTTTGATTTACCAAAAACAGAAAAATTATCATGTGTTCTTTCCAAAATTATCAATAATGCAGATTGTTTTATTTCAAAAGTGGAATTATATATTTCTTATATCTGTGTACTTATCCAAAACAATCTTTTACATTTTGAAATGTTTAATTTAATTAAAAGCAAGGCATAATTGACTTTTATTTTTTTTAAAATAAAATTATATAATTATTATACCTGTGTATTATTTAACTAAAACAGTCTTAATTATTTTGAAATGTTTAATTTTACCCAAAATAATATACAATAATTTTCTTATATCCTTTTCTTTCTAGATTTGACGTTACAGAAGCACAATATACAGTTATGCTGATACATTTGATAACAGCATTGTTTGGACAATCCATATGGTCAATACGAGTGAGTTTTTGCATTGTATTTTTTTAAAGGAAATATTAAGTTTAATATTTATTTACATAATTTTTGAATTTTACTTGTATCATATCCTTATCGCCCGCGATTGGTGCAAGAGTTTTTGCCCGGGGATGAAAATAGACGGTTTGATTTCTGCAATTTCCTCATGAACAAGCTAGAATTGGATTCATTATTTGTGAATAACATTCTAGTTTCTGATGAGTGCACGTTTTTAAGAACTGAGGTAGTAAATATTCAAAACACACACTTTTAGTCCCTGCAAAATCCCCATGTAATCCTTCCAAACAAGCGTCAACTGCGATGGTCTGTTAATGTTTGGTGTGGCATATGGAAGGAAGCTTTTGTAGGACCTTTCTTTTTTGTTGATACATTAACAGGTAAAAAGTATGCGAACCTGTTACAGGGACCATTATCTGACTTTCTGGATGACCATGTCGTGTTAGCAGACCTTCAGACCTTATAAAGATGTGGTTTCAACAGGATGATGCACCACCCCACAAGCAGCTTCCTGCCGAACAATACTATGCAACATGTTTCAAAACAACATAATAGGCTATGGAGGTCCGGTAGAATGGCCTCCTAGATCTTCGGATCTAAGTCCTTTAGATTTCTTTCTTTGGAGATTATTGAAAAGCAAGGTCTATGAAAAAAATCGACGAGTCTATTAGATTTGCCTATTGGAACTTTATCCGCTGCTAGGTATATTACGCCTGTAATGCTAAAAATTTTTGAAGATGAATTTGAATCACGTGTGCACTTAGGTATTTTAGTCGAAGGAAAACATTTCGAGCATTTAGGCGATGAACAACAACTTGTTTGCCGTAATTAAACCTAGTCTAGAAGCTTGCTCTTATTCCGATAAGACGATATTTTCTCATTTCAATTTATGTTCCGGCCCCCCAAATAGCGCTAAAACTTTAAACTCTAATAACACCGTTGCTATTGGTCGAAAAAATTTAATTTTGTTTTTATTTGAAATGTTTTTTCATGGGCAACATTTTTCTAAATATGAGTTGGGAGAACTGGGAACCGTATAAAAATTTATAATCCGTAATTTTTATACCAATCCCTTTGCTAATGTAAAAACTATTCAGTTAAAATATTTCAACGATTTAAAGTATTTCTTAAATTGGGACTATGCATCTATCACCAACGGTGTCGAAAATAAAGGTCGGCTAGGTTATACGGGGACACGCTGTATATGATGAACCATACAAATTTGACGTCTGGAATTCATCCACAAATACAGGTCATTCGTTGAAGAGGATAATTGCCATTGAATGAATCATAGCTAGATATAAACATACATGTCAGTTCATTTCTAATGAAGGAAAAATGGTCATGTGTGGGTTGCCGCGCCTCTTTCAAGTGTTTTACAAAACTAAAACTTGCCTGCTCAGCTCTGAAGTTGTGGATCGCAGACGAAAGCAAAGTTCTCACGAAATGACTTTTTCGTTTGCTTACTTGGCTTTGTGTTTAGTTTCACGTAAAAAGAAAAAAAAAAGAAAAGAAAAAAAAATACAAATAATAAAAAAAAAGTTAGGTGAGGGAACACCGCTCCGCCTTCTAAAAAGGTACGCTGTTCCCACGTGTTCCCTCTCCACTACACCCCTGATAGTGATAGTAAACTGTATTAATCATTTCTATGATTTTTATTCATTTATCCATTAAATATTTTCTTGTTTTATATTTTCATTACACTTTGTTTAATAACATTTTACCTTTGCTTCTAGATACCTTCTCTGTACATAGAAATGAAGCTTGTACCTATTTTTGCTGGGATTGTAGCTGCTTCGTTTGCTTTTTATGCAAACTTCACCAGTATTTTTACTGGAGGAGCTGGAAAAAATGGATCTACTGTTGCAGTAAGTTTTCTTCTTCTGTAGCTTTAGAATTTTACATAACATATTGTATCATGCATCAAATACACTTTTTAAATACTTTTAAACTTTTTCTTAAATTTTGCTACTAGTTTTCATGTATATTGTCACAAACCAGGATCCTATTTATTTTGTCTTCAAATGGGTTTTATTGTAAGGCGTATCAGTTTTCTTTCTGTAATATGCTTTTGAGTTTTTAAAGTTATCTAATATAGCATAAAAAGAAAAAAAAAATTATTGGTGGGTTAATTTCAGTGTTTAACCTTTAAAAGCCGGGTGGGTGATATATCGACCAGAACCCTGTTACTCTTAAAGGACGGGGCTGGTTGAAATATCCACCAAAGAGTTCCTTCCCCTCTTTCTTGCCTTCTATCTTGACGGGAGGTTTGGAACCAATTAGTGTCCATCCCCTGACTCTCATTGCACAACCCCCAATTCTTCCCCTCTTTCAAACTGAGTGCTCCCATCAACAAATTTTTCCTATTCTTACTGAAGGAAGATTGTGCTTTGCTTAGCTGTGTTTTGATCGCTTTCTCACACATTTTAATTTGTTGACAACAAAATGTCAAAGAGAAAAAGGGGACTTTTGCTGAATTAGAAGATGAGAGTTTTGATGATTCTGATTGCGAAATGGAGGACGATGCTGATTTAGACATGTCAATAATGACAGAACTTACAAATGAAGACAAAGAGATAGAAGCAGACACTGAAGAAAACAGTGAAATTACCTGGATAAGACCTTTCATTCAGCATACTGTAAACTAAACAAATCTGTAAATATTTTTACGGGAGATTATAATATATCTATGCAGGTATTTTGATTACGATTTTTTTTTCAGTCATCATGATTAAAAAGTTATCTAATTGCTTAGAAGGCTAATGAAATACAAGTAGTTACTTATACATTTTTTAAAATTTTTATTTTATGCAATATCGTAACAGTTTAATTAGTTTGACGAGTGTTATTTCCGTAAAAAAAGCAAGATGCAGTATGCAAGACCATAAGATTTAAACATACTATTATTTAAATGTTTATTTTATAAATTCAATCAAATGTTTGTTTATTCACGATGGACAAATAACTACTGTTTTACGCATGCAAATCTTCAAAAGGCGTGTTTACGTATGTGTTTCTAAAATTCCTGGTTTTCTTAGGTATAAAAAAAAAAAACATATTTATTCGAATAACATCCATACAAAAATTAATTCCTTTTATTTTAACTATTTTCGAAAAATAGATGCAAATGTGTAAGCAAAAATTTGTAGTTCTTAAGAGCCAATTTTTGTCTTGTTTTCTAAGTAATGAGAGGTTTAAAGAACAGAATGAAAACGAAATGGGGAATAGTTCATAACCCTATATGACAGCGTTAGCTATTTCAAGTAACTTCGGTCAAAAATTCAATTGAAAGTAGTGTCAATATGAACCTCATTTTTGTACTTGAATTTGAAACTATTGTTTTTTAAAACTATTGTTTTTTGCATAACAATATTCAAGAGTTTTCCCCATAAAACAGGGAGCTAGAAGGGATTGGGGATTCTCAGAAACGCTATCTTCCCTTTAGGCTCCATGGGGGGTTGAAAGCGTTATCTGCCCTTTGTTCGTTATCTGCCTTCCAAAGGAGGAGATGACATTGTTGCTAAAAGTCCTGTCTTTTAAGGAATCTGTTGAAATAATTCTCCTGTCTCCAAAAGGTTAACTACACAGCTATCTCTTTGACCTTTCCTAACTGCAGGTTTTGATATTCATTTGTTGTTGCAATAAGATTTTAAGTCAAATGATATTGCAGAATTGTTTAGTTAATAAAGTAAGAGCAGCCTCTCCCCCCTACCCAGCTAGTAGGCCCTGCCACTAACACCCCTAAAGTTACTGATTTTTCTAGTTGAGAGGAACTTTTATCTCCTGGAAAGGTTGTTCTCCCAGGAAGTTGAGAGCTTTGTCTAATCTGTTCTATTTGATAAGGCAAATATCTATTTGTCCTATACAGGACTCTGAGGAGATTATAATTGCTTTACATTCTGGTTATATCTCAGCAGTATTGTGAAGTAAATAAATTTAAATGCTGCCTGGAGTAAGTTTAATTTTGTTTTTGTAGTGCAACATCTATATCACACTGCTTATAATTTGCTTGTGGTTCACAAGACTTGATTACATGCAAGATATGTGCATTCTCTTTTTTCCAACATGAGAAATATCAATAAATTACTTAAATGAATACTGTAAAATATTTTAATGACTTTTTCCCTTTTTAATGAATTTGTTTCAAGTGTGAGAATTTTATTTTTTACTTTATACAAATCCTGCATGGTTTTTCCTAAGACAGGAACATACAAATTATTTTAAGATAAAAAAAATTCCAAAGCTAAAGCATCAATTACTCTTGTAGAATAAAAATACAGTTTAATTGATAAAATAAAGGTTACGAAATTTTATTACACAACATGCTCCGGTCATGTGAAGATGTTGTAATGAGTGCAAAGGCACAACGACTATGTGAAATATACAATTGGAAACATTTTCTTGTATTCTTCAGGTCTATTCAAGAAATAACTAAAATAATAATTTTTTTTTAAATATTGATTCTTTTGTAGGGTACAAGCATTTTATCTCCTTTAACGCCTCTTGCTTTAGCTGTTGTGCCTGCGTTCATTATTTACCAGAAGTCTACTGTGAACATTTACGAACACCATCCTTGCCTCTACATCTTGGCTTTTGCTATGGTTGCATCAAAAATAACCAATAAACTTGTGGTATGTATGATTTTATCTAAAGAGTCATCTCATTTATGATGTTGATTGTTAATGAGGAGTCTTTTATTTTATAATTTTTGTCTATTTAAAATTTATAAACAGATTATTTAATTGAAAAAATACTTAGTTTCCTTCACCCTATCCTATACATGGTTAGATTGGATCATACAGAGAGAGAGTGGCAAAGCAAAGCATACTAGGCGTCATAAGCTTATTGTACCTCTCAGGCATTTCTAATAATATGTAGTCTATGACATGCCAAACAGCGCTGTGACCTTTAAAAAGGTTAAACTGTCTGATAAGGAGATGATGCATTTGTTATCAGATTTGCTGTCTAACCTAGTGCCTGTGAATTAGTAGTGTTTGATAAAAACATCCACTGTTTTAATTGTTTCCCCAGCCGTTGCATGGATTATTCTTGACAAACTTTCAGTGCTTTAAGAGGGTTTTTGAAACAGTTATTGATTATCAAACCAATCATGATTCTACAGGATTTCCTATCGTAGTATAAATTACTGTGTTTGGTTGGATCCTATACATGATCTATAATTAAAACTAAATATTAAAATGTTTATCTTTTTGCTACATTAGAAAATTATAAATTCTTTATGCTTTGAATAACCAAAATGGCCACAGAACCTGGAAATCAGGACATGTTAGGGAGCTTCCTGATTCTGGAAAAAATCAGGGAAATGTCAGGGAATTTTTTTAAATTTCACGAAAATCGGGGAAATTTAGAATAATTTTTTTGGGGGGGACGTTTCCCCACTTATCAGTATTTTGGTGCCATTTACTTGGAGCATTATAGTGGTGATTGTTAGAAATTTCATGTTACAGAATAATACTTTTCATTACTGCCAAAACTATTTAAAAAAATTGACATATTATCTCTTTGGTATATATGTTCAATAGGGCGTATCGAAAAAATCGAAATTTATCAAATCTCTTAGCGGTAGTGCGGAAAATTTGTGGACACTCATCAGTAATAAGTGTGTGAAATTTTAAAACTCTGGGTTAATATCTTCTGTCGCCTCAATGGCCCCAAAGTTCCAAAAATTGGGCTAAAAGTGTTTAAAATTAAAAAATTCCTAAAAATTCTCATATTTCGTTTAACGATTGGGGGTAGTGGTTAAATGTTAATATTGTTTAACAACAACAACCATAATTTTTTTTAAAATTACAAGTTAACATCTTCTGTCGCCTCTGTGAACCGGAAATTCCGAAAATTTGAATAAAAAGGAATACAATTCAGTATTTAATCAGCAGTCGCAGATTTCGTTGATCGTTTTAAGGTAGCGCATAATAAAAACTACTTTTTTCAAAAACAAAAAGTATGCAAGAATTATTGGTTAATATCTTCTACCACACTGGGTTTGGCATACTGCCAGAAAAGTAAAGTGGAACACCCCTATTTTCACCCCGAGAAACAAATCGGAGCGACCAATAAATCACGTGATCATTTTCATTTGTTTAGTACTTAGTCTAACTCTAGAATATTTTCTTTCAATTAGTTTCGATCTTAATATCAAACGTATTTGCAGCAATGTAGTCGTTTCTTTTTCAGGATTTTTTTTTTACTCGTAGCTTAGTGTCGTAGTCATTTTTTAGTAAAAGATATTGGTAAATATTAGAAATGCAAGAATCATTGCATTCAAAGTTTTCAAGTCGACAAATGCTGCAATGCCCTATTTTTGGAACACCGAAGGATTTTTCACGCATGCTGCCAACACATGAAGACGTCATAAGATGTTGCGCTCATGAGAGATGGCGTATTGGTAATGAAACTGATGGAAATAAAGAACCATGCTTCTCTGTTATTGCAGAAACTGTTGCTTTGAAAATTGAAAGTTTATACGTCGATTCATCCATTCCTTCTGTTTCACATAAGCGTGTTTGCGATATGATACACGCTTACCATAAAAAATATCTTTCAATCATGAAAAATATAAAACGTGTAGGAAGAAGCAAGACTGCTCTTGAAAATGTTGAGAACTTTAAAACGGAAGCAAAGAAACTATTCGTCATATCTTCCTGTAAATGCGCTATTTTTAAAGAGTGTATCTGTCCAAAAGAGAGCAAAGCTCCACCAAATGAGCAGGCATTCCTTAAAGACCAAAGAACGGAAAGAAAAATATTCATTGGAAGTGTTGATGTACCCAAAACAAAACGACTTTAGAAACGTCAAATGCGAGTACAACAAAATGCTGTGCAAAGTAAAAAAAATGGCGTCTCCTGCTTCTGTTTCAAGCTTTACTCTGGAAAATGAAGATATGATGGAGGTGAATACCAAAGACGTGCCCTACGCACCGTTTCTTGAGCAGGATTCAAGGAGTCTTCAGATGCGTGTAAAATTGGACAACACAATTATTGTCAGTCAAAGATATGGTGTTTCCAACAGAGCCACGGCTGCTATTGAATCGAGTATTATGAAAGATTTGGGTTTAATATCGGAATCGAATTTCTGTCTCGGTCACAGACAAAAAAAAAGTATGGATTGAAAAATCAAGAGTTTACAAGCAAATGATATCAAAATTAAATGAAAATCGTTCCAATCTATCTGGCCTTTATTTTATTGGCCGGCATGACAAAACTTTAACATCAGAAACACTCGAGGGAAAGCAGTTCCAAAGAACAATTGTAGAAGCACATTACTGTATTGTATCGGAGCCTGGTTCTTCGTACGTGGGGCATGTTACACCTGAAAGTGTATGTAGTCTTCATGTATCGAACAGCATTTACGAATACGTAACAAGTACTTTTTTGGATGATTTTAGCAAGCTCACAGTTGTCGGGTGTGACGGCACTGTGGTGAACACAGGAATGTTTAGTGGTGTAATTTGCAGGCTTGAAATGAAACTTCAGAGACCACTCCAATGGATTGTCTGCTTACTTCATTTTAATGAGTTGCCATTACGACACTTATTCCAGTCAATAGAAGGCAAGTCTTCTGGCCCTTCATCTTACACTAGAGACATTGGACGAAAACTTAAAGGATGTGAAAAACTTTCAGTCGTTGCTTTTAATAATATTAAAAGCGAGTTGCCACACATTGATAGTAGATTACTCAGTTCAGATCAGAAATACTTATTCGACATTTGCACTGCCGTTAGTTCTGACATTTGTAGTTTAGATCTAGCTAACCGAGAACCAGGAACGTTGAGTTTGGCCCGCTGGCTAACAACTGCAAAATGAATACTGAGGTTATATATATCTACATCAGACCCATCAAATGAGCTACTAACTTTAGTTGAATTCATTCTAAGAGTCTACGCACCCTCATGGTTCCGAATTAAGATTAATCACTCCATAAAAGACGGTCCTAGACATCTGTGGCATTTCATAAGCTTATCTCGGTACTTGCCTAAGAAGTACTGTGACGTAATAGATCCAGTTATTTCTCGAAACGCTTATTTTGCTGCTCCAGAAAACATGCTTTTGGCCATGTTAATTGATGAAAGATGTCATATCAGAATCATTGCAGCTCGAAGAATAATAAAGGCAAGAGAAATTAGCCGAGGTGTGCGCAGATTCGTTATTCCTGATATAAATTTTGAAGCTGAAGACTACATTGATCTCATTGACTAGAAAAATTGTTTTGTGACATCGCCGCCAGTTCTCCGAGAGATAAGCTCTCAAAATCTTTTGAAAATGACAGAGGTCTGTATGCCGAAGGCCTGCTGGCTCTTCATACAATTTCCTTCACATACACAAGCAGTCGAGCGAACTGTAAAACTTGTCACGGCAGCCTCCGAGAAAACAGTTGGGCCTGAAAACAGGGATAAATTCATAAGAGCTACTCTAGAATCCAGAAAACACATGTCGAAATTCGAAACAAAAAAGGATTACAAGTAGTAATGCTATCGTCAATCGTATATTTGAAAGGCAATAAAATTTCTGATCCCTTTAAAATGAGGTAAGTGTGACGTGTATTTTTTATTTATTTTTTTGAAATTTAGCCTTTTATTTTCCAAAATTTGGTGTTGCTGAGGTAGCAGTTATTATTATAAAAAAAATTATAGTTGTTGTTGTCAAAAATAGTAACTAGTAAGCACCATCCTTAAACTTACAGCGAAATCTGGAATTTTTTATGAATTTTTGAATTTTAATCACTTTTAGCCCAAGTTTCGGAACTTTCGAGCTATTGAGGCGACAGAAGATATTAACCCAGAGTTTTAAAATTTCACACAAGTCTTAGTGATGGGTGTCCGCAAATTTTCCGCACTACCGCTAAAAGATTTGAAAAATTTCGATTTTTTTCGATACGCCCTAATGTTCAATTTGATCAGTGCCTACACATCTGGAAAAGTTGGGGAAATTTAAAAATAATTTTTCGTAAAATCAGGAATTTTTTTTAGAAATCTATCGGGGAATTATCAGGAAACTTTTTTCTTGAATTTTGTGGCCACCCTGATAACTGGGTTTCGGGCAACAGAAAAAATGTGCAAAACAAGGAATTTATCAATTCCTGAAATAACAACAAACTTTAGAAATATTGCTATTAAATCAGAATATATAATTTTTTTTTTATTTGTAAATTAAAAATAACCAAAAAGGTATTTAATACAAACAAGAAATCTCATTTTTCAACCATAACTTGAATATTTTTAGAAGTTTTTTTAACTCATGAATATTTGCATAGTGAATTGTTTTAAATCTAGTTTCCAAAGGGTTTTGTTTTGATTCTTTTAAAAGTATGGGTGGCTTGGAATTATCAGGGAAATTAAAATTGTTTTTCTTTTAGATACCCTGTATAAAATAAATATAGATATTCAATAAGTTTCTTCTGTTTATAATACTGATAAAAAATATTTCTGTGACTGCAGTGATCTTAGTAAATTGCAACTATTTGTTTTTAATATTGCTTGAAATTTCATACTTAAGAATTTATGATTATTTAATTTTTGTAAATTTTTATCCATGTATTGATACATGTGCTACTTCATAAGCTTTTTATATCCATAATTCTGTTTTAGGTAGCACACATGACAAAAAGTGAAATTGACTATTTAGATTCAGTGTTTGTAGGGCCAGGAATGCTCTTTCTAAATCAATATTTTGATACCTTTATCAATGAATATGTTGTACTTTGGTTGTGTATGGTAAGTATAATTAATGATTTATATGTTTAATTTTTTTTAAGAATCATTCAAAGTTGTGTGAATGGAAATGATTAAATCTACATCTAAATTGCAGTCGGATAGTTTTTTGTAAAATACAATTTTTGTTAGTGTTTCGATCCCAAACAGAATTTAAATTGCCTATAAAGTCACTTCTTTGCATTTACCATGAGCATAGTATTTAATAACTTAAATAATAACTTTAATACCTATTGAAAAATGAAAATTAAATATAAAATATAATGTTTTCCACTTTTAAATTACTTTTTTTTCTCTCTGTGTTGTATGATGTATCAAGTAAAAACTATTGTTTTGGTAAACTTAAAAAAAAGTTATAGAGGTGCTGTAGATTTTAAATGTAGTGTACTAGTAGTCTCAATTTGAATGATTTCAGTGCATCCTTGATACAAGGGAAAAAATTCAATTTCTGAATTCCTTTAAATATTAAAATAGGAAATAAGGTGATGCTTGAAGTAGCGATAAATGTAATTGATCCATGCATTATGTTACTGCTGGTATAGAATTTCTGTTAGCTTGAATCTCATAAGGGGTAACAGATTTGAAATTAAATATACATCAAAAATAGATATGACACAAAATTAACGACTTAATGATACTTGCAAAGTTAGTATTTCAATTTAAAAATTCTAATAACTGGTTTGATAAAGTTTAAAACTTCGTAGCCAAAAGGAATTTTATTTTAATGGTCATGTATCATTACATATGCCAATGCTTTAAAAATGACTTTGTCACTATTAACTGAACAATTAACTTATACAATCAAGACTATAGTTGATCTTAATTAAAAACAATATTTTTTATTCCCATGATTGCAGAATTTCGAATAACTGAACTTAAATATGTGCAGTGATTTGGAGCAAATTTTATTGCTATATTTCACTAACAAAAGGTATCTTAAATAACTCATGAAATTTATATTTGTTTGTAAAATTATGTGTCCGTAGTGAAGTGGTTTTTTATTTATTACAATAAGGGCCATGTGATGGATGCAATCTAAAATTTTTGATTTAAATTAATTTTAAATTCGTAGTAAAGTTAAACAATTCATATTATTGTTTTGTATATGAACCATGATGAATTTCTAAATAAAATACATGTATCATTTTGCAAATGTATTGTAATAAAGTTAACCAAGCAAATGTCAACCAATCAGTATGTCTTAGCAGACATGCTACTTTTCTGCAGAAATATGGATTGCTAATTTTTTCAAAGAAATTTCTCTTATTCCTGTGATTGATACAAATCCAATATACATGGCATAACTTATTGTCTGGAAAGTGGACACAACCAAAGCAGTAATCCACCACAGAGACTATTGCAACAGAGGAAGCCTCAGCGCATAATGCGATTTCCCATACTTTCTTTATTGTGATAATTGCTACTACCTTACTTTCTGCTATTGTAATAATCATTGCTGCTTTACTTTTCGTCATTGTGATAGGATCACAACATAGGATCATAGGCGTTTACATAGGATCTTTTCACTTTGTGGTTACACAGAAGCTTTCTACTATTGTGCTGGCCATTCAAGCTAGACTTTCTACTATTGTGATATTCTCTATGGAATCACTTTTCCTTGTTGTGACAGGTTTAACACTAGAACACCTTACCAACTTCTTCTATATCCTGTCCTTTACTTGAATTAGCACAAAATTATAACTCTTTCAAAAGTGAAGATTGATTTTAGAAAAATAAATTTGATATAAACTTCTCCCATATGTGTTATTTCATGATTCACTTTTTTGATGGGATCTTTTTAAACAAAAATGCAGTTTTGCGAGGAAATTTAAAATAAAGTTTAATGCACAAAAACTAGGAAATTTTCCCCCAGAAATTTGCACTTTTCAATGGTTCAAGTTAATGTTGAGTAAAATATTCGTTATAATTGTTAAATTTTTATGTAGTTAATATATCCTGGTTTGAAATGATAATTTTTTGATTTTAATTTTGAAAAAATGTATATTTTAATTTTTTTTATTGTTTAAAATTAAAACAATCAGTTTTTCACAGTAATTTGAATGTAGATTTCAATGTTAAGAAATTGGGTTGATTGGACATTTGCACAGCTGTACTTTTTTGAAGTTCAGCTTTTTTATTTTGTCTGAGAGTTGCAAAATATTTAGTTATACTTTTATGTATTGAAAGAAAATATGATACTCCTCCATCACAGCAATATGCTTTCAAATTCAATAGTAATGATGTAGACAAATTTTATGTTTAATTAAAACACAATTTCTGACCACATTTAAAAACAAACATTTTCAACCACTAATTTTAAACAATGCATTTTCTAGGTATACTCGACGGCCAATCTCCTTCACTATTGCACTATAGTTTGCCTGCAGATCTGCTCTCACATGAATATAAGGTTGTTTGTGATCACTCCCCGCTTATCTTCAGGTGACGGAGAGTACAGTGGACACCATGCTTTGTCAGCTCCTCTGCTACAAGATGTTACAAATGGTAAACAGTGGATTCATTCAGCTTTTCACAAACAGGGATAAGCTTTTCTTTTTAGAGTTCTTGTGACATATAACTCGTGCCAAATAACCGATACTGATTTAAAAAATGCTTTGTATTCTCTCTAAATATTTTATTACTTGTTTTTGAGGCTATAAGAGCCTAATTAAAAAAAAAAAAAAAAAAAAATTGAAGTAAAATTTTTTTAAATGATTGATACCTTTTTATTGAGTAACAGGTATTTTAACTGAGTTGAAAACTTCAACTGTTTTCACTTAGTGTTTGCCAAGATCTTTTACTGTATTCAATTATTACAGGGTGTCCAGTAACAGGAAAAATATAGAAAACAGGGAAATTTTTAATTCTCGATGTATTGGGGAATCGTTAAAAGAAATGTAATTAAACAAGAGACTATAATTTGTCTTCATTCATAAGTTATAAACATAATAAAGAAATTCTATGAATGCAAGAAATGACATTTTCTACCGATTGCTTTTAACTTTTAAATTTAAGTTTTTATAGTTTACTCTGTGTTATTGTTAGAGTAAAGATGATCAAAAATTGACCTGAACATTCTAAATATTATTCCTCTGGACATCCTGATAAAATTCTTGTAATTTGTAGTAAGAAATGTTTTGGCTACTGGTGTAAAACTTTTTACCTTCTATGTTCCAAATTTTATTTTGGTGCACTTAAGTAAGTCAAATATGTCACAAACATTTTCTGTTTAGTTGAGTTGTGTATTTTTTTTAGTAAAGTTATAGAAATATTGAGGTGATAGAGATATCAATGGTTATAGTGTTAGCACATAATTTGTACTTATTTTTTAATATTTTATCTATTCCTAACTACTTATTTTATGGTATTATTTTTCTTTGTTCTGTTATTATATTATTTTCTTATGTGGTGTTACTTATTAACTTTTCTGTTAGTACAAGAGATTGGAATAGATTTTTTTTCTTAGATTACCTTTGTTTAGATTCTTTACTATTTGATTTCTTTTGTGACACCATTGTGTTGCTATAAGAAAAACAGTTACGGGTCATAAATGAAAATCTAAAAAGTGGAATAAAACAAGAAACAATAGAAAAGTATATATTGTTTGTAAGGTCTTCAATTTGTGCATATCAAAAATTCCGCCTGCTACATTAGTTTATCAATTTATGTGTCAGCCAAGTAATGTGTTTTTTAGGCTTTGGATGTTATAATTCACTTGTGCAAATAGCTGGCAGTGCTCAAATTTCTGTTATTTTATACCTTTTTTTTTGTGGTAAATTTGAGTATTCCTTTTTTATGTATTAAAATCTATCTTGATTAAGTACTTACAATATACAAAACTTTCAGTTTTTGAATTATTCTGGATATTTATCTTCCATATCCTCTGAATTTTGTAGTAACCAACACATTACCTTTTTAAAAAAGAAATTCATTGAGTAACAAAAGAATTCTACTAAATGATACAGATTGTCTCTTGCTTCCTATTCTTCTTTTTTTATTATTTCCAATGATTTTTATACTTGTATTTGTATCTTTTTTGTTTTTATAATTCTTCTTAAGCATAGTGATTCTTCTTAAGCATAGTATAGTGATAAACACTATAGATTGTTATTATTATTTTTCTTTGTTGAAATGGTTCATTGTTTAAATTTCACACTTTGTAGCAACTTATTTTGACATCGTTTATAACAAAAATATAATTCAGCATATTTTTTCCGTACGAACCAAGTAAAAGCATATAAAGAATTTGAACTCGCACAATAAAGAATAGGATAAACCAGTTAAGTTGGAGAAATAATTATGATTCAAACATATATTTTTAAATTTTTGTAAAAATATTTGTTTATATTTTGCACAAGTAGTGTACTAAGTAGTACATTTATTTAAATTAACCATTATCGAATACACATTCTATTTTATTGCAATATTTTTCTATTGTTGCATTTAACTGCATGTGCTGTTGTTGTCACCTAAAACTTGCTTGATACCAAAACCATTTATTGTTTTACAATTTTCTTATAGTGAATTTAAACCATATTGAACGGTTCATTAGGTTCATTTAACGTTTAAAAAATTGATAAAATTTAAAAACTAATATAAATAAATTTATATTTTTTTTATGAATATGTTAACATGGTATAGCTCTTACTATTTGGTATTTTGTTGAGGAACTAATTACCTTGTTTGTACAAATTTAAACTGTGGAGATTGGAATAGACAGAGCAGAGTTAATATGTTATTGCCTTTAATTGTTTGTTTCATGCAGTATTTACCACTTGTTGTAACCGGAAAAAGAGTCGCCCACTAGATACCAAATAGAAAGAGCCACATTATGCATACTAATTTTAGTGAAATGTTTCTACAGTATTAATAGTCACGAACAATGTATAAAATGAGTGAAATGTTTTAAATTTCTGAAATATATACTACATTACAATTCGTTTTTGTGAATAATTTATAATTGGAGAAATTGGTTACTGACTTTTTTATTGATAAAGTGTTTGCTGACGATTCTCTTATATCTGCATCTCTATCATTACTTTTATATGGAAAGCTCAATTTTTAATGCAATTGCTGTCATTAGTATTCATGTATAATTTTTGTGTATTGTGAACTTTTTATTTATGTAAACAGCTTTAGGATGTTGTTTTCTTCTGGCAAATTTCAACTAAGAAGATTTTCTGCTAGATTTCTTTTGCAATTTTTTATTTGTAATAACTACAGGGTGGGGTTAAAGTCCCTGATGCATTTGAATTTCAGTCTAAAGTCAAGTAAATAAAGTTTGGATTGCACTAAATGCTACTCACAATGACAAGTTTTTGTTTAAGCAAATTAACAAATGTAGTTTCTGATAGCACTCTGCCTTAAAAACAGATAATTTACTATGTACTAGCAGTTACATATAATTGATTTTGTGTATTCCATTACCATGTTTAAAAATGCATACCCTATTTAGTTAAAACCATATCCAAACATAACTTTCTACCCATGTATTTGTTAGCATTGATTGTAGAATAGACAGAAAACGAGAGATTCACATCTTTAATGCTTCAACGTTATCCACTGCCGTAAGTGTATATTTTGTCCTTGACACAACTACATAAAAAAAATCTTGAGATATTAAGTTTTGCCAACAAGGTGATTATACCACTGGACCAGCTTGTCTAATCCATTGGCCATGAAATTCCTCATGCTAAAAGTCTCTTACTATTCAATACCTGTGTGGAAGTTCACCATCTTGCTGATTGGACTCAAATGGTAAATTTGAGGGACAACAAAATTTTGCATCATGTCCATTGCCCATGTAAAAAGTGTTTGAAATTGTTTTCTCATCAAAAACTACCAATTGTCCCAATGAGACAATCATTAAGTCCCACCACACATTAACTTTCATACACTTTATTAGATTACTTCAGTAAGCTTTTCTGACACATTTAAAGTTGCTGTGTTCGTTAAGAGAATTCATCTGAAGTTATAAAATCCCAGCATCTGAGTCTGTACATTTCAACATCTTAATGGTAATATTTAAAAGATTTAGTGAATTTAGTAAATCATCCCACAGAGAATTTAGAATATTTGGGCTTTGTATGCTTAAAAGTTCAGTGTTTTACGCAGAATCCAACACAGTGTGGTATATGTGGAATGCTTTAAATTCTTAGAACTGTAATGATCAATTTGGTTTTAAAGCATAAACCTATACAAACTGCTTTTTCACTGAAAGCCATCATTTCTGCATGACAGCATGAAACTTTTTCTAAAATAGCATTGAACTCAAATTAATCGAACATAAGAACCAGTACTGCAATTTGTGGGCAATATATCTTGTGTTTTTGGCACATTGTTTGTTGTATATAAGGTGCAGAGCCATTTATGGGCAACATGTACAACTACATTTTTTATTCAATTTTTTTTCTTTCACACAGTAGTTTTGTGTACCACCTACTTGATTTTAGCTTGGAACTTAAAATGTGTTGGTCTTTTGACCCATTCTGTGTTTCAAGCTGAGTGTTTTCTTAAGTTTTTCTAACGTTACTAGTTGCAATATATTTTTAGGAAACTGGATTTCTTAATGTCTTATAGAAATCTATAATTTGCTTTAAAAAAAGGGTAGTTTTAATTTGTGTATAGCAATTGATGTTATTCAGATTAATGTATTTTTATATACATGTTAGCTATCTTGTATTAGTATATATTTGCGATAAAAATTTTGCTCTTTAAGAACTGCATATGTTGAATGTTAAATATAACAAGTGTTTAACTTTGCACATTCCTTTTTATCTGTTTTATTTTTGTACTTCCCGATATGTGTGAAAAATGTTTTTGTGATAGAGATTTGCTGAGAATATGGATGTTTAAAAAAACAAAACAAAAAAACATTTTTATTAAGATGTGCATGCCTCTGCAACTAATTTGACCTACTATGGTTGGTAATATGCTCTCATCTATACTTGTTTATTTTACAACTTAGTTTAACTGTATAATCTGTTATATATTACTGTTAATGTGATTTATTAGATGATTATGCCTAATTGCTGGTTATTATACATAATTGGCATAAATATCAATTTAGTATATCTGATAAACTTATTTTGTAAGCTGCAATTCAGTTGTTGTGATTAAAGAGTGCACTTTTCTCTTCTTTTGAAATGTTAGTTTTTTTTTAATATAGTTAAAAATATTGTCCCTCTACTTGAGACAATTTTTAAATCCCAATTACTGCCATGCTATAAATTAACATTACAGTGTTTTGCATATATGCTAATTTCTTGTGTTCAATAGAGGTTAATAAAACCTTTAATAATTAATAATAATTTTAATAACCTATATTAATTAATAATGCCTTTAAATAAAATCCCTTGTTTAGAGTGGCAAATTTGACTTTTAATATATTCTTTTTAATTTTTATTTTATCATATCAGTAGAAGCTATATATTTTTACACATAATGCTAATAATCAGTTAAATTTATATTGATATTTTTTTCCTTCAAAATTTGTTTAAACCTAAAAGTACATTTAACCCGGCAGCAAAAGTTTGGAAATTTTATTAAAGTTATCTAATTTATTATCTACATTTTTAGTGTTGTGTAAAGTTTCATTAAAAATAACAGAGATTGCTGATTGTCAAACTTAATAAATTTATTTGTGGTTGGTAGACAGTTGGAAATTATGTATATTTATCAATTGTTTTTATTAAATATGCAAAATTCTTGCTAAAATTGAAAAATGTAGTAAAATAAATGAAATTTGCTTTTATTGACATATATGCATGATAACTGGCAATTTTCTAGAATCTTACTTTTCATGAGAGTGTATGTTGCATTGGAATAAATATTTATTAAAAGTGTTTGTAATTCTGTAAAATGTATTTTTGAAATTCTAAAAGTTTTTAGAGTTTAAGAAAAAAGAAGAGTAATTCTATTGTGCAAAATGTTGAATTATAAAATGTTGATTATCCAGGTGACATGGTATTACTAATTACTGGTATCAAAGTATGCTTAATTTTACTTGTAAATATAAATTGCTATATATTGCTTACCATTTGTGGTTGAACAAAAAGCTTGATGTTTACCCTAGGTTTAAATTGTTTGTATGAATCAAAATAATGTTGTAAAGATAGAAAGAAGGCATGAAGAGACAAAATATGGTTCAAATGTAAATTTTATATTTTAGAGTACAGTCAAATCTTTTTAAAACAAACTCCAATTAACTTATCCATTGAAACATAATCTTTAAAACTTTTGCCTTCTTTGACGAGCTTGCATTGCTGTGTTTCTTTTATTACTTCTCGGGAAACTTCAGCATTTTCATTTGCTATGCTTTCTTCTATTTGAATTTTAGATACTTCAAATACAAGTTCAACTTGTCCAATAGTTATTAGTATGCTTGTTCGTCATAAATGAAAAAGTTAAGTTATTTGTGCATACAATTGGACAGAGATGGCAACTGTAGTTCGTTTTAATAGTAATTTGCTTTAAAGGTTTTTGAATTAACAAGGTTCGACTGTATTTACTTTTGTTTTAGGTTTTATTTTACTTTAAAGACATAATTAATGTATTTGTTTTATTTCAAGTGCTTTTTTATTATTATCTAAATTCATAATACTTGCAAATAAATGTTTAATGACCACTGAGATACAATGTAACTAATATTGTAAAAGTACCAACTTTAATTTTTCCATTATCTGTACAGCATTTAGCTGCTATGTGCTAACATTATTTTTGAAGTTCTTAAACAATATCTAAAGCAATACAGAGTGAATTTATTTTATATATCTTTGGCTTTTAAACATGTCGTCGAAACTTAATTAGAATACAACATAAAACTATGGAGCATGTGTTTTCAATAGAGCCAAAGTTTATACTTCTCAAATTAGTCCAAGATTACTGAGATTTTGTAGGTTTTAAATATCTTAAATTGTATCAATATTATCAATATTTTATATTTAATATTTATACGTTAAATTTTGTAGCATTTGTTAAGATAAGTTTTGTTAAGATGCCTCATGTTATGTTCTGTAAAGATAGCTTGTGCATTCTGAAGGTGCTTAAAATTTGTGCTTGATGATGTTTATACTTACTTATTTCTGTGATAATAAAGTATTCTTTGTTATTCTATTCTGTGTTGCTTATTTTATCTGTCTTATCGTTTTGTGTAACTCCATTTGATCATTTTGTATAACTCCAGTCAGATTAGATTGCTAGACTGCTGGTTTTATAATTTGTTCATTCATAAAATTTCATATATACTTGTGTTTTCATATTTGCTTCAAATCAGACTACTACATTATTCCTGATGGCTCACAATAATTAAAAAAACAAAGGCTTATGGCTCAAGTATAAAATAATTGCATATATGTTAATAATTTGAGATGCAAATTTTTATGACTTTATATTTACTATTTACATGCCATAATTGGGTTACAATTATCGGTAAAATTTTTAAGAAGTAATTACTTGGTTATATTTCTACACTTCCATAGTAGATATTTTTATGCATTTTCTTTATTTCTAATTTTCTTGTGCACAATTTATATTTAAAATCTCCATTTTGACACAGGATAAAATATTATTTTAAGTATCATAGTATGAGGCAATTATTAAACTATATAAACCTTAATATTTACTACTGCAAATGTGTATTAATACAAGTACTAAATAATTGTACACTACGAATGTGAAAACATTATAAAATACTAATTGAATATGTAACTAAAATTCTACTGAAAGAAGTTAGATTTTATTTCTCAAATTCTTGCTAATTAGTGTATTTTTGTATAGTTAGTAACAATATCTTCCAAGTCTAATAAGCCATCCAGTTTTATGTTACACTATTTTCTCCCTTTGTCTTATCTTCCTTCTATATGATATCTCTACTGCTATTTATTAGGATGTTTTTTTTTCTGGATGTTCTGTTTTCTGGAGATGCAAATGTGTATGAGGTAACATTCGGATACTGATTGTATGACTTTTGGATTGCTGGATACATTTACCTTGAACACATAGTGCTCCAATGGATGTGCAGTGAAGGATACCTTAACTGGTTCAAATTACCCAATTTTTAAAAAAAAATTTCTTCATCAAATAACCTAATCTTCATAGAAGTAATTTTATATTCCTCGAATGAAAGTGCTTCCCACTGATCTCCTTAACCCATGTGATGTTATAAAGTTTTGTTACAGTGTAGAACCTGTGTTATGTGTGAAATGGAAACTCTGGAACAATCCAAGTTGATTTCATAAACTTTCTCACTTGTAGCCTTAGTTAAAAGGAATATTATGGTTTGCTAACAAACTTTATCGATTGAGAATCAATCAAGAAATTTTTGGTAGAATTATTAAGATTCCTTAATGGTACATAAAAGTTGGCAATTTGTGTTATATATTACACTATTACATCAAGATAATTTTTCTGCCGACACTTAATATAAAGGTTTCAGAAGTTTTTAGGTAAATATTACACAATTAGCTTATGTATTGGGTTTCATTTGGGAAATAAATTTTTTGCGAGACAAAATATAACAACGAGTTCATATATAATGTTCTTTTGAAATCCTACATAATTTCATGGGAAGCCATTGTTATAAGTTTAAATAAAACATTCGAGACAAATTTAAAGGGTGGGTAGTGAAAACAATGTGTGATCTTTGATAACTTTTGTTGCAAATTGGCATTATTTATATTATGAGTCTTTTTCAAAAGGAACTATGAGAGGATTTAAGGTATTGCCTCTTGTGGGACTGAATTGTTATTTTCTATGCATGGCCTCACATAGTTGAATAATTTTTTTGTCTTTCATTTTTAGATTCTTTTTTTTTTTTTTTGCATGTTGTATTCTTTGATTTAACATATTTGAAAGCTCATTTTGTTTATAATGCATAATTGCCTTAGCCCAAATTTTTTTTCTGTATAACTAAATAAGTGAATGGCTTTTTTTTATTACTCTTTTGTAGCAAATAATATATAAATTTTATCCAATGCATTGTATGTTTTAGTTTAGTTTCTTTAGGTTTTTCAACAATTGAATGGATGTTGATAGGATATTATTACATGTCTCCTTTTTTTTTGGTTTTAGATACTTCATCTGAAACATCGGATTTAATTTCAAATGTCCAGTCCTCATCATCCTATCAGCATTCATTCTTGGAAGAGGTTATATCTCATAATGAAGACAAACTGGATGATGAAATACCTTGAGAGAATGCATGTTAGTTTGTTCCTGGGTGACTAGTTCTGGAGAGTTTAGTTTATGTATCTGATATACCTTGGCTTATCTGTGATAGAAAGCTGGCTTTCTTGACAAAATCTGCATGTTTTAAATTGCAATTAACATATTTTTAAGTGCCAATCTGGAACTACTATTGATGCAGGTTGTGTTGGCCAGGAATTTTAAGTACTTGGTATTTTGAATATAAAGCAGTGTACTTATTTTTGCATTGACTTAAATATATGTTAAGCATTAAGTTTAACCTCTTTGGGAACTGGCCAGTCTTCTCAACAATTTAGCCAAAGTCTTAGTATAAGTTATGCATACTTTAGGTTTTGGCTGGCCATTTTCAAAAGAAGCCTGTTCATTTTGTCTGAAGCTATAACATATATTTCAGTCATTTTTATACTGGCACTAATTCAGGATTTTTGTTTCTGGTTGAATTAATGATTTCATACTTTAGCCAACATAATCTGGCCAGTTATCTAAGTGGCTATTCATTTTAAATATTGGCTGAACTTAAAGCTTTAAGCCAAATATATTTATATTGTGAAATGAAATGCATATGTATATTTCTTTACTTTGGAAGAAAAAGCTATTGTTAAAATTGCAGTTTTCATTGGTGCCTTATAACTTCAAAATAATGAAAGTTCATAAGAGAAAGGTCAAAATTCTTTCTTTTTTTATGTTAACTGTCAAGCCGCATATTCTCCTGTCTTTTCACTTTCTATTTGATAGCATTTTTTACTTTCGGAGCTCTTAGTTTTAAGTATGCTGTTATAAATAGTTTGAAAACAAATTTCACTAAAGTAAAATAGAAAGAAAACTAACATCTGTGTTCAAATATATACAGGGAAGAAAATCCTCATTTAACACCCAAGTTTCGGTTTTAATGCAAAAAGTGTTTAAAAAAATATATATATGTCTGGTTTTAATATTTATTTTGATTTTTCTTAGTCTTATTTCAATTATGGATTTTCTATTTTCGTATATACTAGATAATATGCAGAAACATTAAAATTGTCATTGAGAAGTAAAGGAATAAGATTTGCCAGTATTTGTATACATATATGCGATTATTTAAGCATAAATTTGAAGATAAACAAATATCATACTTAATTTTTTCAAAATTGAAGTATTTTAATTTTTATAATATAGTTCATTGTTCATCCCTAATTAGTTATCATTGGGAAAAGTTGCAGTTTTTACCAACAGTCCTCTACCTCTTTTCTCTTCTTACATGAGGTAATTTTATAGCTGTCTTTAAAATGGAACTCTGGGGAAAAAAATAAATGAGTTATGTAAATATGTTAACTAGAACCTCAAACATTTAAAAAGAGGAATTGAGTAGCAAAGTAAAAACATTTACTTTAATATAAATGGCGTTGTGGGGTACCAAGCTCACATAGTTTTTTTAAAAACTATCAAATTAAAAATCTAAAACCTGGATATATGTTTTGAGATGCATCAAACATAAGTACCCAAAATTAGTTTTTGGATGCAAGCGTAATAAAATTGGAACAACTTTGTTGCTTTAGATGTACTAATCACAAAGCAGTCATATTTATTCTGCATGCATAATATTTATGCTATCCAGCACAACAAGTCATTATGAAATTGGAGGGAGGGTTTCGTAATAACTCTACTCTGATGTGAAGTGTGTGTGTGTGTGTGTAAGGGAAAGGACGAGATTCTAAGGATACATTTTTTTAATGGCCTTAAATAGAGGGTGATTTAAAATGTTCTACATCATTACTTAAGTTTCAATTCCTCATTCCTTATATCAGTTGTTTTCCTATTAGTATATTGTCAAAAAATAATTTTATGAAACAGCCAAAAAAAATTTGAGTTTTCATTAAAACACCTCAAATTTCAAAATATATTGGTTACTTTAAAACTAGGCAAAATACCCACTATTTTATTTTGGAGCTTCTCCTTATTCAGAAAGATATCTTGTAATATCAAAGAAGAAGAAAAAAGTCACATGTTTAATAATTTTTATGTATTTTGTTTAAAAAATATAGTTTTTTAAAAATATATATAAAAAGCTAGATTTTTTTTTGTTTAAATTGCCCTTGCAATTTTTAAGAAATTTAAGTTTTCATATATGGTAGTCAACCTTGGAGGTGTACCCACTTTACTGGATCATTCTAGTCTTAAGTATGCAATCTAATGATCTTAATATTAATACCTAATTAACATGCCATTTTTTACCAGAGTGATTGAAAACTACATATTTTTTTTTTTATCATAAACTTCTTTAACATCTGTGTAATACAAATAGTGAAATTAAAATTTTTGAAATATCTCATTGATCAGTTTAACATTTCAAGTATTTTACAGTCCGATAGTCATGGTAGTTTTTTTTAAAATTTCGATGGCTATTTATTTCATGTATTATATTAGAGCATTTTAAAAATATTTCATAATTTGAAAATTAGTTTTGCGACTATATCCTGAGAAGTCTGGTAAAATACTGAGATACAGAGTTCTTGAACTTTCTTCAAACTGTTCCAATTAATAATTTTTGCTCCAAGTTAGACCAAACACTTATTTTTATCCAAATTTCTATAAAACTGCTCCATTTTTACACTATTGCCTTGGAAGTAAAATAAAAAACTGCTACCTTGATATTTCAAAACAAAAATTGTAACTCTGTCCATTTTTGTTTTTAACATCTTTCGTTATGGCAAATACTGTAGGGTCCATGACTCAGCAGTGACACTCATACCAGAGAAGGAACAACAAAGCCCATTCTTACCAAATGCAAGAACTTTTCTCTAAGGAATGTAACTTTTTCCATTGAAGACTAGTTTCAACTCATAAAAGTTGTATTGAAGTGATTCAAGAAGCAAGATATGAATAGTCTAAATTGTAAATGTTTTCAATAGTTCCAATAACTAAGTTTACCATTTTCAGTTGCAAGCAGCTACCTATAAGGTCACGAAAATGCAACATTTCCTGCTGCAAAAAGATTTAAATTGCTCCTATTTTTAATTTTTGATGATTTGAAACAGGGTAAGTCCCTGTAGCTGGGTAATATCATTGTAAGGGTTTATAACTTGACCATTATATAAAGGGATTCTAAACTGTCAAGATTGACATCGATACAAGAAAAACATTGCCAAATTCCATTCTTGAAGTATGCCGCAAAGAAAAGGGTTAATAGAAATGCAAAAACATTAAACAGACAGGAGAAATACGTATGCTTATATTTTATTACTGATCATATTTTATTACTGATCGATTAATTGAAGGCTAATTTGTAAATAAATATTTCATATGTGCGTATAAATCTTAAACATTTTTGTTGCTGCTAAATTACTTATATTTGCTTTTATTTCTTTATTAGGTTCATAAATAATCAAGTGCATTTAGTAATATTTTATATCTTTCAACTTTTAAATTCTGATTTTATTTGGTATTCATTTTGTTTTTAGCTGGTTTATTTGTACATTTTGCTTTGCTTTTAGTTCAATAATTGTATTCATTTGTTTTGTATGAGTTAATTTTTCTGGTATAAAATTAGCAATATCATATTTTATTTGTTTGAAAATCGTATTTCTGTTTTTTTTTGTTTTTTTTTGTGTGTGTTCTCTGATTATTTATAAGAATAAAAGTGATCCGTCAGATCTGAATATTTAAACTAATAGAATTTATTTTCAAATGTATCTGCTTTGTTTTATATTTTGGTTGTATACAGTTTGGTTTATGTTATCAAACATTTTAACACCTCTTTTCATCATAGTTGTTCTTTTTAGATATTTTTTTTTACTTAAAATAACCTTGAACTACTTAAAAATATTTTTTTAGCTCTAGTTTACTAGAAGTATTAAGTACAAATTAAAATACCTCAATCATTTTAGAAGAAAACTTCTAAATGTACTTAGTACAAAAGTGTGAAGTTTGCATTATAGAATAATGCAAAACACAGTTTAATCAAATAAAAATGAACTATTGCTTTATGCCCAATATTTATGACAGTTTGTTAATAATTTTGCTTTTTTTTTAAATGTTAACTCAAAATTTCTATTTGTATTGGTGCATTTAGAAATTCTTCTATTTACTTGCAAAACTGACTATAATGATACAAGCTGTCTATAAAGTTAAGGCAATAAATTTCTCAAATGCAATAAACCTTAATAATATAAATCCATACTTTTAAAACTATTTTTGGAATTGATTTTGTATCTGTTTGTTGCTTTGAAGTATAAAGTGTATGTGCTTATATTTATAAATGTGAAGGACTAATTAAGGACAAAAGGATCTGTATAGCATATTATTATTTTAAGGATTTGTAATTCCGAATGATTAAAATTTTACATCAATTTATTCACTTGCATGAAAACCCCATAAAATTATTTTATCGCATAAGACTATTATCTGGTTTGATTGGATTTTTCAAAACTTGTATTATTTATTTAAAAGAAACTATTTGCTTAATTGCTTGATCTTGTCTTATTTAATTCAACAAAAACTAATCTCCGGCATGTTATATCATGTGATGAAAAAATTTGAAAATTAATTTTTATTCTTTTAATTTACATTCTTGTTATTTTTCTAATTACCAGAGTAAAATTTTTTTATCGACCAATGTATATTACTAAAATACAAGTCAATCGTTTTTTTATTTTACTTTTATGAATTTGGATTGGAAAGTACTGTATAAAGATCTTGATACCTTTAAGTTAAAGTTGTAAAAAAGATGTGCAGGTGCGGTTTCTGTTGTCATGAAAATAACATATACCTTTAACTCTTATTCTGAAGGTAAATTTGTAGTTTAGTACATCTGTTTTAGTTATTTATCAAAACTATTTACTTTATTTCTTTGTAAGTGTCCAATGAATTTTGTACAGTAATTCTAATTTATTGTGTTTTAAGATGAATTATTACAGATTATCTTTTTTATTTACCTGGATTATTCTAAGTTAAAGACAATGATGCAAATTGTTGCTTTAGTAAAATAGTCAAATTATGTTTGTCAATGTTCTTTTGTTTTAAAATACTTTTTGGTATTTAGGTTTTAAAATATGTATCAGCCTGCTGTATAATTTAAAAAATATTTTTATAAATCTCTAAAATTATAATTTAAATATATATTAAAAGAATTTTACTGGTATATGTATATATATATATATATATATATATATATATATATATATATATATATTGAAGTTGTAAAATCTTTTAAAGTTTTAAATAGGTACTCTGAAGTAATTTTATTTTAATTATTGGAAATTAATATCTTTTAAGATGTAGAATTCTTACTTAAGATTTCTTTTTGTTTTTTAAATTAATAGAGCCTTTTTGTGAATCTCAGTTTTACATGATATTCATTATTCTGTGGAAAACTTTTATTTATTTAATTTTTAGGTGTCACAATTTATTTTGTCTATGTATATCAAAAATATAGAAGAGAGAATTTTTGATTTTCTTTGCGCTTATTTCTATAATGTGATTAATTTTTTAAAAATAAATTTATTTGGCAGCACTGGTCATTGAACTTCCTGTTTTTTGTTATATTTTATTATGATTTGAATTGGTAAGAGTAGATTTCAAAAATCTCATAATTAATTTTAACTTTTGCAGTAATTGTAAACAGAGTTTCAGCAAAAATTCTTTCATTATATATTTATTAGCATAGACCTGTCTTTTGGGTAAAAAATATGCTTGATGATTGCACAGGTCTTTCAGCAGAGGGTATCTCAGCAACTTGGTTCAACCGTCTCAACTCACTTAAATTATCTCTTCAACTTCATTGAACTGAATTATCAATCTCAGTTTGAGTACATTTGGTATGCAAATAGGTTGCTTTCAAATTGTGGTCTACATGGAACACGAACACATAATACTCCCATTTAAGATTTTGCAAACATATTTGAATTCTTTTTTCCATGCTTTTCTTTTATAGGGCATCGACTGAGTGAATGTTGGTATTGCTAATTCGATTCAGAGGTATTGAAATTATTGGTAAATGATCATGTTTTATGAACCAAAGTTTGAGCCTGCAATTAATTGTATTTATTTGACTTAAATCTAATAATACTGAAAAAATTACTTATATGTATTGTAGAGGTATTTTTATTATCAACTAACACAATCATGGTGGAAGAAGGCGATTGGCATCTATTTCCTTATGTGTGTTGCATGTATATTTTTTATTGGAATCTACAATAATATTTAGATTTGGTGACATTTTGCACACCTAATCAAAACATACTTGAATATAACTTGGCAGGGTGCGTACGCGGCCTGGAAAACCTGGAAAGTCCTTGAATTTCATTATTTTTTTTCAAGGCCTTGAATAGCCTGGAAAAATAGGATTATTTCTAAAAAAGCCTGGAAAGTCCTTGAATTTCCCCATTTCAATTCTAAAACCATAAAATTCTCGTTCCCGTATTACCATTATTCTGACGTCACACTTTCTTGTCGGTTCACTTTTGGCGGATCTGTCAATCACACTTGAATCGGTTCCTCCCGAGCGGCCCTGGAACGGCACGGTCACTATGACCTTTGACCTCTCCCCGAACGGGACAAAAAGTTGCACGATGAGTATCCGGTGGAAAGAGGGTGTAATTTGATATGCAGGATATTTTCTCAGCTTTTCTCTCTCTCTCCCTCATTAGGTGCATTCTCAAACGACCAAAATTTTCCTTTGAGAGGATTTTGTGTTGGTTCGAAATGGAAGGAAAAAGAGCGCGCTTAGCATATTTGTATATAAAATATCGAAGGAAAAAGAATCGAATTAATCGCACTATGTGGATTCATCCCATTGCTTAGAGCCGATCAACATTCAGTATGTTCTTCTGTCTTTACCCTCAGTTAAGGGAAGACAAAGTAAAAATTTTCAACTTTTTCCGGATGTCGATTGAGAGCTTCGACGAGTTGGTGGAGAAATTATGTTCCAGACTGCAAAAACCCGACACTAACTATCGGAGGAGTATATCGCCTACAGAGAAAATAGCAGTTACGCTTCGGTATTGTATTATGATTTATATCATTCTTTCATTTATGTCGATTCCTATTTAAAGAAAGAATTTCTTTTTCTGTAGAAGGTGAAGGGTATGTAATTTTTTATATCAATTACTAAAATGGCCTACTTTAAAGCCGTGAAAGTTATTAACTAAGGTTGCTGGGAAAAAAAAACCTTCCAATTTTATTAAATTTATTTTGAGCTCATTAAAAAATTTCTAATTACAGGGATGTAAGAGCTGTTCCAATTGCGCCGAAGTGCGCCAAACTGACTACCCTGCTCCAAACTACGCCACAAACCTCTTTTCGGTTAAGATTGCGCCGAACTGCGCCAAAAAATCATTTTTTGACTTGAAAAACTACTTGGCTAGAATTTTGTCTCGAAATTTTTCAAAATTATCACGAAACGTCACCAACAAAGCGATAAAGAGTATTTTGCCCTTCAAGGGCGTTTTTCGTCAGTTAACGTGCCGGAAAAGGTTCGCACTTGAAAATACATATTACAATCTCTCAGTTTTGTTGTAGGTTTTTCAAACTATAAAGAAGTAGTAAATGAATCAGTGTGTATCTGATTTAAATCTGTTTTCATGGCTGATTTTAGGTATAGAAAATTAATACTTTTTTTTATACTTATAGAATACATGATTTTTTTTTTTTTACTGAGACTCCGTGCTAAAAATAGAATACAAGTATTGTATTTTTCACACAAGCAATCTTGGTGCATCTGGTTTAGATTTGCACTCTTGCCTGGTTTCAATAATAAAGAAATATATAGCTTTCTTTAAGCTAAAAGAAAACGCGAATATTTTTTTTTAATTTTTAAACTTAATCCAATTGACAGCCCCCCTCCCCAAACATTTCCAGGCTTAATTTCTAAGTCATCGGTAAAACGGGATTTGAATTTTGAACTTGCCTTTTTGATTATCTGGAAGGATTGGTGACTATTAGTAAATGATTTTTTGGTAACCCTGGATGTTGGATCATGATTTTGACTTGGCAACGAACGGGAAAACGCATATTACGTCATTCTTTTATTGTAGCCAATTCCCAGAAAAAGCTCAAAGTCGTACCCTAGACTAGAAATTTTACGAAGAACTTGAATGGGGGATTTAAGCTATGTCTTTATTAAAAAAAAAGTAAGGATTTCTTGTATTTACAAATATTTGTTCCTTTAAATTAGCGATAGGAAAGATCAGGGATTCGCGGCAGTATGCCCCTTGCGCCGTTAAACTTCAACCAACCAACCAGGGATTCGCGCTTTAAATTCAAACTGTAGAAGGCATGAAACCAATCTTTATGCATCCAATTTGGATATTTTTTTCTTGCCTGTTTGTAAGTAAAAATAATAAATATTTTTCTTAGTACTTTAAGAGTGCATGATTATTTTTTTGGCATATATTTAAAAAAAAAAAACTAACCAAATAACCACAGGCTTAAGATCATTTTGTTTCCATTGACCTTGAGATTTCACATGGGGACCCTCTATAATCCATTTAGACAATGGAGAGTGTTAGAAAACAAACCACTACAAAAATTAATATTTTTCAGTTTGCCTTGTTTTAGTTTATTATTTAATTACATTAGAAGTTATTTCTTTATGTTAAATGCTAGTATAATTGTCTAATTTCAGTTAGAGGTTTTAATTTGTTTGAGTTTAAAAAAAAAATTATCTTCCAATAAATAAATAGCCCTAAAAAACCTGCTAAGTGAAGCTATCAGTCCAAACAAGTTATGAAATCTAATGCTTGCTGCTAAGCAGCCTTGTTTCACTTTTTTTGCAGGGGGGGGGGGGGGAGGAAGTACTTTGTATCGAATTAAATTATTTTGGATTATTGGGAAGAACTTCTATAGGTAATTGGTACTAGGCAGACTAGAGTTTTTAAAGAAAAAAATCTTATTTCATCAGGTTGTTAAAAGTAGCTCTAACTGAGATTATTTCGAAAAACTTTCAGTGATGAACCGAACCTTATGATTGGTTGGTTAGTTTTCGTGGCGCAAAAGCAACACTAGGGCCATGCTGTGCCCCGAACCTTATGATATCATGTCATCATTGAAAACTTCCTAATATTTTAATTGTTGGCAAAGAGGTTAATAAATGCCATGCTTTTTAATTTATTTTTTGAGTAATGCAATCAAATTAATAAATGTAAATTTAGAATGCAAACGTATTTATGAACAAGTTACACCTTTTTTTTACTTTAAATTAATTTGAAATATCAAGGTTGAAATATGCAAAAATATTTGCTTCATCACTAATTTAAATGTAATAATTTTCTGCTCCAAAACCACATTTTGCTGCTCCAAAATCGTATTTTTTCTCAAAGCCGAAGGAGGGGGTTTAAAAAATTACTCTCTTTTTTTGAGTTATTGAAGAACTTGTGAAAATGATGGCTATATCTATTTCTGTGGCTAAAAATTATCGACTCCGAGATGGGAAACCTCAGGGAATTTTTTTTCTGAAAATGTGTATGAACCCTGTTTAAAGAATAGTATCTCTAAATAAAGTACTAAAATTTAATGTGATTTGAATGTCCACATAAGTAGCAATAATTGTTTATTTACTTAGTTTAAATTATGTTCAGAAAGAATGTTAATTATTATTTAAACATTATTCTAGTTAATGACAAATTTTATTTATAAATATGTGTACGTGTAATTAGAAAAGAATTGACCCGGTTTAAACAAAAAAAAAACTGGTTTAAACCCAAAAAAAACTTTTTTTTTAACCTAGTTTTTTTCCTTATCCTGGTAAGAGGTATAATTATCAATAAATATATGTGGTTGCATCTTAGTTGTTAAGTAATAAGTATTTTAATTCTTTTTGCAACTTCGTTAATTAAAAAAAATATATAAAAATTCAATTTTGGTATCGACTCTGCAACGATAAAATAGGGCCTTGATTTTTGTTGAAATATCCTTGAAAAGGGCCTTGAAAGTCCTTGAATTTCACTTCCAAAAAAGTGTATGCACCCTGCTTGGCTACTTGGAAGTTTCGAAAAAAATGCCTTTTTCATGCCCTTTAAGGGGTATGATCATAAATTTTACGGTTTTATTCCAATCTTGATAGAATTTTGTGCACTGAGTCTTTGAAAAACAAGAGAAAGATTCCTGACTGTTTAAAATTTCATAAAACCTCGCTTTCCACCCTTTTCACTCCTTAAGTGGTATAGTTATAACAACTTGAGATCTACTGGGCCAATTTGTCGCGGGATATTTTCATGTAAGTGTCTTGCCTAATTCATATTATCGGGAGTACAGTTTTATTATTGAAATTGAGGATATGGGTGAAAAGAATGATCGTAATTTGAGATTTACAAAAACAAATGAATTTTTGTGTGTGTCCTACGGCAGGTATCTTAACTGATCTATATTATCGGGAACAAAATTTCTTTTCCATGTTTTGTTGTTAAGGTGGTGAAATCGAGGATAGGGGCATTAAAGAGTGCCATGCTCTTAACTATCAATCGACTTAGTTAATTTGAACTAGGCTATAGCTGTTTGAGCTGGGACTAAGACGAGCTCTTCTACTCGTTATATTATAAAATTAAATATTGGAATGGGTACCTATGATTTAATATCAATAACGTAATTATAAAGCAATTACTATTATTACGCAAATGGTATCTCGTCTGTTTAAATACACATTTAGGATATTGGTAAGTCTCTGTTGAACAGAGAATTGAGGTTATTTTCAATAATGGGTTTTTAATCGATGAATTCCAATTTTCTGTTTTATAAGGAAAAAATAAAACTTGCAGAGTATCCAGCATTAGGAAAAATTTGAAAAATAAAGTGGCGATTCCAGAAATTTTTAATAATTACAATTAGAGCAGGACATTATTTTTTTTCTTCGTAAGTTATTAAAAAAATCGAAGAATTGTATTTTACATCAATAAATTTCATGTTATTTAGAAAACTTATTTTTGTGCACTAAATACCCTTAAATTTTTTTATAGTTGTCATTTGTATTATTGTAAAACTATATATATATATATATATATATATATATATATATATATATATATATATATATATATATATATATATATATATATATATATATATCTGTTAACATTTAGGAAGATGTCATCTAAAATGAACTTCTTTCTTGGATTTATAAAAAGATAAAAAAAAAAACAACAATTTATTGTTCTTGACGATGCTTTTTAATTTTGTTTGCTCATTGAATTGTCGAATATATCAAGTTGTAAATTTTTTGCTTTGGCTGAGAATGTTGATCTTGTACATGACAGATGGACGGACCTTAATGCAAACTTATAACTACATTAATGTCACTACTAATACTGAAAATTGAGCTGTGCAGATGGCTTTCATCAAAGTAACGTGCTTCTGGAAAATCCGTCATTTATTTAAGGAATATGTCCACCAGGATCATTGATGAGAAGAAAAAACAAGAAGGGAAAGAGAAGATGCAACTGCTCTCTCTATTTTTTTTTTACATATGGTTATTGGAAATAAACATATTTCTGAAAATAGATACTAAAATAAAAGATTTAGTATTTCATATTCATTGTTGTAAATTGTTTTCTCCTACCATTGTCTGGCAACCATTCTCCATTTCTACTTGCATTAAAAAGAACTAAAATCTCTATTTCTGATCTTCCAGACCTTTGTACACACCTGAATTTAAACTTGAGGATTTAATCAGTTCTTAATTGCATTGCATGCACCTTTCTAATTACATCGATATCGATTCAGTATTTTCGAATTTATTCACAATTCTAATCGGCGTATCATGTTAGGCCAATGTATATAAATCCCGATTATTTTTACTATTACAATACTTTCTAATGGGATGTATGAGAAGGTAAAAAATTATGTGCTTCTATAATAAAGTGAATGTGAAAAATGTACTTAAACTCTATTCTAATCATTAAAATAAAAAAATGCGTCACGATCCATGTCATCAGAAAAATAAAATCAATGTTATCCTAAAAATAACTAATTTCCGAACTAACTTAATTCAGATGACTTTATTTCGAAGACTCAATAAAAGTAACAGTAATGTAGAAATTTGCAAAATACATGTCGCATACATAACTACGTCTGACAATCGAGGGTTAAAAATTAAAGGCTTTGCGAATTATTCATTGCAATAGTATTTTGTGTATAATGTATACAAATATGAAGCAGTTGCTATACTCACTGATTTACCTACAATTTCTGAATAGTACATGCTTGGTTATTGGCTTGAAGTCGAAGAAGGATTAACAATCACCATAGAGATCATATTGGTAACTTCCCTCCAAACTAGTTAGAATCTGTTTGTAACCATGAGCAACCTATTACGTAGCATAGATGGGGGACAGTATTCAAATGGCTTCGTCTGCTTGCAGAGCAGAAGCCGCTTATAAGCTTTCCAGATGTTGTACTTGGAGATCAGTGGCTATACTTGGCTTCAGGACTTCTTTATTTGAACCTTTAAAATTGCTGACCATGCACCTTTAATAATCTTATTTATAATACAGGCACGTTCTATGCTGAAAACTAATAGAAAATACGATTACCCGGTAGATGAATGCAAGCTAAACAAATTGTCTGATCATAGTTGCGAAGAGGAAAAAAACTGCACGCGATCATGTTATTCGATTATGAAAGTTTTCGAACAATATTTCGTGCATAACATACAAAACAGTATTTGATGTATAATTGGTCGAAAATTCTAATAAATGACAATTGTTCAAGATATTATTTGTCGATGAAAGTAAAATAGTAGACATCAGTAATTTCCTTTTCAAACCTTATCTCGTCAACGAAAATACATTTTGATAATTTCCTTCCGTGAGAAAAATAATCTCGTGTTTTGAGAACCCACTGGAACGCATTTTAAGCCAATCCTATTGTATGAAATTGACGAGGAGATGTAATATATCCAGTGGTGTAGTGTAAAATAAAAAGGTGTGGGAACGCTATGTCGCGTAGTTACAAATGTATTTTTTTCTGCGTGTGTGGATGGGGGGGGGGGGGTGAAAATGACAACTTTAAATAATTTTATTAATATTACTTTAATAATCTCAACACAGCAAATGAGCACTTCAAAAATTAAAAAAAAATTGTGTTTTGACTTATTCTTTCATGATATATTTTTTTTAAACTGTTAAGTTATACAGATTTTTAAACAATTTGTTTTGCACAACCCATTTTAAAAAATTGTTTGACACTTTATAAATGGACTAGCAGACCCGGCCACGCGTTGCTGTGGCTAAGGTTTTTGTTATATTACATAGTAGTAAACTATTCAAGGGAAACGGTAGGAGAACACCAGTCATGGTGACCACCATGCTTTTTTACACAGATCCCATTTGTAAAAAAAAACATGGCGACCTCCATTATTGATTTTCTACTACCGTTGATATTGAGTAAAAATCAATACAAAAGAAATAAATTTAAATTTTTTTATTTTTTGTATTCAAGTTTGTAACAAATGAATACATTACAAAGTTGTTAGTAAATAACACGTGACACTTAAACTTATAAATGAGGTAGGTAGGGCAGATAGTTTTAAATCTTTAACAATAATGTTTAATATTATTTTGAATTATAAATACTTTTAATTTCAATTTAATTTAGCACTAATCGGTGCACAATATTTTTGGTTAACATGTCTTTAGCTAACACAAATAGATTCGACGGTTTTCCTACACGTGAACATGCAACATATAGTTGCCCAAGAGAAAAACATGGATTTTCCAAATCTAAACCACAAATGGACATTGTTTGGCCTTGAGACTTATTTATAGACATGGCAAAAGCTAAACGAATTGGAAACTGTAACCTTTTGAAGGGTATCGTAGATTCTGATGGTATCATCGGAATACGTGGCAACAGGACCACTTCTCCTTTAAACTTTCCAGTTAAAATGGTAGCTTCAAGTATATTTCCGGTGATCTTTTTGATGACCAAACGCGTACCGTTGCATAATCGAGGTGGATTCAAATTACGCAGGAGAATAATAGGTGAACCAATCTTTAATCAAAGATTATGTGGTGGCATTCCAGGTATTAACTATGTGATAATACTTACATGTATATATTTTAATTAAAGATTTTTGAACAATGAAGCACTAATAATTAAAAAGCTAGAAGAATTCCACTCTATTACTTTTTTTATAATATAAATTGAATTTATACTTCAGTCTAAATAACATGTGGCTGGCTATGCTATTGATCGATGAAAGGTTCATTGCTGCGTAAGCGTAAGGTTGCTTCACAGAATAAAAACTAATTGTAAGGAAAACCTTAATATTAGAAGCTCCTCCCTTGTCGAGAAACAATAAATAAAAAGCCCCGTTAATAATTATAACACAACACTCCTTTAAGAATATTTTAACACGTGATGTTTGTAAAAAGAAAAATTAGAAGGTCAAAACTACTTATGTTGAAAATTTCAGAAATGTAGCCCAATTAGAAATCGTTTTGTAAAATATTTGTTAATTAATTAAAAAACAAATAAAATTTAAAAATTCTGTTTTTCAAAAGTCCAATTAGAAGGCCAAAACTACTTATGTTCAAAATGTCAGAGCTGTAGCCCTATTAGAAATTGTTTTGTAAAATATTTTTTGATTAATTTTTTTATTAATAGAGAACTAAATAAAAATTGGAACGTTCTTTTTGTCAAAAGTCCAATTAGAAGGCCAAAACTATTTGTGTTAAAAATTTTAGAGCTGTAGCCTTATTAGAAATCATTTTGTAAAATTTTTATTAATTAATTAAAAAAGAATTAACAAAAATTTAAAATTCTGTTTTTCAAAAATCCAATTAGAAGGCTAAAACTACTTATGATGAAAATTTCAGAGCTGTAGCCCTATTATAAATCGTTTTGTAAAATATTTATTAATTAATTAAAAAAATTAATTAAAAAAGAACTAAATAAAAATTTAAAATTCTGTTTTTCAAAAGACCAATTAGAAGACCCAAACTACTTATGTTGAAAAATTTCAGAACTGTAGTCCTATTAGAAGTAGTTTTGAAAAAAAAAATTGTTAATTAAGAAAATTAATTAATAAATAATTAATTAAAATTTTAACCCCCGTTCTGTTTTTCAAAAGTCTAAATAGATGGCTAAAACTACTTATGTTTAAAATTTCAGAGCTGTATCTCTATTTGAAGCCCCTTTGTAAAAAATAAATTAATTAAAAAAATTAATAAAAAAAGAACTAATTAAAATTTTAACATTCTGTTTGACATACATAAAATTCGAAAGCCAAAACTTTTTATGTTGAAAATTTCAGAGCTCTATTCCAATTTTAAGTAGGTTTCTATAGATCCACAGAGCCACAGACAGACAGACACACAGATTGTTTTATTATTATAGATTATAAGATATTTGCAAACATATTATTGACGCAGATTTTTTACAACAATTTCCCAAACTTTCAGAGATGCCTTACATGCAATGTGTTCGGATAAATTCCCAGATTCTGTAGCTCCTAGAAATCTGTTCTCAAAATGAATTAAAAAGATTGCGATTGTTGCAGATGTCGATTGAGAGTTTTATGGCTTTTCTCCTTCTCAAAAAAAAAAAAAAAAAAAAAAAAAAAAAAAAAAAAAAAGGTAGAGAAGTTCCTCTTGCTTGATTGACCCTTCTTTTCCTTTTCCAAATTTTCTCCATTAATAAAATAATTGTTAAATTAAAATCCATCAGTCGATTTAAAATTTCTTGATAAAATATTAATTTCTGTACCATTTCCAATCGTATCTAATTTTAAGCGGGATATTTCAATGTAGGGTCATTACTTGCTAGACGTATATAGATTTGTTTGGAACATTTCTGTATTTTTAATCTTACCCAATTCGATTTTGTCATTTCGACAGTGGTGATGATTAGTACACACTAAAGTGGGTATGAATCGGAGGTGAAAGCAAACTGCAAAATATATATGAATATTGCCATCAAAATCACTAGATTTTAAAAAAGATCGGGGGGAATTTCCTTCCCTTATCGTCGCCACTGTATTTGGTGTTGATTTTTTTTTTTTTTATACTCGGGGGGAATAGATTTTTTTAAGAACTGCTGCTACACTTTTGGGATAAACTCTGAAATAATTGTAAATTTAAAAGCTTTCCCATTCTCAAACAGAAAAGCAATTTAATTTTGCATTTTAAAATACATCTGAATTGCTTTCCTACTTCTTTACAGCCCAATTTCGGTGTATTATACCCATTTACAAAACCATTAGCAGTTTTATATTAAGGAAAATCAAATATGCAGAACCGGCTTAAGATTAAAATGCTATGTGTGCAAGAATGAGTTTTGGCACCACTTACAAGGAAAATGGGTATAGAAAACCCTCCAAAAATGGTATGGGTGCTTGATATGGTATGGGTGCAAATTATTAAAATCGTAGCATTTTCTGCACTAAATAACATTATTTTAAGTCAGGTTTTATTAAGGAACCCATGGATACAATTTTTTTTTATAAAATAAAAAAATTGTAATAAAATTAATTTCATAAGAATTTAATAAAATGCATGTTATTAAAATTAGTGATTTTTACTACACATTACTTTTTTTAGTAATCCTCAGCTCTTAGCGCAAGCCTTGGTTCCCCTTCGTAATCTTGGGTTGTGAAGGGATGCAATTCGGCTAATCTAGCATTATCAGTACGGCCAAGTGAAAGTGAAACAAAATTAACAACTGTTTAATTCTGTCAAACAACGTATCGGGGCTCTTGAAGCCAGTCTCTTTACTTTACTTTCAAGCAACATTTTATCTATTGAACTAAACATATATTCAAATTCACAAACAAACAAACTAATATAGAAAAGCGAAGTTAATATAAAGGATTTAAAAATCAATACTGTTTTGTGAGCATATTTTTTCATGTTCAAACAAGTTATCAATTTGATTTTCTCAATATCTGGCAATAAAATAAATATTTTCCAATATTGGACAAAATATAAATGCATAATTCCATGATCTCAAAACACCTAAGCTAATACAAAATATGAACATTCTGCTCTTACCTATCTGGATTTTTAGCACCAACCAGTTTATTCCGTTAGAATCTCGCAGGTTTTCTTCACTTTTTTGGATTGTCAAAAAAAAAAAAAAGTCTTCTAGAACGAATTCATTTCTTAGGTGCGGTGAGAGGTTTACAATTAATTTATTAAATCGGTGATATAAAAATAAAAAAACATACATAACTTTTGTTGATAAATCGGTTAGCGTTCCCGTTAAAATTAGAGGAGGGTAAATATTCTTCAAGGAAATTGTGCAAAGAACTTTTTTTTGCCAGACCACAGTTTTGTTCTTTAAAAATGTAGATCGTGGCGTTAATTTGTGTATGGAAGTTTCAGTCAGTATATATGACGAACCATATAAATTTGACGTCTGGAATTCATCCACAAATACAGATCATTCGTTGAAGAGGATAATTGCTATTGAATGAATCATAGCTAGATATAAACATACATGTCAGTTCATTTCTAATGAAGGAGAAATGGTCATGTGTGTGTTGTCGCGCCTCTTTCGAGTGTTTTACAAAACTAAAACTTGCCTGTTCAGCTCTGAAGTTGTGGATCGTAGACGAAAGCAAAGTTCTCACGAAATGATTTTCGTTTGCTTACTTGGCTTGGTGTTTAGTATCACGTAAAAAGAAAAAAAAAAAAAAATTAGATGAGGGAACGTCGTTCCGCCTTCTAAATAGGTAAAGGATCGCCGTTCCCACGCGTTCCCGCTCCACTACACCCCTGAATATATCGACTGCAAAAACAACTTATTCTGTCATTAAGCCAAAAGCTGATATGTTATTTAAATTTTTTTTTTTTTTTTGAAGTTAGAAGAAGGTTGGTTGTTTTCAGATTAACTGGCACCGTCAACAACACGAGGGCTATAATGCGCCGAAACATTCATCTTTTGACAAGCCAACGTACATTTACAAACACCCATGCCTAACACGGGACTCGAACCCGCAACCTCGTAGTCTAGAGGCTAGCACGCTAACCACTATACCGTTTGATCGGCGTTCATATGAATAGTTATCTTCCTATCGTATCTCATTGAATATGAATGCAGTGGCGGATCCAGAAATTCTCCCTGGGGGGGGGGGGCACACAACAATCGTGTTAAATACTCACAAGAGGAGAGAAAGGTTACCATCAAAAGCTGAAAATCCCATTTACACTATTGAGCACTTAAAATAAACAGAAAAATTGGCACCTAACTTACTAATGTTTTTCAAAATTAAATTTAGTTTTTTTTTTTAATAAATTAGCCAAATTTAAAGTATAATTAATTGAGCTTGGCAGAGTGATTAATATTGCTTTAGAATAAAATGGTTGTAGTTATATTAAAAAAAAAAAAAAAATAAAAAAAAAAAAAATCAATTTTAAAAGCCAGTATGTTTATTTTTTTATATTACTGATCTAGTTTCAAACGCAGTCTTCTCTTTTGTTTCAAAGCAAAAACATCCAATACTTGTAAAGGAGATAGATTAGCTGCTGCTTCTTTATGAATGTGAAGGCTGGCCAACCCACTTAAACGTTCTTCCGTCATTGTTGTCCTTAAAAATGTCCTTATCCGACGGAGAGTAGAAATGAACCTCTCCTGAGTACTGCTTGTATTTGGAAAAGTGCATATTAATTGAAGAAGTGTTGATATGTTGGGCAAATCTTCAGCGTATTTGATTGCTTCCCCTGGAGATTTGGGTAACTTTCTGTCCATCCCACATATGCTTCCATATTTCTAATTCACCTTCCAGTGCTTGAAAACAGGGTAAATCGGACTTATACATTTTACTACCTTCTATGACAGAAGATTCGAAATCTTCATCGAAATGTGAATTAAACTGGTAGTAACTTTTGCAAGTTCCTGACATTAATCATTTGTGATTTTGGGAATCTTTTTGTTGAAAGCTCATGGATGAGAAGTCCATGAATGGAATATAAATGCTGATTCTGAAGTAATCCTCCGTAGATTTGCATTGCACATTGGCACTGTTTTTTTTATTGCCTGTTAGTCTTGGCTTCTTTATTCAGTCCCCATCTGATCAGCCAAATTTTTAGCTTTTAAATACAATTTATTAAAATGTTCGCTGCTACTTTCTGTGCGACTTTGTAGGCTTTTCAGTGTGGCATCAACTAACTTCATTGCTTTGAGCACATCTATGTACTCTACTTGGAGTCTTGTGGATAAGGGGAGAGTCAGTGCAAACGCATCTGCTAAAACTACCACGCTAATGATAAATTCAGGTGACAAAATACTGTACATAAATGAAAAGGCATTACTTCCTTTTCCGTCCTCTGAGTTGGCAATAGGGGGTATGAAGGGCGGTCATGGTGATCGATCCATCTCGTTTCACACAACTTTTTCACTGCATGCTTTCCTTTCTTCAGAGTATCGTGCATTCCTTCATCTAGTTTGTGCAGCCTCTTAGCAGATTCTCGAAAAAAAATTGCTACTGACGATATTACCCCAACAGCATTTCTTATTGATAGAGTTGAGCAGGCCTTACTATTAACTAAATTTAATCTGTGATTAGAGCAGTGGCTATAAATGGCAAGAAGTTGTATTTTTGCTATTCTAGCTTGAAGTCCTTGATATTTTCCACTCATATTGGAACCTCCGTCGAAAGCTTGACCACGGCAGATGGATATATCTAAACCTAGGTTCTTCAGTTCTTCCAATACTACTTTACACAAACCTTCACCAGTGATGAGATCTTCAACTTCTAAAAATTTGATAAAATCTTCATTTATAGTAAAAGTGCTTTTATTATAATAACGGATACAGATCGACTGTTTCTCTTTTAAAGCCATATCAGTGGTTTCATCAACAATTAATGACGTCATTCAGAATGAGAAATGTACGTTTTCCCACTAAAATTATGAAAGAAATAGACTTTATCAATTATTTGGGGTGGAAATTTAATAATATCCAGTGTAACTTTACATTTTGTGGGGGGGGGGGGGAGAATTAAGTGATTAGTGAGTGAGTGAGTGAGTCAGTGAGGGCTTTGCCTTATATATAGAGAGATTTAGAAATTTAAAAAATTTAGGAAAAATAGTTATTTTTTGTATTTTCTTCAAACTTTGAAGTGAATGCGTGATCGGAAGATATTATTTTTTTAGAATTTTTTTTTTTACAGTTTTTCGTATCAAGATGTGTATCAACTTTTTTCACCTTATGCGTTTCAAAAATATATATATATATTTTTTAAAACCACCCTATTATATACAGTGGCTCAAACAATTAAGAATACACTTTGTTTTTTGCACAAATTAGCACTTGTATGGTGAATAATGCACAAAAAATAAAATTATAACAAAACTTTTTGCAAAATCACTAAACTATGGACAAGTTAGTTTGTATATATGCAAAAAATTTAATAATACATTACAAATCATTTTATTTATATAGCTTTAAAACTTTGTTAGGCGAATTTTGTTGTCAAAAAATTGAGAATACTCCTATGAAAAATACACTTAATTACCATGAAATATTTTCTATTTGACTGCTCTTTTAATCTAATTTTGCGTATTCTTATCTTAAACCTGTTTAACGATTATTTTTATGTGATAACTTTTGTTAGATGAACTTAAAACCAATCGTTTAAATGAAAAATGGCTCCTCGAAGAGAAACCAGTATTGATGTAAAGAAATTCGTATTAAGATTATTTCACAAAGGAAAATCTTATCGTGAAATAGCCCCACATGTGTCCAAAAAATCATCGGAAAATTTAAAATTGATGGATTGATTGAAAATGAAAGTGAAAGAGGAAAGAAAGGTATTCTGAGTAATGTTGCAAAAAGAATTTTTTTAAAAGAAATCAAGAATGATCCTAAAGTAAGTGCAGTCAAGCTTGCTGCAGAAATTTCTCAAATAGTTGGCAGAAGTGTATGTTCTGAAACTGTACGGAATGTAATTAGATAAGCTGGATATAATAGTCGAGTTGCTAGAAAGAAACCATTTATCAGCTTACAAAATCAGAAAAAGCGTCTGGAGTTTGCAAAAACTCATCAATTGAAGACCAATAACTTTTGGAAGAAGATAATATTTAGCGATGAAAGTAAATTCAACATTTTTGGAAGTGGCGGCCGTTGCACCGTATGGAGGGATCCCAATACCACTTTGGATCCAACAAATTTACGTCCAACAGTTAAGCATGGTGGCGGCTTCGTCATGGTTTGGGGTTGTATGGCTACTAACGGGGTAGGAAATTTAGTTTTTATAGATGGTGTTATGAATCTTTTAGTTTACTTGGATATACTTTAAAAAAAATCTGAAAGAAAGTGCTAAAATTTGGTTTTAGATGGAAATTTCATATTCCAGCACGACAACGACCCCAAGCACACGGCACGTAACGTCAAAATGTGATGTCTTTTTAATTGTAAACAGCAGTTGCACACACCACCATATTCCACCGACATTAATGTCATAGAAAATCTGTGGTCCACACTCGAAACAGAGGTTCAAAAACACAAAATTAGAAACAAGGCCCATTTAAAACAAGTGTTACAAGAAGAATGGGGTAAAATATCTTCAGATACCACCCAAGAGTTGATCGAATCGGTACCACGATGTTTGGAGGACATTATAAAAGCCAAAGGGTATGCAACTAAATATTGACGCTTTCTTTATAAGTGAGATATTACTAAAATTTCATTAGTGTATTCTCAATTTTTTGAGGTAAAAATTTGCAAATGTTTAAATGCTTCTGAAACTTTTCATTTAAAAAGTTTTTTGTGTATTGTTCTCAATTTTTTCTTTTAAATTAAACCATTTGTTATGTGTGAAAATAAGAACATGTTTGCATTTCTTGGTAATGTGTTATTTATATTGAAAGTTGGATTTATCAAGTAAAAGAAAGGTGTACTCTCAATTGTTTGAGCTACTCTATATACGCCTATCATGAAGGATATAACACATACATCAACTTTATAAAGTAAAGCTGAAAGCTGTTCATAGGTTCATTTGTTTCTTATTTCTAGAAAAGAAATACAATGAAATTTGTGGTAAGTTAATTTCTTCAATTTCTTTTAATTAATAGTTTCTGCAGGGGAAAAAAAACTTTTATTCTTCTGCATGTACATAACTTTATGACTTATGACTTGTGAATGGGGGTGACTCAATCGAGTACCAGCACCGCGACTTAAGTCTATTGTACTGAAACCCCCTAATGATCTAAAGAAGACCGGTTGCTGAAATAAATTTCAGTATAGACCTGATTGGAACATTTGATAATTCCCAGGGGTCGATACAATGGTATCCTAGATGTTCAAATCTTTGGGCAGAGTAGTAGTCACAATTGCATAGCACATGTGTGGAGCTCTCCTCTGTCATACGACAGCCTCTGCATAGTGGGTCATCTATAACACCTATCAGATTAAGATGTCTATTTAAGGTGCAGTGTCCAGTTAAAAGGCCTACAGCAACCTTGATCTCTTTTCTGCTCAATTTTACTAGCTCCCTCGATCTATTCCAGGGTGACTGTTGATTGAGCTCTTTGGCTTGTCTTTGGTCTTTAGATTCAAGCCAAGCTTGATAGGATTCAGTCAATAAAAAGCTTTTGATAGTTTTCCTGACCGCATTATGGGGCAGACCCAAAACAGGTTCTGGACCAATAAAGGATATTTTAGATCCTTGTTTGGCTAATTGGTCTGCCATTTCATTTCCTTCAATGTCACAGTGACCAGGAACCCAGAGAAGAGAAACCTTGTTACCCTCAGCTAGGTTTACAAGTGCATTGTGGCATTCCCACACTGCTTTAGAGGTAAAGCAGTGACTCTTTAAAGCCATTAGTGTAGCCTGGCTGTCAGAGAAAATCTTTATGACCTTCTTAACAACTCCTCTATCTAGGCAATTGTAGGCACATGCCGTAATTGCAAGAACCTCAGCCTGAAATACAGTAGCCAACTTGCCCAGAGAGAAAGAAAGCTTTATTTTTCTGTTAGGACAGAAGACACCTGAGCCAGTGCCATAAGATGTCTTTGAACCATCTGTATACCAAATTTCATCTCCTCTCCTAGTCAGATTGGAGGGAAATCTCCAGTTTTCTCTGGACGGGAAGATGATATTGTATTTGGCTTTAAAGCAATATTGCTTTAACATCCAGTCAGAACTCATAGTTAAACATGGATGTTCTTTTACCTGTGTCTGAATATTTTTAAACAAAGGTAATTCATAGGATGTTTTCCATAAACCCATGAGTTTTAGCCGTCGTGAACACAAAACAGCCTCTAATTCCACTTGTTTGTGTAGTGGTAGAAAATCTAGGAGAATTTCTAGACTCTGTGAGGGAGTAGTTCTCATTGCATTTGTAATTGCAATGGTTGCCATTCTTTGTAAACTAGTGAGTTCTTTTTTCACAGTTTCATTATGGGTTCTATTTCCCCAGGCAATGGCCCCATAAGATATCATTGGAGTAATCACTCCAGTATATATCCAGAGCACCATTTTTGGTGACAAGCCCCAGTTGTTTCCAATAGCACGTCTGCAGGCCCAAAACACTCGTTTGGCTCTGTTGGTGCAGTATTGGAGATGAGGCTTCCATGTCAAGGTTTTATCAAAGATAACCCCTAAATACTTAACCTCTTCTGAATATGCAAGTGGTTTCCCAAAGAATTTTATGGTTTGCATATCGAGTATTCTTTTCCTAGTGAACACTGTTAGGTTGGTCTTGTTGGGGTTAACCGACAAACCTACCTCTTTGCACCATTTTTCTACCTTTTTTAGAGCAGTGCTCATGAGGTCAGTTACAGTATTCTGGAATTTACCTCTTACGACCAGTGTTATGTCATCAGCATAGCCTAGACAATGCAAGCCCAAAAAATTAATTCTGTTTAAGAGTTCGTCAACCACCAGACTCCATAGTAGTGGTGACAACACTCCTCCTTGTGGACATCCTTTACAATTCTCCACAGTGAGCGAGTCTCCCAGAAGGGAGGCTTGAGCCAATCTGGTTTCAAGCATATTTTTAATCCAGGTACATACGCTTGAATTAACATTTCTTTTGAGAAGGGCATTGTTGATTACATTCGTTGGGACTCTATCAAAAGCCCCCTCAATATCCAGAAAGGTCGCCATGGCTATTTCCTTTCCATTGACTGCCCTATCTAGTACCGTAATAAGGTCGTATAGGGCAGTCTCTGTAGATTTCCCAGGTTGATATGCATGTTGAAATCTCGATAAGGGTTTAGCTTTTAAAACTTCATCTCTGATATACCTGTCAATCAATTTCTCCAGAGTCTTAAGGAGGAAAGAAGTCAGGCTAATAGGTCTGAAGGCTTTGGCTTCATTGTAGCATGACTTTCCTGGTTTGGGTATAAAGATAACTTTACAGGTTCTCCATGCATGTGGTATATAGCCATATACTATACATGATCTAAAGATTCTGCATAGGTGTGGCATAATAATATCTTTGCCATGTTGGAGTTGAGCTGGTATAATATCGTCAGCCCCAGGTGATTTGAAGGGCTTGAACGAATTAATAGCCCATTTAATTCTGTTTGGAGTAATTATACTCTTTGCCATAGCCCAGTCCTCTTTTTTACTACGTGATAGTGTAAGATTGGGAATGGCAGGCATGTCATTTGAGTTTGCGACTGTGGAGTCAGGAAAGTGTACTCTAAGCATTTCTGCTAGTGTACTTTTGCCATCTTCCGTGTATGTGCCATCATCCTTTCTGATGGAACCCAGTTGGCACTGACTGTCCTTTGACAGGATTTTGGTCAGTCTAGCTGCACTGGACATATTGTCCGCCTGGCCACAGAAGTCTCTCCACGATTCTTCTTTACTTTTTCTAATGGCCTTATTATAGCTGGTGAGTGCATCTTTATGCTTTGACCACTCGCCTGTTTTTTTGGCTCTGTTAAAGAGCTTTCTGCAGGTTTTACGCAATGCACTAAGGTTTTTGTTCCACCAAGGAACTCGCCTTGGTATCCCAGTCGTGACAGCTTTACAATTTAACTGGTAGGCTAGGAGGATGGACCGTTGTACAGAGTCAACCGCCAGCTCCAGGTCCACCAGTGAAGGAAAATTAAAGCTCTTACCTTCTAGGAGAAGCCGAAGGTCCTCCCGATAGGAATCCCAGTTGGTGTGTCTGGGATTCCGCCTTCCCTGCTGAGTTATAAGTGCAGGGCCTGTAATGGACATTTGGATTAGTTTATGGTCTGATAGTGTAATACATTCAGAAACATGCCAATCCTGTATGCAGTTGACTGCTTTATTATTACAGAAGGTTATGTCAATAACCTCCTTTCTATTGCTAGTAACAAATGTTGGTTTATTACCAGTGTTGAGGATATACAGATTATTGCTTAAGAAAAATTCAATTAGATCCTCACCTCTTTTGTTGCAGTTAGTACTGCCCCAAATGGTGTGGTGTGCATTAGCATCGCAACCCACAATGACCTTCATCCCAGAATGTGAGCAACGCTCAACAAAGCTTCTGGCTGAGGTTGTTAGAGGAATTTCATCCTCGTATGGAAGATAAACTGACATAATATAAGTAATATCTCCATTTTCGCTGATTAACTTGATAGCTACATTATCACTATCCAGTGGGTCGGCTATAAGAAGAGCATTAATATTTTTATTTGTAATTATACAAGCTCTCGGTTTACTACTTGAGCGATCAAAGAATAGGTTCCCACAGTTACCTAGGCCTAGGATTTTACCCTTGTTGACCCAGGGTTCCTGTATCAAGGCAATATCTATCCTTCCTTCTACCAGTCTTTTATTGACTAAAGCAGTTGCTGACCGGCTATGATGAAGATTAATTTGAGCAACCTTGATGGTTTTGCTCGTCTTCTTTTGGGTTTCAGACATGAATTAAAATTAATAAAGCTGTTACCCTACTCAGAAGATTCCTTCTCTTTTAGTACTGTGTCCTCCTTAGTGGGGGAAACAGACACAATTGTAATATCGGATCCCGAATCTGAGAAATCGAGATCGCCAAAAACTTTATATAGTGATCCAGAAGAATCACTAATAGGACTAGAAGGAGATGGGGTTTTTTGAACCTCCGCTCCAGTACTTACTGATGGGGTCGTTTCCGTTGGATCTTGAACGACCTCCATATCATCAGTGGCTAGTTGCGTAGACGTTAACCGTACGTCCTTCTCCGAAGGTGCCAATGATTCCTCCATTGCGTCATCCGATGCGGGCCTTTCGACCACATCATCGGATTCAACAGGAGGTTTCATTACGGCGGTCTCCAACGCGGGATGTTGGGCCACATCGCTGGATTCCGCCAGTGGTTTACCCACAGCAGCAGACGGAGGGGACACACGAGCAACATTAGGGTCGCTGATGATCTTTAATAAACCTTTACCGAAGCTCCCCGTAAAGATCTCAAAATTCTTCTCCCTGATGAACTTGGAGGATTTGAGGTCCATCTCGATGATCCATCTGATGTATGCATGATCACCGACGATTTTTCTCTCCCGGATTTTCCATTCAGCAGTGTTGAGGCCTGCATTCAGGCGGGCAATTCGCCTGAGCAGGACCTCCCCATCTGTGGTGAGTATATCCCGGGATTTGAGAGCCATCTTTACGGGTCTCGGTAGGTCCGATGCCTTCTTCACCTGGACCTTTAGATCTTTGCTTATAGCCCTACCTTCGTAGTTTCTGACCAGCCAAGCAACAGTGTAGTCATTGGCACAGAGGATCATCAAAGCACCGTTTAGCACACCCGAATTTAAAATCTGGGGGGCCTCCCGGGCGACATCCTCTGTGTCAATGACCTTATTGATGTCACCTTGTATGATCAGGGCATCATCGGGTGACAAGGTGCCGTCCGGGAAGTTATCACGGACGATTGCCATCTTCACCCCGGTAGCAGCTTGGCTATAGGATGGGGACTCAGCCGTCCTCGGTCTTTTAGCCTGTGCACCTGTGGATGGGGAAGGGGTGGTTTCACTGATCCTACCTCTTTTACCCGCTGGAGTTGTACTGCGATGTTGTGCAGTGTTAACTCCAGTTTCAGCGTTAAGACGCTTGTGTACATAACTTACTATCTATAAAGTTTGATTCGAATATTGAAAATGTTTTATATTGTTTTACATGAAATTAAGTAAAGATAGTAAAGCAATAAGGGCTTATCATTTTCAAAATATTGCTAAATTGTAATGTATAATAAAACAATAGTTTACAATTTCTACATTGAAACTGAAATTCTTTAAAAGTAAATCAGTAAAAAGAATTCAAAGGTTATATTCCAAGTAGCACATCCCCATTGGTCACGTTTGTAAACAGGAGTTCTGGAAGATTGCTCAGTTCAAATATATATATATAAGATATGGGACTAGTAAATAAGATATTAGCCAGTGTTTTCGTGCAACTGGGGATAGTTTGTTATAACCTTATAATTCTTGGTTGAATTGAGAATGTATTGCTTTGTGATAATTTCAGTTCTAAAAATTGAGGAAAATGAATTATTAAAATCTAGTTTTATCTCTATGAAAGACAAGAAAATTAAATTACAGGCTCATATTGAAACTAGATTTTTAGTATTTTATCATCCTAGTAAGAACTAATCTATACGAATTAAAATGGAAATAAACTGATTTTATTAAGTCACACCGAATATCAATTTCTGGATTCGAAATTCCATTCGAGAGAAAAAGTATGTAGAATTTTTTCAAAATAATCACACTATTAAAAATATCGTAGAAAGTTTTTGATGTTTGATTATAAAATAATTAACATAAATGAAGTTTATGGAAGAGAGATAAAGTTTAGACCTGATTATAATTTCACCCGAGTTTTACAGTTCATTCAATACTAGATCAGTGTTGGATGAGACATATTTTGAAGTCCACGAACCACGATTTTACCTTACTGATTACTATAGTTCATGGTTATAATATAAAATGATTTACAAAAAAAATTGTAAATAAATGTTTTATTGTGATAATTTCATGTTTTATTTCTAGTTAAGGTTCCCCGTGTTAAGCTTTAAGAGCAAATAAAATATCCGACCCATAATCACTCTTACTACACGTCTGTACTGCACAATTTTGGAAAAAAAAAAAAAAAAAAAGCTAGGAATATAATAAATTACATTTTCCAAAGCTTTTTTTTAAATGTATCATAATTGATGAAGTAAACAATGTGGTGAAATTATAAATCGTAATTTATATATTATACAGTAGAGTCCTGATCATCCGAGTTAATGTGAACCAAGACCAACTCGGATAACCGAAAAACTCGGTTAAAGCGAAAATTAAAAATAAAATAAATCGTATCGGTTTAAATGTATGTTTTGACAAGTAAAAATGTTATACTATAGGTAAACCACATGCAATTAATAATATTTAGTAATGCTTAAAGAGTTCTCTTACTTAAGCCTTAAGACCTATAGCGACGCGATAGGAGGAGCAGTGCCATATAATGAAAAGGAATGTAAACATTTTGTTTTCTTGAGCGTTTGAGAGATCAAGTACCAATTTTTTTCGGTACTAGTTTTGACAAAGGAAAATATCAGGCGCAAAAAGAAAAAAATTAAAGAAATATTAACTGGCTCGGTTAAAGCGGAAACTCGGATAACCGGGGCTCGGATAATCGGGGTTTTACTGTAATTATAATTTAAATATAATAAACTATAATTTGATTTATAAATTGTAAGTATTTTACGCACTAATGTGATAATAATACAAGATACATAAAGATTTAAAAATAAAAGTTTTTTTTTAGCAGATTGTTACCGATCTGAATTTAACATCTTGAGTTATAATAAACTTAATTTCTAGCAATCAAAATCAAAATATCTTCTTTTTTATGATGATTCAAATTACATGGTATGTTTTAGATGATTTAACTTTGATTTTACTGTAATAAGAAGGACACTTATTACACTATGATTCTAAATATTCTTCATAACTTAAAGATGGAAATGTATTTTTGACACTGTTTCTTACCGTTTTGAAGGTAATAGGATAGATTTTTAAAATTACGTTACATGTTTTAAATCATTTAAAGTTAATGTTACTGTAATACGCAGAACTTATTAACACAAAACGATTGCAAATATTCTTCATAACCTTGAGGTTAAAATCTATTCTTAACAATGATTTGTTTACTCTGAAAGGTAGTATGGTGGAAAAAAAAAAAAAAAAAAAAAAAACCTATAGTTTTTGCATTCCAATTCCTTAAGGTCATTAAAAAATGAATTGTCTTATTTATAGTGAAAAAATAAGTTATGGACTTTTGTATTAAAAAGAAAAACACTGAATTTCATTGTATCATTTGAGATTGCACCATTTCATGTTTTTTCATGTTTTAATTCAAGAAATAATGCGGGGTTGATTTTCCAGCTGCTTGACAACGCAAACTGTATTTTATTTTTGCTGTATATATTGCATTATTCCTAGCGTGCGATATTCATAGGCATAACAGGAAAATAAATTTAGATACTCAGTGTCAGTAGAATATTTTAAAAACGCATTTTGACAGAAACGACATTATTATTCCATGCAAGGTTATAAAAACATAATTCAGTCAAAAACAGGTAATTTTGGGCACGCAAGTTATACCTCCATCTATATAAGCATCAGGAATTTCATTTTTATTTATAGAAATTCAAATTACGAATACAGTTAAAAGTGTTTGATTGATCCTCGCTTTAATACTATAGAAGCGGATTGCAATGAAGTTTGTTGTGAGTATATTTATCAAACATTTTCAGAAGCAAATTCGTTAAATAATTCATTTGGTTTTGTGTCTTCGCAAAATTAATTAAACTCTGAGACACATTATAATGCAAAAGTTTAAAATATATCTAATTAACGTTTACTTCGAGTCACGTGATTTTGATGAAAAATTGCCTGCTACGCTTAATTTTAAATTCTTTAATTTTACAAAGTTTATAAGTTGAGCATGTGAAGCTTAAAGAGATCGCATTTGTTTAAAGTGTATTACTCAGTATTAAATGTAAAATATTTAGTAATGTTTTAAGGATATCTTAGGATCAAATTGGATTTTATTGTTTGAAAACAAATCAAAGGTTTCAATATAACATGTGTTTTTAACTTAAAAACTTTCTTATGTAAAAATTTAGCTTAATTTTAAAAGATAAAATTCCTTGAATCATACAGGCATTTTCTTTTTAACACTAAATTTGAATCTCTATATTACAAAATTATTTAATTATAAAGAGAAGAGCTTTTAATTACTTTCTTGAACTGAAGTATATAATTACGTAAAATGAAGTCCTCAGTTCCAGATATTAAGGCTGTATTTTAAGTAGTTGATAGTTCTTAATTTTAGTTTAAAATTAAAGTATCCCAATATTCTTAAGGTGCCAAACTAAGTTGCGCTCTAAAAATTATCATGCTACGAGTATCACCAACAGTGTGATTTTCCCACCCCAAATTAAAAAAAAAAACCCAACAAAAACTTGGAAAAATAATAAATTTGAATAAAAATTATTATTTTGTTTGTAACTAAGAGTTAAAATTCTCTGAGCTATAATCTGAAGGAAAAAAAAACAAACCTTTATGTATTTAATCTTTTAATCTCCTGTCATTCAAATTTATAACATTTTATATCTATAATGTTTGCCGTCAAGCGGCATTGTATAATTTCTTTGGGTTACTTGTACCCAATGTAGAAAATTGGAATTATTGGAAGAAATCCTCACAAGCAATCAGAACTTGGGAGGGTAGAGTTGGTTTGGAATAATCTCATTTCATATGCTTGAGCTACTTGAACCGATTGCACTAAATTGAGATTAATTTTATAAAAACTCTAGCCTACAAAGTTCTTATTGCTTATTGGAATTTCGTCCAATAATCTCAATTTAGTTCATTGGGTATGAGTAACTCAAAGAAATTATACGTGACCGCTTGGTGGCAAACATTAGATTTCATAACTTTTTCTGGCTGACTATTTTATTTGGTGGCCTTTTTTACAAAGTCTAGTTGTTTTACAGGAGATATGAATTCTTTTTGTTACTGTTATATTCTACATGAGTAAATTACGGTCGAATGATGTTTTATCGGGAATAATCATACTATCGCTTTAAGCGCAAAATGTCGTAACCGATAACACCGTTAGATTCACATACGACTCTTTGTATTGCGAGTGACAATAAATATCATGATTAAATATTGTAGAGATATTTAAGTTTGCAATTTAAATCCATTTAATTTCTATCAAGTAGAAATACTCCTTACCACACTAAGAAAAAAAAAATTCATGATTAAAAATATGTACCTACTAGTCCTAAAATGAGTACAAAAACATACAAATATATATTAAAAATTAGTATCATTAAAAAGGAAGTTGGACATACAAAAAAATACTTGCTTTATTTGCGATGTCGAGGATTACCAGCCTTTACATATCGATAAATATTTAAAAAAAAAAAAAAAAAAAAAAATGTGTTTCAAAGCAACTTTTGCTTTAAGTTTGAAATATAAGACTTCTTATTAATTTAAAAGAAGTTTATTCAATCGAATTCAAACTTCATTTTGAACTGAAAGCGGTTTTCTAATTTAAAGCTGAAACACGTTTTTTTCAGAGCTTTGATTGGCTTAATTTTTTGAAAAATAAGAAAATTTTACTTTTTTTAACTACACAGTTTTATTAGTTCCACTTAAAATATCAAAGTCACTACTTGAAATTGAGCGAAAGATGAATATCCGAAATGCATTCCCATTCCCTTTAATCAAGCTGAGAGAAATAATAATAATAATAATAAAAAAAAAAAATGACCTGAATATATTAAAGTGTTTAGGCTGTAGGTCTTCTAAAATTCCCAGGTATCGGGATCATTTCTGCTGGGTACAGACCCTCTTACCCATCAAATCATACAAAAGGCACTTCCTCTAATCAAGCAGAAAATAATAATAATAATGAAAAAAAAAAGAAAAAAAAGAATGGTCAAAAATCCTCAAATAGTTTTGGCTGTAGCCTTGGGTAAAGATTTAATCATAACCAGAAGAACAATGAATCAGAAGAATAAAATTAAGGTTATTTCGGCGATTTCCAAATTTTTTTTTGCCATATTCCCTTGTTCAATGCTAACAATTATGTTGCTATTTTTAGTCTACTCAACCGGGGCAACATGATGGAAAAAAAACCAGGTTCTAGCTGTAATAGAAGCTGAGCTGTGAGGGATCAAAACCCCAAGGGTCTAAGCTCGGTCAACATAATATACACATACATGCCTGCCGTTTTGCCATCGGAACTGGTGGTGGAACACTACCACGTTCCTAGATTGAAGTTGTTCAAATTTAAAACATTTTATATCTAGTGAAGTTAATTTCAACTTTCATTGTCATTAAAAATATTCTTTTAAATCGTACCCTTCTAAGTTATACAACATTCTCCAATGAATGACGTTTTCTAAATTTATAATCAAATTTATCTATAATCAACGCATATAATTAACTACAAAATTGATATCTCTTATGTTTGGTAAAATAGGAGCTATGCTGATTTTAATAACAGCAACATGAAAATTTATGTTTCGATTCAAAATCCTGCATTGATATCGCATCCAAAATGTGTTACTTTATAATCTATATATAATAAGAAAAAAGAACACGATTGCTGTTGAACTAAAAATTCAAAAGTAACTTTTTATGCATTCTGTATATGTACTTGGCTATTTTTTCGCAGAACTGTCTGTGCTATTTTTAACAGACTAATACCCATTTGAAATTAGGCTTCAAGAACTGCTGCATGTTTGTTTTATTTTATTTTTTTTATTATTTTTCCTCAATGGAACATTTTTTTCAGTAAATTAATATTTATTTTATAAAATAATTCCTTTAATATTGTCTTTATAACGATAAAATAAGCGCATTATATAAACTTTTTACAAAACGTTAACGGCAAAGTTAATCTCCACCAAACCGTTAGATTTAAAATTTTTGCCGTGGAAAGTGACAGAAGTCACATTATTGGGGCCTGGCGTAGCTTACGGTGCTTTTTTCAGTGAGAGAGATCAAGATTGCTCAAAAATGGCGATCAAATCACTCTAGCTGGAACATTATCATCAATGACCTCATCAAGAAACTAGAAGACTTCCCTGGCAGTCATCCAATTGTATTTGCCGATGATTTTTCAGTTTGCTTCCAAGGTAAAAATCTTCAAGATCTTTCTCGCCATGCCCAGGACACTCTGGACTTTGCTTATGAAGTAACCTGTTTTTCAGCTTAACGACGTTTACTTACGGTCTAAAAACATTAAGCTCGAATTCAACTCCTTAAAATCCAAAGCTATGTTTATTCATAAATGGAACATAAATCACACAGATTTCCAGATACTTCTGGAAAGGGTATCTCTTGCAGTTATTACAGATGTGAAATACCTTGGACTTCTCATCGACAACAAATTTAATTAGAAAAAATACTTTTCGTACATCTCTAATAAATGTGGTATTCTACAACAAAGTTTGAACTGCATTTCACGCAACTCATTTGGGATTAATTTCAACGTTAATGCTCTTATTTACAAACAAGGTACATCTTACAATTCCTCATGCATGGTTCCAGAGCTTGGGGAAATATACTCAACAAAAATATCAACTGCAAATTTCTCAGGTGCATTCAGAGACACATTTTGTTGCGTGTCATCCATGGATATCAAACAGTGAGCTACGAATCAGCCTTCTCTCTAGCAGGTTTCCCATCAATTGATATTTTTATTTTACAAACGCAATCTTAGTACTTTTTCTGACTCCAACTACGATTTCCTTTTGCCACCCTCGGCTCTTCCTCAACCAATTTAGCATTAATAAAATCCAAGATATTAAGAATAACCACAGAGTTGAACAAGACTTTCCAGTCGTTTGCCTTACTGATGGAAGTAAATTCGATAATAATGTTGGATTCGAGCTAGTATTCTTCAGAAATGGTTTTGAATTTGATCATCATAAATATAGAATTCGAGATATGTACAGTTTTTATTGCAGAGCTTCTGGGACTTCAATTTGCAGTAAATTGGATTGCCCAGCAGAACGGAGCAAACTCTAAGTACATTATATGCACCGACCCACTCTCATCTTTTGAAGCCCTAAAAGACATTTCTCTTTGTAACGATATCATTATCAGTACTCAGAAAAATCTCGCAGATCTTGTGGACAGAGGAATTAATGTATTTTTTTGGTCGTCGACACATCGGCATCCTTGGAATCGAAAGAGCGGATTGGCTAGCTAAGGCGGCCATTAGGCGTGAAATTGACACTCATGTGAACATCCCTAAATTATTTTTTAACCCACTGACAGTCATGCACTTATAAATACGTCATTTGATCCCCAGTTTTTCCAGCAAAGCACAAAATTTTTAAATTTATAAATAAAATTTAAAATAAAACATTTTTTTAAATATTTTTATTAGGATGATAGCTTATAACTCATCTGAAAAAAAAAAAAAAAAAAAAAAAATATATATATATATATATATATATATATATATATATATATATATATATATATATATATATATATATATATATATATATATATATATATATATATATATATATTTGAATTATAATTATAATTTAAAAATTACTGCAGGGAAAACAACTGTAGAATTTCGCCCATTCCCATGACCGTCAGTGGGTTAAAAAGACGTTCAGAAAAGAAGTTGTTGTTATTTAGGACAAAATGTATAATTCGTGCAATGCTTCACTCACTAAATTTTTTTTCCTTTTCTATCCATCAAAGACTTAGCCAACATTTCCCCACAGATTTCAGACAGACTCAATTTTTCTTGGGTCATGGTAATTTCTAGGCCGACTTTAATAAATTTAACTTTACGTCTTCTAACATATGCAACTGTACCATATGGGATATATTCAAATTATTTTTGATATTATTATTTTTGAGTGTCCAAGACTTAGTAATGAGAGAAATCTTCTAAAAAACGAGTTGGTTAAATTTAAAATCGATTGGCCTCCTAACTTTTATTAACTTGTTAAGGTAAAAAGTATCTTTAATGTTTTTATAATTTTATTAAAAGTTATTTTGACCCCTTCTTTCTCTCCCCTTCTTGAATTGTTGCGTTAATTACTTTTATTCTGATTGTTATTTTCCTTTTTTGTAACCAAAATACTTACGTCTGTAAGTCTCATGTTATACTTTGTGGTATATGAAGAGTTGTTTGTCAAACAAAGAAACAAACAAACAAACAAATAAATCACTCTAGTGTATTCAGATGTAATTAAGTAAAACATTAATTTCGCAACCTACGTATTAGTATGTATTCAATCTGTGCCGTGACATTCTTTCAAATGACACCTTAATAAACCATACCAAAATCTTAAAAAATTTCGTTTTATGTGTAAAATAGTTACTTAATAATGTAGAAATTCACAAATCACAGAAAAAGACATAATTTTGGTAGAAAGGATGGGTTGTGTAAACTTACTTTTGAATAGTCTTTGTGAGCTCCGTTAACCTATCTGTCAAAGCATTTTTCATGAATAAAGAGCATCTTCATATATCTCTATTTCTTTCAGGCTCTCTTGCTATGTGCTGCTGCTTCGGTGATGGTGGCTGAATGTGCTCCTCAATTTCCGATGCCTGGAGCTGGTGGCAATGCTGGAGCTAATATGGGTGCCAATATTGGGTTTGGTTTCGGAGGAAATGCTGGAGCAGGGGGTGGAGCAGACGGTGGTGCTGGTGCCGGAGCCGGAGCTAATGCTGGATTTGGATTCAATATGGGTGCTGGGGCTGGTGGAAATGCAGGGGGTGGAATGGGAAGGAAATAATTTCGATATGACTTTACAACTGACACCTTCGAATGATACGACAATAAAATTATTTGATTTGATTACTGGGCAAACAATATTTTTGTTACGATATGTAATAAGTATTACTCTAAGTAATAAATGATTTTTATTTGTTGATTTTTTAAGGTTTTTTTACATTTGTATGTGTCTGTACTAATTTAACGGTAACTGACGAATTAAAAAATTAATATATGCAGTTTCAAACTTTAACATTTTAATATAAAAACTATTAATAGTACTTATTTTTCAATATAAGTTACAAGTAACATTTATATTCAAATAAATCTCTCGCAACTTCTTGGTCTAGAAGCTAGCACGCAACCACTATACCGTTTGGTCGGCGTATCATAATTGAGTTTTAGCTTTAGAAGTGGATATTCCACTGTATTTCTAGTTAGTAATATTAACTATAAAAATAAGTTGTGCTTCTTTTTTAAAGCCCTCTTAAAACAATATTGTTACAAAATAATAAGTGTTTTTACTTACCGTTAAGCTATTTTTTATCATTTTTTTTTTTTTTTTTAATTTTAGCTAAACAAATTTTTAAATTTATTAATGTAATATGAATGAATATAGCACGAATATAAAAAGTTATTGACCATAGAATTTTAATTATTGCTATACCGATGATGTGCATCTTTAATTAAAAATAGCTAACCTGTATTAATAAATCAACAAATTTAGAAATTGAGTAATTAATGCGCTTAAGATATAAATAAATTTTAAAATTTTTTGATGAATATAAGATGACCTTATATATAAAAGCAAGTTATATACTTAACTATTTACGAATTTCTTTTGAAGTTCATAAATTTTAATTATGTTACGTAAATTTTCAAATAGAATTTGTGTATGTGGTACCAATAAAACATTAAAAGTAGGGATGTGGAATTCCGCACAACTTTAAACTACACTATAGTGCTGGTCACTGAATCTTAATATTTTAATTTGATGTGTATTAGTGTTATTTGCCATTTTTATATTATCATCCATTAAAAAATATGCCAATTTGGCAATATTTCTTACAACAAAGTTAAAATAAAAAGTGCCATTGTCGATTCACTTTTCGATGATTATTATATTATCCCTTCTTGTAACTCTATGTTAAAGACGTTTGTTATTAAACTTTTTATACCTTTATCGCATTTCCAAGGGAATTTTGAAAGTGGGGGTGCTTAGAATATTTTAAGAAGCATTAGTACAGGTGTTTTTTTAAATTTTATATCAAAATCGTTATATCCGTTTTTTTAGAAATTACAGAAAAACATGATTTTTTCAATGCAGGTACCTTATGCAAGATTGCACATGCGTTATTTTAACGATAACATTAATGGTAGGTTTTTACAAAAGCCATTCCCTTTAATCAAGCTGAGAGGAATAATAATAATAATAAAAAAGAATGACCAGAATATATTAAAGTGTTTAGGCTGTAGGTCTAAAATTCCCAAATATCGGGATCATTTCCTCTGAGTATAGACCCTCTTACCCATCAAATCATACAAAAGGCACTTCCTCTAATCAAGCAGAAAATAATAAAAAAAGAATGGTAAAAAATCATCAAATAGTTTTGGGTGTAGCCCTGTATCGAAAGAAAAAGAAGAATAAGAAGAACAAAATTCCGGTGACCAGTTCCTTTGTTCAATGTTAACAATTATGTTGTTATTTTTCGTCTACTCACCTGGGGCAACATGATGGCAAAAAAATCAGGGTTCTAACAACAATAGAAGCTGAGCTGTGAGGGGTCGAAAACAGGCCTAAGCTCTGTCAACATAATATACACTTGCATGTCTGACGCTTTGTTAATGGATTTGGCAGCGGAACTCTGCCGCATTTCTTAATACAATGGGCTAGTTTAACTTTGGTTAAACAGAATATGTTACAAAGAGGTGAAAAGTTTCAATAACATAGAGGCGACACAACGGTGGGCTAAGTGTGAATTTATGACAGTAAATTCGAGTTGTCTGCAACTGTTTGATTCAGGATAAATTATTCTTAAATATGACAGACAGAACAATCTAACAAAGAATAAATATACACATTCAACATTTTCAAACTATAATTGCTTTGTTGTCTTGATTCGTCTTCAATACATTTATATTTATATTAATAATGTTCAGTCAATTTTAAATGATTTCATTCAAATTATGAGAGCAGCGCACGTTAAAGCGTGAGCAGTCCATGAATAACGGAAGGGGCGATCGCCCCTTCGCCCCTCGCTGGATCCGCCAAAGGTTACAGTATTATAAGTCTGAAAACTGGTATGGAGTAGTCTTTTAGGTATTAAAGAGAAAGTATAAAAATTTACAAAAGTATGATTAATTTATTTAAAATTTGCTGAATACCGGTGCTTCGCTACGAAATTTTAACATGCGCAATATTTTAGCTAAGTGTGAGGCCTCGCGTTGCGGAAATCCGTCATTGGTGTATAGGTCTTAGTTTTTGACGCTTCGCTCGCAGGAAGGTTCATCGCTACGCAAAATCGAGCTCGCTTCATTCGCTGAAAAGTTCATTGACACATAAACACAGGCTTACTTCACTCGTTGAAAAGTTCATTGCTATATAAGCATAGGTTCGCTTCGCTCGCTGAAAGGTTCATTGATATGCAAGCATAAGCTCGCTTTACTTACTAAAATCTAATTGCAACGTAAAGCCTCAATATTGGAAACCTCTCCCTTGTCGAGAAAAAAAAATTCCCCGTTAATACAAAAATACAGCACCCCTCTAAGATTATTTTAACACGTGTTTGTGTAAAGCAAAATTAGAATCCAAAACTAATTAGGTTGAAATTTTCAGAGCTCTAGGCCTATTAAAAGTCGCTTTTTATGAACAAAATTAATTAAAAAACAAATTAAAATTTTAACACTCTTTTTGTCAGTCAATTAGAAGGCCAAACTACTTGTGTTGAAAATTTCAGAACTCTAGCCCAATTACAAATCGTTTTGTAAAATATTTGTTAATTAATTAAAAAAAAAAAAAAAAAAAAAAAAAATTAAAATCCTATTTTTCAAAAATTCTTTTAGAAGACCACAACTACTTATGTTGAAAATTTCAAAGCTTTAGCTCTATTTGATATCTTTTTGTAATACATGTTAATTAATTAAAAAAATCAATAACAAACTAAATAAAAATTTTAAGTTCTGTTTTTCTAAAGTCCAATTAGAAGGCCAAAACTACTTATGTTGAACCATATATGTTCTTAGGTCCTTCAGAAAATTAACTTTTTTTTTTCTAATTCGAAATCAGAGTAGCATGTAACAATTTCAAATAAAGAATACCTCTTGCTTGAGTTCATGCAATTGTTTATATTCACTCACATATACTATAAGTATTCTTCTTTCTGTTGTTAGCTATTTTGAGTGTGAATGGGGATTGGGTTTGCGAGCTGCCAAGTCATTGGCCTGATCTAATCGCTGCAAAAATATCAAGAAGATATAACTGATCTGTGCTCAGTACTTTCATCTCAGCTTGAGGAATTGAACATTCAACACGTAAAAAATCAGTCGAGAGAAATTTTTCATAGTTCTTCAAATTTTTATCTCACTGAAAGATGTCCTGTTGTAGTACTATCTACGTGTTTAAATAGGCGTCTGAATGGTAGTTCATTGGAGTATAGGAGGGATATATCCCAATATGGTAGTCCCAACGTGCAATTTCATCTGTCAGATTATTTCCAGCCAGTATTCATGGCAGTCCCAATCACAAACACATGCGTTATGATCCAATGAATAAGCAAGTAAGTTTATGAGCTTCAAAGGAAGAGAAGGCACCACAAGAAATGCCACCCAGATTGAAACCCGCCAAAACACAGTTTTTATCAATGTTCAAAGGTTATGCGCGAACGATTATTGTTGAATAATTACTAATTTGATTTTTTTTTCCAAGTTCTATCTACTTCATTCCACACAATACAAACTTATGTACCTCGATAATTTAGTGATTGGTGTATTCTACAAATTGATGGAAAAAGGGTATTTTTCATATTTATTCGAAACTTTGAAGTGAATGCTTGAAGTAAATAAAACAATTTTAATAAAAATATATAAAAAATAACGTTAGTATCCATTTTATAGAAAAATCATTTTTTTAACAAAAAAAGGTGTTTTTGAATATTTTTTAATTACTAATTTAAATTTTTAAAATGTATAGAAGAGTGTTTTCCTGTGTTACACCACCCTTCAACTACTCATTGAAAAACTATTTACTTTCAAATATATAACGTTTAGAAATTAAAAAAAATTTAGGAAGAATGGTTATTTTTTGTATTTTTTTCAAACTTTGAGGTGAATGCGCGATCGGAAGATAATATATTTTTAAAAAAATTTTTTTTACAGTTTTTCTTATCAAGATGTGTATCAACTTTTTTCTCCTTATTCGTTTCAAAAATAAAAATTATTTTTTTTCGAACCACCCTACTACTTATAATGAAAATTTCAGAGCTGTTGCCTGTTAGAAATCGTTTTGTAACATTTTTATTAATTAATTAAAAAAATTAATTAAAAAAAAAAAAAAAAAAAAAAAAAAAAAAAAAAAAAAAAACTAAATAAAAATTTAAAATTCTGTTTTTCAAAACTACAATTAGAAGGTTAAAACTACTTATGGGGAAAATTTTGGAGCTGTATCTCTGTTTGAAGTCGCTTTGTAAAAAAAAGTTAATTAAAAAATTAACTAAAAAAGAACTAATTAAAATTTTAACATTCTGTTTGTGATGTATACAATTAGAAGGCCAAAACTACTTATGCTGAACATTTCAGAGCTCTACTCCAATTTTAAGTAGATTTCTATAGATCCACAAATAGACAGATACACAGCTTGTTTTATTATTATAGATGGATAAGTAGGAACTTGCATGGTTAGCATTTGGTATTATTTTACCAGCAAACAAAAGGCTCTAGGTAGATTATTGATATGAAAGAGTTTTCCGTTTGTAAAGAAATTAATCTCTCTTCCCCGCCACTAAAAATTGTACTAAGATTTTATCATTGTACAAACTATTGATCTATCTCATTATCCACTCAAACGTTTAACAAAAATTGGGATAATAAATATTTTCGTAATTTACAAGTGCAAAGGCAGCAATATGTTTGCTGCTGAATGTGAATGGTTTCAGCTCTATTTATGTTGCCCTAGGGGTTTTGATAGTTTTTTTTTTTTTTTTTTTTTTTTTTTTTTGTGGTACAAATTGATATGTATAAATAGATTGTGTGAAAAAGAAATTTGATAATATATTTTTTGTATATACTTAATTTCTAAGGATACTTTTGATACTTTCTATAGTAAAGTATATTTTACCTGTCGGTTACATTGCTTATATTTTTGATTTAATGCAATGCCCATTTTAAGTATCTGGTTCCAAAGACATTGTATTCAGTAATCAATCTCAAATTCTTGAAAATCTCTCAAGCAATAAGACTAACTGAAAATAAATAAATATCCTTACTATATTACCTTTGTAATGAATTTGTGAACTAGGTTTTTAATTTTTTAAAAATCATTATTCTATAGCCGAAAAAAAATTATTGTTTTCACTTTGGGGGAGGGAATTTTAATGAGGAACTTACAGTTTTGGAAATAAATTAACGAACAAAAAAGTTCTGTAATTTAAGAGATTACTATATGGTTTTGTATTATTTCTAGTCAGTGGTAGACAAGCACGCAAGAATTTTTATGATATATTTATAGAAAACCTAGCAAAATATATAGTGCAAAATACTTATTATAAAAGTCAGGGTTGAAGTGCTAAATAATTTTTTCTTGGTACGCAAGTTTCCCAATCGTGGTGGTAACTCCAAGTGTAGTCTGGAATTTTTAATTATAAAATACAAATTTACAATATTTTACATAACTTACCATATTAAAAAGGTTAAATACACTTTAATTTACGTACATATTTTCTCAATCTATAATAATAAAACAAGCATCTATGTGTCTGTGGATCTGCAGAAAGCTACTTCAAATAGAGGTGAAGCTTTGTTATTTCGACATAAGTAGTTTTATTCTTCTAATTAGATTTATGAAAAACGGAATGTTAAAATTTTAAACAGTTATTTTTTAATTAATTAATTTTTTTTTTTACAAAACTACTTCTAATATGGATACAGCTCTGAAATTTTCAACCTAAGTAGTTTTAGCCTTTAAATTATACATTTACAAAATAGAACGTTGAAATTTTGATTAGTTTTTTTTTTTTAATTCTTTTTTTTTACTAATTGATAAATAGTTCACAAAATGATTTCTAATAGCTCTGAAATTTTCAACGTATATAGTTTTGGCCTTTTAATAAGAGTTTGAAAAAAAGAATTTTTAAATTTTGATTAGTTTTTTTTAATTTACTTTTTTTATTAATTAACAAATATTTTATAAAGTGATTTCTAATAGGGCTACAGCTCTGAAATTTTCAACATAGGTAGTTTTAGTCTTCTAATTGGACTTTTGAAAAAAACAGAATATTTAAATTTTGATTAGGGTTTTTTAACTAATTAACAAATATTTACAAAACGGTTTCCAATAGAACTACAGTTTTGAAATTTTCAACATAAGTAGTTTTAATCATCTAAATGGACTTTTGACAAGCAAAAGGTAAAAATTTTAATTTGTTTTATAATTCGTTTTCTTTAATTAATATTTTCACATAAGTAGTTTTGGCCTTCTAATTTTGCTTTTCACAAATACGTGTTACAATATTCTCAAAGGGTTGTTGTATTAGTGTATTAGCTGGGGAAACTTTTCGTTTCTCGACAGGGGATTCTAGTATTAAGGGTTTACGTAGTTATTAATTTTTAGAGAGTGAAGCGAGCTTATTCTTACGCAGCAATGAAGCTTTCAACGAGTAAAGAAAGCTTGTGTTTATTTGTCAGTGAACTTTTCATCGAGGGATGCGAGCTGTGTTTGCTTAAAGGGAACTTTTCAGAGAACGTAGCGAGATGTATTTGTTACAATGAACCTTTCTTCGAGAGAAGCGAGCTCATTCACGAAGCGCCAAAAGCTGAGACTTATACACCAATGACGGGTCTCGGCAACGCAGGGCCACTCAGCTAGTAATTTATATCACAATGAATGCACGAAAATTTATGATTTATTTTGAATTAGAAGTTATTAATTAAAAATGATACACTAATAAATCCCTTGAAATTATTTCAAAGAAAATTTATAAAAATTACCGTAGAATATTTATTTTCCGTGTCACTAGCGTTTGTTTGTCCGTAGTTAATTTCTATGGTACTTCATCTATTTTGGTGACATTGTTTGGTTTCTACATTTGTGTAGGTGGACTGTTGATTTTAACACATATAAGGTTTGCCGCATGTGGAATTATTAGTCGCAATCTGGATTGCGATACAATAATGTTCATGTGGCTGAAGGCTCGCTCACTTTCTGTAGAGCTTACAGGAATGACTTCCGAGCAATTCATCAATGGCATTAAATCCTCGGGAACTCTCAGCCCTCCCTTATCCAGAAAATCTCGATATGTAGACATAGTTTGTGAAAATGGTAAACGGAATCGTTGGTACAACGAACTGATCTCAAATTCACGAAAATCTGAACTTATTTCCCCCAGCCAGCGGTTTTAGTCCAAGTAAGAAAGCTCCGAAATTATGTTATTTTTGGCACTAGTAACAGAATTATAAATTTTCAAGCAACTTTTTAAATTGTTTATTAAAATGCAAAGAACTATATTTGATTGATTGAAGTTTGTTGGTCAGATTGACAGTTCCAAATGTCATAGACTGTATTTCTACCTTAGCGTTGTGCATCTGTGTTCCTTTCTTCATCGATATCGATTCTCAGATTCCGATGGTTCAATCTATTTTTCTTGTTTGCATTCACGACAGTGACGTCTCTTTGCTGCAAAGATTTCAAAAGGACAGAAAGTTCGAGCAAAATGTAGAGCGTCAAATCTGTAAAATATTGTTTTGACGAAATTAGTTTCTGAAAGTGGGTTGCTCAATTTTCGTTGGATTTTGGTCGCTGCTGGCTGAATCGAAGCATAGTCAAAACCCGCTTCCGCGAAGTCGACGGAGCCGCCGAAATTGTTCGCGTTAACCGAATTTCATGTTAAATGAATAAATTAACATTAAGTTTTAAGTACAGAGAACTGCTTTTACTTCGCGTTAAACTGGATTTCATGTTAAGTGATTTCACATTAACGGGGATTGACTGTACTTGCACAAAGTTTCGTAGTTTTGCCAAACTGCGGAAACTCTTCAAAAAGAAATGTCAACTCCTCTTATTCTCCAAACCAGGCAGATATTTAGTTTCAAGGCTGTCTACACATTTTTGAATTTCCTTTTGGTTCTTAATGTTTTAATTTAAAAAACAATGTGAGATTGAATTTTGCATCTGTTCAACAAAGTACACTGTATTTTATTTTTGGTGTGTATTGTTTTATACCTAGCATAGTCATAGAAATATCAGGAAAATAAGCCATACTCAATGGGACATTAAAATTTTTTTTTTATACAGAAACGACGTTATTATTCCATGCAAGGTCATAAAAGAGCATATTTAAAAAAAAAAAAAAAAAAAAAAAAAAAAAAATGGTAATTTTTGGCACGCAAGTTATACCAACATCTGCTTTGTATATAAGCACCCAGAAATGGAATTTAATCTATAGAAACTAAAATTTTGAACACGTTTAAAAGTGTTTCATTGATCCAAGTTTTAGATCTAAAGAAACATATTATAATGAAGTTTGTTGTAAGTATTTCTTTTTTCGAACTATTTTAGAAGAAAACTGTTTAAATAGTTAATTTAGTTTTGTATCTCTGCAAATTAAATTTAACGCTGATGCACATTTGAATTCAAAATTTAAATTATATCGCATTGACGTATATTTTGTTATAAGCGTTTTTGAGAACAAAAAATTTCCTCAATTTCAATACATTTAACTTTATAAACTTAAACATATCTTTTTTTTTTTTTATAATTTTATGAACTTATAACTTTAAAAAGTTGAGAATATGAAACTGACAAAATTGCTTTTGTGAGAATTGTATTAAAGACAAAAGATTTAGTTATATTTAATTAACTCTTTGGGTTTAATTTTATCTGATTACTTTCAATTACCCATATGTAATACATAGGGTAATAAAAGTATAGGATTCGGTTTAAAAAAAATTTCGTTTTTTTTCTTCATCTTTCTCCAAGTTTCGGAGCATCCTAATCTCAAAAAAGTGATCTAGAAAAAATGTCTGTCTGTGTGTACGTGGTCAGCATAACTCCCGAACAAATTGACCTATGATGTTCAAATTTGGTGTGCAGGTTGATGATGACCCAAGGACCTACCATCAAGGTTTTCGTAAAAATCACGCATGCACATAAGGTAGCTGACATAAAAAAAAAAAAAAAAAAAAAAAAAAAAAAGGTTTATATAAGAATTATCGCAAAAAATATAACCAAACTGGCCATTTTTACTAAATGAATGATGGAAATATAAAAACGAAAATGGCACAAATCTACATCAGTTATATAGTGTAATTGAAAGTTGTGCGATGTTCCACACCCTTAGTTTTTAGAACAAAATCAAAGGCTTTTACATTACTTGTATTTTTAGCTGTATAATGTGTCGTATATAAAAAGTATAACTTTTTAAAAATCAATTTTATGAAATCGTACACTAAATTTTACGACACTAAACTCAATAGTTCAAAACATGATATTCACATAGAAAAGAACCATTTTTTTTTTACTTAAGTATAACTGCTCAAAATGAAGCAAATACCGTAAAAAACAACTAGTAATCAACTGAATTAAAAAAGAGTCGAAATAACATTATTCTACTTAGTTATTAAAGATATATATTATTATGTGTGAGAGTTTATATTTTTATTTGGAAATTGAATGAAATTTTATTTCCATTTCACTTGACTTCAACTTGGATTGGTATAAAAAACATGTTATAAAAAATTATGCTTTAAAGTTACACAATTCTGTCCAATGTATGATTCTGCTTAATTTTTTAATTATATTTATCTACAATCAACGCCTAGAATTAAGTACAAAATGATACAATTATTGGTATTATATATCGTGTTTAGGTAATATTAGAGCTACATTCCTTTCAATAACAGCACAAGGACATTTTCAAATCTAAAAAATTCTTGATTATAAATACTGCATTTATATATAGTACCTAAAAAGTGTTACATGTTTACAATCTATAGAATAAAAGAATATAACGATTGCTGTTGAACTAAATATTCAAAAGCAAGGAGTAAAATAAAATTGCGACTGTAAAGATTTTAAAATAATCTAAGTGATTGTACTTTGTTATTTTTTCGCTTTTCTGTGCAAGTGATCACAACCTTCTTCACATCTGATTTCAGACGTCAACAATTGCCTAGGTTGAATCGGATAACAATTTATTTTCATACTTTAACAAAATGTTTATAGGTAATAAAAGGAAATTATTCCTCGACTGTAATGGCTGAAAGTTTATTGAAAGAATAGCTACAAACAATATAATGATTACAGTTGCATACGTTTTTATTTACTAGTATGCAATTTTTAGTTCTTCAATAAACGTGTTTTTTTTTTGTTTTTTTTTTAAATAACTAGATTTACTTGAAACTATTTCGTAATTTCAAAGTTCAGATTTAAAACGAGTATAATCCTAATTTTTACTGCAGAAAGTAATAGAAGTTACGTCATTTGGGTTTTGCGTAGTTTGCTGTGTTTCCTTGAGTAAGAGATGTTAGCCTTCACAAAAACAGCGAATATACCACTTAACTGCAATCAAGTTTTTTCAGATTAAATAAATACCAATTTTTTAACCTGTGCACCAACCTGTATCATCAAGATAGAGTTTTCAAGTACCAAATAAAGCTATTGGTTAGTAATGCAGAAATTTGAAAAGCATAGATAAATACTCATCTTTGAGGTTAGAAACTCAGGAGATGTGAAACCTAACTTTGAATATTCTTTGTGATATCCGTGATAGTATTCACCCAAACCTTTTTCCAATACCAATTAGTATCTTCACGTATCTCTTTGTTCTTTCAGGCTCTGTTCTTGTGTGCTGCTGCTGTGTTGTTGGTGGCGGATTCTGCTCCTCAAATTTCAATGCATGGAGCAGGTGGTGGTGCTGGAGGAGGAGCCAATGTTGGGTTTGGTTTTGGAGCAAATGCTGGAGCTGGAGGTGGAGCAGATGGCGGTGCTGGAGGTCAAGCTGGAGCTGGATTTGGAATGAATATGGGAGCAGGGGCCGGAGAAAACGCTGGTGGAGGTGGCGGATTTGGAAGAACAAAATTTAGAAGAGATTTGAACAATGGACACCTTCGACAGAAACGACCATAACACAATTTGGCTTGTTTATTGGGCTAACGATATTTGCATGAGCAATAAAAGTGTAATTTATGATCTCTAACTGATTTGTAATTAGTAATTAATAGTCTAAGTAATAAAAGAGTATATTTTTATTTACTAATTTCTTCAAGTTATTGTTTACATTAATATATTTCTTTATAGATATCATAATATCAAAACGAAATGGTAAGCAAAAAATATAACCTTGACAATAGTGTTTACCAAAAGACAAATCAACTTAAATGTCTCTTTTCTTAATCTACTTAAACTTTACTTTTCCATTATCAGGCCATTGAACTTTAACGGTAATTGATTAATTACAAAAATGAACACATATGCAGTCTAAAACCATAACTTCGTTTAACCTTAAAACTATTGATATATTATTTCTTTTAAAACTTCCGAGAAATTATTTCCTTTTAGTTAGTTTTTTTTATTTAAAATCGTCAAACTCTTGGGATTTTTGGAATTCGTTTTTGTTGATAGAGTATTTTATTAATGCAATTGTTATAAAGATAAAAAATGCAAAATGGACATTTTGTATGAATTTTAAATCACAGGTATGCTGCATCAAACATTTGTGAAAGTTTTAGGTTGGCCGAAATTTAAGCCCATTGCACCACCCTCGTTAGGCCCTCACTAATATTTTCTAAAATCTATTTAAAGTTGTTTATAAATATTCATATTTAAGTATGCATTTCTG